>CM052538.1:127103501-127204624 GCA_028533065.1 Trachops cirrhosus
GTACAGGAGTGCAGGAACGCCGAAGAGAAGGCCAAGAAAGCCATCACAGATGTAAGTGCCACCACCCCGCCCACCTGCTCCAGACCAGCGTCTCCTTGCTGGGCTGTGAGTGTGAGAGGTCTCAGCCACACCATGTGTCACTTCTCTCCTGTCCACAGGCCGCCATGATGGCAGAGGAGCTGAAGAAGGAGCAGGACACCAGCGCCCACCTGGAGCGCATGAAGAAGAACATGGAGCAGACCATTAAGGACCTGCAGCACCGTTTGGACGAGGCTGAGCAGATCGCCCTCAAGGGCGGCAAGAAGCAGCTGCAGAAGCTGGAGGCCCGGGTGCGGGAGCTGGAGAATGAGCTGGAGGCCGAGCAGAGGCGCAATGCAGAGTCAATCAAGGGCATGAGGAAGAGTGAGAGGCGCATCAAGGAGCTCACCTACCAGGTGGGGCTGGTGGCTGCTCTGGGGCGGGGCCTTAAGGAGCAGAAGTGTTGCCTGAGCCCCACCTCCTGGCCCCCACAGATCCCATGCCAAATCACCATTCAGGAAATGCCACCTGGCCCTCCTGGCTCCTGCTTCCTAAAGAAGCTGTCTTTAGATTAACTTCCTTTCATGTACTTCAGAGTCAGTTTGGCTTAAGTGTATGAATTTTTCTTGTGAATGGAAGAGAATTTACTTCTACTTTTTGAAAGCATTTTTAACCAGAATTTCCCCAGGTTTTTTAATAACCTGAAGGTCTACCATGAAGGCTTCAGAATAGTCCAAGGAGCTCTCTACCTTCTAGAAGCCTGATCGGGAGGGACATTGTGTGGCACTTTAGGGATAAAAGTCAGGGATGGGAAAAGACAGATCTTGCATGGAACTTCTGGGACAATAGAGAGAAACCCTTAGAGAAAGAGGATTTCAAAATATTCTAAGACCTTTATCTGCATTGCTCATAGCTTTTGCCCTTGACCAATGTACCTGGTAATGAAAGACAGAGGAAAGGGTATTGGTCCATTTGACACTGGACACAAGGTACAGGAAGGAGATACAGATGTGGAACTGCGGACGCACTGTGGACATAATATCAGCCTAGGAAATGTCAGCCCAGGACATACAATGATGAAAACACAGGAAGCATCAGGTGACATTGGAGTCAGTGATCCTGGTGCCAAAATCTGGCCCAGTACAGCATATTAAAATATTGAGCTATGATAGACTGGAATGACCTGAACTATAACACCCTCTTCTTTCTGCATTCCCCTGCTTCCTTTCCGGTCATGCTGGTGCAACTGATCCGTTGGAGCTGGAACAGCCCAATGTCTCCATATCATTTGATGATAGAATTCCATTTGGTTCTGAGCCCCTCCCTCAACTTCCAGCTTTAAGGCAGCAGTTCTTGTTGCTTTTTAAAGAAAAAAAATATTGATTGATTTTTAGAAAGAGAGAGGAAGAAGGGGACAGAGAGAGAGAAAGAGAAACATTGATTTGTTGTTCCACTTATTCATGCATTCATTGGTTGACTCATATGTGCCCCGATGGGAACCTTGGTGTATTAGGACGACGTTCTAACCAACTGAGCTACTCAGCCAGGTCCAGCTCTCATTGCTTTTTAGATCTCAGACTGAGGAGTTTGCCTGGGCCCCTTGACCTACAAGTAGTGTCAGAGAGAGCTTTCCACCACCTTTTTACTCTGGCCCATTCAAGGGAGGAGCAGCTAAGGCAAGGGGAGTAGAGTGGAGTGGTGAGGGAGGGAAACATGATTGCACTTGCTCCTCCCCCCAAACTGACTTCTCTTGCCCATCCACCCCCAGACAGAGGAGGACAAGAAGAACCTGCTCCGGCTACAGGACCTGGTGGACAAGCTGCAGCTGAAGGTCAAGGCCTACAAGCGCCAGGCTGAGGAGGCGGTGAGTTCATCATTTTGTCCACTCAGATGAACACAGTCCCTGTGTGTTTGAACCAATGAGTGTCCACCCAGCATGGGGCCTGGACAATGGGTTTGCTATAAACTTTAACTCGCAAACATTTGTTATACCTGTCCAGTGTGCTCAGAGGTGTGTCAGGCACTCTGAGTTAACAGAAGCAGTGCTTATTTGACCCAAGACTTGCCCACAGGCTTCTTATAATTCATATGTCAGTAAGCCCAAGAGAAGGCAGTATAGCTGCCAATAGGGGACAGGGGGCCAGACAATGCTACAGGCTGGAAGGTGACAGTGAAATTGAGTCTGAAAAGGAAACTGCCCAGGCATAGTGCAGTGAAGAAGACATCTGGGTGGGCAGGAAAGTGTGGGTGTGAGGTGTTGCTGAGCACACCTGTACAGGAAACCCCAGGGCCGGGAGCATGTATCAGATTCACAGTGGCACAGGTGCAGTGAAGCTGGTTTTGAGTGGGACTGGACCAGGCTGCATGGGATTCATCTTGGGCACTGGATGGCCATGAAGGATTCTGAGTGCTGGACAAGTTTGAGGAGGGTACCAAGCCAGGAGTAGGCAGGGCTATTGCAGGAACGTGGGCGAAAGGTGAAAGCACTGAGCCCCATCCGCCCACCCCCTCCCACCTCACCCTCCCACCCCCTGAACCCCCACAGGAAGAGCAGGCCAACACCAACCTGTCCAAGTTCCGCAAGGTGCAGCACGAGCTGGATGAGGCGGAGGAGCGGGCGGACATCGCTGAGTCCCAGGTCAACAAGTTGCGGGCCAGGAGCCGTGACATCGGTGCCAAGGTGGGTCCCTTCCCCAGGCCTGGCTAGCTCCCCCCACAGCAGCTTCCCTCCAACATCAGGGCTGCTCCGAGTGGACACTACTTACCCTATATTTGGACAAACCCAAGAGTCCCAGAGCACCCATTCATGAGAATCCCCCTCCTGCTCAGAGCACCCTTACTGACTGGACCTCCACAGAACCCCAGTACCTCAAGGTTCCATTTAAGGGATCCTAAGCCACAAGGATCCCTTAAATGGAACTCCAAGATCCCTGAGGTCTGAACCTCTCCCTCTAAGGCATCTCCCTTAAACCCCTTTAAGCCCTAGAGATTTCTCCCCACATTCATCCTCCCTCTTGCCAGCTGCCCCCTCACACATTTTATTCCTTTCTCAGCAAAAATTGCACGATGAAGAGTGATGCTGCCTTCAGGACCTCGCTCTTGCTCACCTGTAATAAATCTGAACGCCATACTCTGCCTGAGCCCCTGTCATTTCTGTCCCGAGCTCGGAGGGCAGCCCTGCCCTGTGCCCGCCCTGTGGCAGCCAAGGTTTCCCAATCTATAGAGGAGGAAGCTGGGCCCCAAGAAGTGAAGTGTATTTTCTGAGGCAGCAGAGCCATGAGTCTCAGTTCTGCGAAATCAGTCCAATAAGGAATGAAAGGGAGAAATTTCAAAAGTAGAGAAAACAAAAGCACCAGAAGGGTGAACCAATTCTAGACACTGGGAGACAGAATTTTGGTGCCAAAACTGAAGCCACCCTCCACCTACCCCACCTCTGAGGCCACAGGAGTTAAAAGTGTCCCGGGACACCCATTTCGGCCAACATGAATTTCCCACTGACACCAGGAGAGGTACAGAGCTGGCTGGGGGTGCAGATGCAGATGAAAAGGTACGACAGACCCCAGTGTGCTCAGCAGCCCCTTAGAAGTAACCCACAAGGAGTCCTTTTCCCCATCAGCCCCAGGGACAGTCAGCTGGGGCCAAGGACTGCCCCAGGCTCTGGCTCAGCTCCTCACGAGGAAAGCAGCCTGAGGACCGGACCTGGGGCCAGCAGACGCTGAGTCCAAACCAGCATACCTAACCTGGGCACTGCCTCTCTCATTTTGACCTGTCCCACAGACACAGGTGAGCATGGGTGCACGTGCAGGTACACACCACAGATGGCACTTAAGCTGTCTCTGAGACTTCACCGAGGACTATCTGGTCTGAGTCACACTGCTGCTCAGGGAACAGGCCTGGTCCTCGCCCCATTCTGCTCCACGAAAATCCCTGCCCCTGTCTGGGCTTTACAGCCAGGCTCTCCTGACCACCTTCTCATCCCCTCACCTGGCACCCCATCTCCTGGATGCCCCTGGCTAAGCCTCTCCTAGCCCTCCTCTGAGGCCAAGGCCTCAACCCTGCCCCTCGAAGCTCAACCGCCAGTCTTCAGAATAGTCTGTGTGTAAAGCCCTGACCACTGTGAGTGGAGACCAGAAGACGTTGATCAACAGAAACGTTGGTTCCAGCCCTGGTGAGGAACCTGGACACAAGGCTAGGAGAACAAGAAGCAGCAGGCCAGAGAAATCAGACCAAGAGACCCATGGTGATCACCAAGGGGAGCAAAGTACCTCTACTAGAGTCCCAAGGCTCAAGCAGGGCTTAGGGGCTGGGGCCTGCATCTGGAAGGAGCACCCGGAAGAAGGAAGACATTTCAGGATAGGAGCAAACAAGCATTAGAGAGAGGAGATAGCAAGTCAGCTTGGATGAGCTGCTGAGCTAGGTCACACTGGGTTCTGTGGCGCTGGGCAGGGACAGCCTGGCTGCACTGAACTGTCATGGGCCCCGCAGGGCTGATTCTGGGCTGTGGCAGTACCTGCCCCAAACTCCCCCTGAGCAGATCTCCCCCAGGGCATTCATTGTGGAGAATCATAACCACCTTTCTTTCACTAGCCTGCCTTTTCCCCAGCCTGTCACCGCTGAATCCCTGGGGCCCAGCACAGGGTCTTCACACAGGAGATGCTCAGGAAATGTTTGCTGGGTGCTGGCAAGCTGGGAAGATGGACATGCTGGTGGAGGGAGCTGGATATGAGGTTGGGTCATGTTTTCTGAGCCAATACAAATGGGCTCTGTACAGTATCCAGAACACCAGTTGAGTGTTAGGAGCACTGGGTTCTAGTCCCAGCCCTGTCACAAATAAGGATGTCACTCTCCTTAATGGGCCTGTTTTCTCTTACATGGAATGAGGGCTGATATTTAAGGGCTCTTCTAGTGCCTGCTTTCTGGGAGCCTCTTCCCTCTTCTGACACCACAGGCTGACTTCTCTGTGGCCTACAGGCCAAGTCTTCCCCACACCACAAGGGGGAGCTCTACACACAGCCCAGGCTAGCACCTAGCCTCAAACCCACTAACAAATCTGTACAGAAGTGGCGGGTGGGCACTCACATTGGGAAAGCCGTTCCTCTCAGACACAGAACTCTAGGTGCCTAGCCACCAGGCACACCACAAAGTGGCCTTGCACACAAAGGGCTGTGGCATGAAAGTTTTGTGTTGAGAATGTCTTCAGCATCTTCATTCTAGCTCCCACTTCCTCATTACTGAGACCTGGTCCCAGAGCAGGACCATGACCTGCTCCAGGCAACATTTTCATGAACACTCCTTGGATTCCTGATAAGCTTAATTCTTAAGGAAGGAAAAGACTGACCAGTAGGATTCAAATCTTTTAATTTGGGAATGACCAGCTTTCTCCTGCCCATTCCTCCCTCCATAACACCCCTCTCCAGTCCAGCTTCATCAGGAGCCATATCTTAGAGCATCAGGCCCACAAACAAGTCCCTGTGGCTTCTCAGGCCAGTCTTCATCTCTGCAGATCTGGGGTGGGGGACAGCAGGCTAGAGGGTTAATGAATCCAAGACAGATGTGCCTGGGCTCCACTGTCCCCTTGGTCTGACTGTAGCCTTGGGGTCACTGTTGGTCCCCTGTGAAAATGGAACCAGGCAGGAAAGGGCACATCAGGCTAGGACAGCTGGGGCAGGGGGTAGAAGGGCACCTCCTCTTCCAGAGCACAGGCACTCACCCTGGGTGGCCCTGGGCACAATGTCGGTTCGGTAAATCTTGAAGGCATCATAGGCAAAGACGGAAACCAGGATGATGCCAAAAACCTGTGGAGCGGGAGTGGGGATGGCATCACAAAAGCTGTCTGGTATTAGGGAGAGGAGCCTGGGTCTGGGAGACACAGGAAGTGGGTAGCACCAGTTAGAGGTCCTTAGGGAACTGCAGAGATTTGAGGGTGCTGGACTCACAAAAGCAGCAATGGCAGCTCCATCTCGGGAGGTCACAGCTGCAAAGGAGACCACTAGGAAGATGATGATGGCACTGACACAGCGGAGGAAGTCCTGGAGGGGCCAAGATTCCAGGTCAAAGGGAAGTCAGAGCACAGGGTTATCCCCCTGAACTTTCCAGGCTAGTCAGCACTTGGCCCTCAGGCACTGAATTCCTGCATAAAGATATCCCTGGACACTACATAAAGCACTAAACAGAGAAAAAGAGGGAGGGAGTTCACATATTATCCAGGGAAGGGATGCAAGTGAATGCAGAGTGACTAGGACAGAAAGCCAGGGGTCTGGGTGCAGCCGACCCAGGTTCAGCAGCTGGAGCCAAGGGGCACATCTGGGGGATGCCAGCCAGGAGTCGTGGGAGACCAAAGCAGGGCTGGGGCTGGGCCTTTAACAAGTGGGAGAGCATATCTAAAGGATGTGTGTCCTCACTGTCAGTGACCCAGCAGCTGTGAATCTGTGTAGGTCAAAGCAGTTTTTGCGTACGGGGCACAGCTTAGGGCAAAGCCCAGCTAGGGTTGAGGGGCCCAAGTAAAGGAGAGAGGCTGGGGGAGGAAAGGGAAACTCCCAAGTTCAGAGGAGAAGAAAGAGAGCAGAATGAGGTGGGGTAGATGGGGTCCCTCACCAGACAGGGCCAGTTCAGCCGATCGAAACGCTGGTAGTACTGCGTGGCATAGAGGAAGAGGAAGGTGAGGGTGATAAAGAACTCGAGCAGCGCCGCGGCCATGTAGGCGGAGATGGAGGCAGTGAAACAGATGAAGATGATGAAGGTCAGGGCCTGCAGAACCAAGTGTGTGGACTTGCCAGGAAGGAGACACAGGCCTGGCCTGGCCTTGGCCTTCCTCTCCTCAGGAGCACCCCCAGGCTGGCTCTCACCACCTGTCTTTGGAGGTCTCCCCATCCCTCATGGCAGGAACCATATTCCATGGCTTTTGTCCAGGGACAGGCTCCTGCCTCCCACCTCTGCCAGCCCAGGAGGATTCAAATCTTTTAGTTTGGACAACCAGCTGCCTCCTGCCCCAGCATCCCAGCAGGCCTGGCCGTGGGGTGTCCTGCTGGGGCACAGAACACAGTGTGAATGCCGCCCCCAGAGTCATGCTGCACCAGCCCTGCACCCCATGCATCAGCCCGTGTCCCACAGTCCTTTCTCCAGGATGCCTCCAACTCTTCTAACGAGGTCCAAAGTCTGTGGCTCCATGGCAAGGGACAAGGTTTAGAAGACAAATGCTCCACAGTAGATTCTGGGGGTCCCTTCAGCACTGGCCCTATAGGATGGCATATGTGCAGAAGAATTGCCTTTACACCAAGGCCTTGCTAAGTGACTAGGGGAAGATCCTTTCCTGGGAGCAGATATTCACGGGGAGCAGAAACAGAAACAACAGGGCTGCAGGAATTCTGGTGTTTTAGATAGCTGGACTTCTTGGACATGCCAAGAAGTGGCCATCTTAGAACCCGGGAAAGAGGCTGCTGGTACCCTCATTCTGTCCCTGTGTCTTGCACTCCCTCAATGTCCCACAAAGCTGTCCTAACTTCAATCCTAGCTGCCCCAACTGAGACCTACTGTAACTACCTCCAGATGCAGAGGCAACAGGAACACAGGGAGGCGATGAAAGAGGGGCAGCTGGGGATAGGAGTGGTGTCTAGAAAGCTTGGGAAGGGGGGGTGATGGGCGGGGCAGGGAGTCCAGGACTAGGAGATGTGGAGGCGCCAGGTTGGGGTGGCTGTTGTTACCAGCTCAGTTTCCAGCAGGATGCCTTTCAGGGAAGAGAGGAAGGTCTTGTCCACAGCAAAGCCCTGGAGCCCTGCAGCTGACCCCTCTTCAGGCGGCCGGTCCCGGCGATCCAGAGCACTGAGCATCTCCACAAGGCCCACCGGGCACAGTCCCTCACTGCCAGCAGCCCAGGAAGGGAAACAGGAAGACGGAAACCTGGCAGGATAGGGAAGCAGACAGAAGGAAAGCACTTTGAGAAACCTGAAAGTGAAGCGTGCAGCCCTGCTGTGGGGATCCTAGGAGAAGGCAGCAGCTGGGGGAGGCCTGCCCAGATGGGCCTTCCACTCAGCTGCCCCGCTGGTGTCTGCACCAACCCCCAGGAGGCACATGGGGAGGGGAGGGGCTGGGGAGGAGTGGCCAAACCTCCCCTTACTTGGACATCGGAGGAGGGGGAGGAGGTCTGTGGAGACCGGGAGGAGTTGGGAGTGGAGCCAAGAAACCGGGCTGGACTAGGAACCCCCAAGGACCTAAGCCTGAAGAAGTTTGCATCCCCTCCCCTAACCTTAACCCTCTTCCTTGGCCCATCTTTTCTCCCTTTTCCTTTTAGGGAGGGTGGGAGCTGGAGCATGCCCAGCAGCACCCCCAGGGCCCAGCTGTAGCAGCCAAGACGGAGGACAAAGGCAGATTGTTGGGGGGACAAGGGGGTGCTCTGTTCCTGCTGCACTGCCTCAATGGGCCTCTGTCTCTCCAGTATACCAGGAGGGTGGCCTGACCCCCACCCTGGTGTTCAGGGGTGGGCCAGGGAGCCAGAGAAGGAGAAAGATGGGAGGTCACAGAGGAAACTCTGGAGACAGTGATAGGTGAGGGCTGACCGTGGGGCAGAAAAGGGACTGGGCTGGGGACTGCAAGATGTTCAGGCACCAGGATGCCAAAGACAAATTAAGCCACTTTTAAATATAGATTATTTATTTGGATGTCTCTCCGTGCTCAATAACCGCCTCTTCCTCAGAGTCACCCATGTCAGAAGACCAGTAATATGTTCATTGAGTGTTTGATGAGTGAATGAATGAGTGAATGAATGAACAAATGAACAAATAAATGAAATGAGGGGCTCTCTGTTGGCAAGAGGGGAAATATCAAGAAAGTGCCTGTGCTCACGAGGACAGCTGTGGTGGAAGGAAAGGAAGAGACAGGGTGGTGGCCTCCAGGAATGGGCAGAGCTTTGAAAGCCTTTTTGAGAGGAAATGCCAGGATACCAGATACCAGCTTCCAGAGGCCACCACAGCTGTGGCTCCCTTCGCTTCACCTGCATTTCCCATCCACTCCAAAAAGTGCAAAGTGTGTTTTCTTCTGGAGTCCCCATCCTGCCCCATGATTCTGCTGCTCCAGGTGATACTTCGGAGGGGTGAGCACTTGGGCGTCCGGGCTCACCGTAGTAGACAGTTGCACACCCAGCTCCAGCGTTCCACCGGGAACCAGCCATGGGCAGCATGACTAAGCCATCACACGAGGCCGCACGCACACGCAAGCCAAGGAGACACGGTAGAGCCTGCGTTCCAGGCAGTAGCCATCACCTGTGCCCCGCTCTCCAGGGCATGGCCGGCGATAGAAGACGGTCTGGTTGTGGTAGAGCAGCTCTGAGTTGCCCAGGGGGTCCATGTGGGAGCCTGTCTGTAGGCTGACGCAGTGTGGACACAGGCAACGGGCGTGGTACAGGTCCTGGGGGAGCCGGTTCAAGTCCCTGTCCAACCTGTGTGGATGGCACCAGTCAGTCAGGCCCTGGAGGGAAGCTGGCTGGGCAGGAGGGCCTAGGCCAGAAGCAGGGAGCGCCCAGGGAGGGTGGAAATGCCAGAGGAAGGAAATGGTGTGGTCGGGAGGCCTGGCTTCTTGCCCTAGTTCTGGCACCCACTTGCTGCATGACTTTGAACAAATCACCCCCTTCTCTCTGGGGTTTATCTTCCCCCACTGTGAGGGTCAGCAGGGGAGCATCGCTGTCCAGCTGGCCCCGGAACCCTAAGGGAGGCAGAGCATAGCCAGCAGGCTCCTGCCCGAGCCTCCACCAGACCAGCTCCGCTGTCCAATACGCACACTGGGCTCTGGCGTGAGGTTTCTCTTTGCAATTGTTACTACATTTTAGGGTGTTTTCAATTATACAAGTAAAAGCTGCCCTTACATTAAAAAGTGTCAAATGAAGACTAATAGTGCAGCTACCCACCAGTCCCACTCCCCAGAAGGCGCCACTGTCAGCCGTTTCTGCACTTCCTCCAGACACGTGCAGGTAGTGTAAGCACAGGTTGGATGGAGTGCATGGAGAGACTTATTTAGTTATTCTGAAAGGATCTAGTGGTCTAAAAAAAGTGAAAAATAGGTGTTCCACAGGTCTGAGATTCCAGAAGCCTAGCAAGAAATAGCTACTAGGTTGTAAGACCATTGTCCATGTAGACAAGCCCTCAGAAGCTAGGGCTCGGCTAACACAGAATTTTCCAAAGTGGGTTCCCTTATAAGTACCTTGCCAGAAAAGGGTTCTGTGATCAAATGAGTTTAATGGTTTCTTTTCTGCTGACTTCTGGCAGACTTTAATGTGCTGAGCACATTGTGAGTCTACAAGTGGTCAGGGCTGGAGCAGCTTTACCCACACTTGGACATCATCGATATTTCTCTAAGGAACGGCTTGTAGGATGAGTGTTGCAAAGAACCTTTGGAGAAGACCACCTGAGTGGTTATCAGGGGCTCACAGCATCCCAACAAGGGATCTGGACCCCAGCCCAGTTAGCCATCTGACCCCCAGCCTTCCCAAAGCAGCTTCTACCCTTCACATTTAGCCCAGGACCCTGCCAGCCTTCTGAAACCACTTCAAAGCGTGGTGATTAGCAGTCTCCAGCCTGGATCTAGTCTCAATCAGAGCCGACCCCCTCCCTACCTACTGAACTTCTCCCTTCATCTCCAAAGCCAAGGTTAAGCCAGACTAGACTTGTGAGGGGTGAAAACACAGATACCCTGTGGGGACAAGACAGAAGGAGAAATGTGTTTAGGACCCCTAGGGCCTAATTTCTAGTAGTTTGCTTCATTGTCTGTATTTTAGTACTTCCTGATATTTTTCACATCGTGGCACGAATAGAGAATTCTAATATTTGTGTGGTGCACTGAGTGAAGACTAAGACTGCCAACATTCCAAGGTAAGCAACCTGGTGCTCTAGCCACCCAGCTGCTCCCCGAGTTGAAGGTTTCCTTATCTTGGTATATTTATAACCCACTCACATCCCAGGGCAAAGCATTTGGTATTGGGATGCTTCTTGCCTGTATCATACCATGATCCCCTGATATTCTAGTTATAAAAGCATGACCACTGTAGGGATGAAGGAGGAGAACAGGAGAGAAACAACATTCTATGTACTAAATAGAGATTTTACATATATTATTTCATATGATCTTCACATGAGCCTATGTGGTATTATCTTACTTTACAGATAAAAAAATAACCTGAGCTTTGAAATCTTGAGTAATGGGTGCAAGGTCACCCAATAAGAGTCAGAGCTAGGACCCAGACTAACACCCAAACCTTTATGGCCTCTCTGAGATAAAAAGGGGCCAGTAGGCTGGAACTGGGTAGATCTCCCTTGGCCCCTCACACATACATACCCTGCCTGGCACATATGCAAGAACTCAGGACGGGACAGCAGACTCACTCATATCTCCAGGGGGAGATGGACCTGCTGTTGAGGGGTCCATCTTTGCTGGCCCTGCAGGATACTGGGTGGTGGGCAAGGCTCTCAGCCTCTGGCGGAGGCATGAGCACCGTGTCCAACTTCAGCAGCTCTTCAGTGGGGTCCTGTCCTTGGCTGGGGAAGCAGTTGGGCCAGAGGATGCAGTCTTTCTGAAACCTCAGATTGAGAGTGTGGACTCCCATGACCACTGCTAAGAAGGCAACCACCTGTAGGAAAAGGCCAGTGAGACAACTGCTCCCATCTAGTCTGGGTGCCCCTCTCCCAGCTGTTCCCTGAGATCCTGGTTTCTAGCTCCACCTGATCTCCAGCCCCAAACCTCGGAGCCCAACCTCCCTGCCGCTTTCCCACTTGGCACTGTCCCCACCCGGCCTCTGCACACTCACCTGGTACATGCCGAATGCCGGATGCTGCTCGCCCAGCGCGGTGCTGTACAGGCTGACAGGCAGGGCCGTGTGGAAGCAGGCTGGCTAGAGCAGTTGAGGAGTCCTGGTTTTATTTTCAGCAAACCTGTTTTGTTTATTCAAATTTATTTCCACTACCTTTTGGAGGGAGTAACCTGAGATTAAAAAAAACAAAACAAAACAAAACCAAAGAAAACCTGACAGGGTTTCCAAAGCTGTTTAAAATGCTGTACTCATGGAAGTTGTGATGAAAATCATCGTAAGCCTGGAAACGAATTGGGTAAACTTTGTTGTTTGCGTGGACTCAAAGCAATAGTATTCTGCTCTTCTGAGACTTTGAAAACTGGCATTATGGGAATTTCTCTGATTAGCTTGGTAGCCAAAATTAGGAAACATTATCTGGCCTCTCTTCAAGGGGCCTCATTTTCATGGTCTCTGCTGCTTCCACTTAGCCCCTTGTCTGCACCATTCCCTTTCTTTCCAGAAGTCCTCCTGATCAGCCACCTTAGTGAACATTTCTGCTCTACCCCTTGTGACCATCAACCCTTCTGTTCTCTGACCCCTTCCTCATCTTCAATGACCCCAACTTCTATGACCCCTATCATCTATGACTCTCCCCACTGTCTGTCACCTGCTCCCTAACCCACCCTCACCCTCTCCAGTGGCCACCCAAATCCCCATCCCTGCCCTTTCCATGACCCCACAGGACTTCCAGAAAGACCCCACCCCATCAGCTTGGTGGCTGGATGTGCAAGATCTGATGGCAGAAACTGTGGGTAACTGTCCCATTGCGCAAGTGAGGAGGTAGAGCCAAGAAGAGGAGGGGCCTGGTAACTGACTCATCTAAGACCCCACAGGAGGTCTTGGTTCCAGGGACCAGCCTGTCCCCACCTGCACTCACAGGGCCTTGGGGACAAGGTCTTGGTAGGGGTGGCTGCTGCTCTCAGGTCATGAGATGAGCCCACCTGGCTGGGGCTTGGGACCACCCAGCCTGAGAAGCACGGTGCTGAGGGCAGGTCAGCCAGAGCCTTCTTCCCTCCATGCCTTTTCCCTCATGCCTGCCACTGACCCCCCCAAACCCCACACCCGCTACCCACCCCCACTCATACACACACCGTATATTGACATATCTCTAGAATGATGTTTCCTGATTTGCATGTGCTTTCCCTTAGAAAATACTCCTCTTGTAACCAAGGACACAGGAAATAAATAAAGAGAACCAGGAATAACGAACTGTAGAGTGAAGGGGAATCCTTCAAATGCTTTAGGGCAATGATTTTCAACCTCCTTCATCTCGTGGCACACATAGACTAATTACTAAAATTCTGCAGCACACCAAAAACTGTATTATATTTTTTGCCACTCTGACAAAAAAATAGGTATAATTTTGATTTATTCACACTGGACAGCTATTTTTGTGTTGACTGTTGTCATTTTGGATTTGACAGTCTAAGTGAAGAGAGGTCAGTGCCCTTGACTAAATAGTCAGGCATCGAGTGTTTCAGAAATTCCTGCGGCGCACCAGTGTGTCTCCGTGCACCCATTGAAAATTGCTGCTCTTGGGCAAAACAGGGCCAAAGCATAGTAGTGATGAGGTCAAGGGGCATGCTGGAGGATTGGAAGAAGCTGTCTGGTGAGGGCCCTGGACCCGGGAGTGGGGTAGGGCTCTGGGCAAACAAGTGGCTGCTGGGAAGGCAGGGGCACTTAAGAGAGCACCGAGTCGGGAGTCCATCACCTTGCTCCCACCGCCTGCCTCTTCACCTGTGAGCTCACAGACACGCTCACTCCCACACTCTGTTGGTCCCTCAGCTCTGGGTGTCATGTGCCAGGATGGTGTCAAGGTCTGTACGTGCATCACCTCATTTTACTTTGCAGTAACACCGTGAGGTGGAAACTCTTATTCCTATTATCTCATATTAAGATGAGGAAACTGAGGCCCACAGAAATTTGGTAGCCTCCTCAAGATCACTCAGGAAGGGGCGGAGCTGGTTTTCCACTCCAGCCCTGACCCACTCCAAACCCAAGCTCCTGACATGGAGGTGCCACACTGTGCGGTCCCTGGTTGGCTGCAAAGGGAAGGGAAGTCCCTGCATAAATGCTCTTCTACTCACCTGGACTTTGGCTGGGACAGGTCTCACCTAAACCTGTCTGAGGCCACAGGCCATTCCTGCCACTCAGGCATTCAGCCCTGCTGGCTGGGATCTGCTGCTCCTCACTGCCATCCCCAGCCTTGGGTCTGGCACAAACAACCGCCGACCCCAGAAAAGGCTCCGAGAGAGCAGTGCTCTTCCAGAAGACCTGAATCCCTATGGGTCTCCCCCAAACCAATCAAACCCCCAGAGCCTGACATCAGCCCAAACCCGCACCCCCACCCGTTGCCCCAGTCCAGGGAGCGGTGCTCAAAAGAGCTGGAAGTGATCCTAGATACTCATTACTTGCTGGTGTTGCAAAAACCTCACATGTTTGCCCATGACATTGACCTTCAGGAGAGGCCTTTGGGGTGTCCCCCTGCCTCTGTAGCAGGACCTTCTCTGAGGAAACCCCTGAAAGGCAGAGGGAGGGCTCCTCCACACACACAGTCTCCCCTGGGGATGATCAGGCCTGACAGAGAAGTGCTCTCTGAGCCACGCACCCCCGCCCCACCCACCTGCTCAGCCTCTGCTCTTATCTCAGCAGCGTCTCTGTGGGATTCCTTAGGGTAACTTCCTGCCATGAGAAACATTTTCCAGAAGGTTTTCCTCCTGGGATGACTAGTTTTGGAATCCCTGAGTCACTTCAGCTTCCAGGGAATCCTTGGGGGTGTGGGAGATGGGTGTAGCAATGGGGAGAATGCCGGAGGTGGGAGCAAAGAAAAGTTCACTCAGCACCTGATATCAGGGATGCCTCCCAGTGTGTTCTCACCTGCCTGGGCCTGACCTAGTGGGAGACCCACCACTGTGCCCCAGGGAAGAGAGATAAGCGCCCAGCAGGAAAGGGCAGAGAAGACACACGGCCCTTGGTCAGGAAAAGCGCCTGGGGTATGCAGAAAGCTAGAACACCACTGTCCTGCCCTTTCTCAGAAAGTCAATCACATCTTCACCTGCTCCCTTGAAGTCTTGACTCTCCCTCTGATCAGCTCTTGACCTTGGGCCCTCTGTGGTCCTTCCTCCTTATTTGTAGAAGTTTAACAAATGAGGGTGGCAGGGGTTTAACCTGGATGGCCACAAAAGTGCCAACCAGCTTAGCTGCCCTGGACCTCAGCTCCTGAAATAGTGCTGAAGCCACAGGACTCAGCAGAGTTTACTGAAGCTCATCTCCACTCACCTGGTGTGAGGCAGGGACACTGTTGGGTAAAATGCTGAAATACCTCTGCCCCTGCGGGTAAATTGATAATATCCTCAGCCCAGGGCCACCCCCACCTATCACAGCCTCCTCATGGTCCTGTGACTAAAGGCCTGGCTCGGATAGGGCCTCCAGAGCGCTGCTTCATGCACCGAGTGATACATGGTAATAGTATCGGTGGCTGATGGTCTGTAGCATCACCTTTAGTTGCAAAGACACTTAGGCTCGGGAGCCTGCCTTCAAAGAGAACCCCATCTGGCCTGGGAGACACAGAAAATCGGATTGCACAGAACAAGAAGCCCCACAACTCCCTCTCCAGCTGGGTGCCTGTATCTCCCCAGAGGGCAGGGCCCATTGCTTACTCAGCTCTGTCCTACAGTCAGGGCTGCCCCTGTTCATTTATCCATTCACCAGATATGTATTGAGCATCTATTGTACTTTACACCAGACACTATTTTAAAAGGCGAAAGATTTATACAATCTGAAGAGAAACCAGAGTATGAGACACTATTTTAAATAGTAGGAATGCAGAGGAGGACTAGCCAGATAAGGTTCCTGCCTCAGGAAACTTCCATCTCAGGAGGAGACAGATGATAAATAAGGAAGCAGATCATTTCTGATAATAGTAAGTGCTAAGAAGGCAATGAAACAGAGTTATGAGGTAAGAAGTTATGGGGACAGGGGGTGGCTTTAATTTAGAAAGCCAAGGAAGGCCTCTCTGAGGATGAATGGTCCAGGCAGAGGTAGCAGGACATGCAGAGTCCTAGAGGCAGGAAGCAGCTGGTATATCTGGGAAACAGAAAAGACAATGTGGATGGAAAACAAAGGATGGGGGGAGAGTGGGATGTGATGAGGTAGAAGAGGTGGGCAGGGTCAGATCACATAGGGTGCTGTGGTGGGGCATTTGGGTTTTATTCCAAGGTCAGTGGGAAGTATTGGCTGGATTCAGGCTTTCCCAAAAGCAGGCATCGTGTCCTTGATATTCTGCTCCCCCGACTTGGGGCTGACATCAAATAACAATAATAGTTGCTCTTACCCAACATTTATACATCATGAGTTCCGTTATTACCCCACTTTATAGGCAGGAAACCAGAGGCTCCAAGAGGTCCTATAGCTTGCTGAACTAACTAGCTAGTGTTGGAAGCAGGATTAGAACCCAGGCAATCTGGATGCTCGGGGGCCCAAAGGAAGAAGAACTAGAAGAATTCATGAGCACCTGAGAAGTTCTGAGTAGCAGGAAGAACATGAACAGGTCAAGGAAGTCAGGGAGGGGTGAGGGAGAGACCAGCAGGTTGGCCCTGCTGGCAAGGGGAGAGAAGACTGAGACTCAGAAAGCCAGATGGAAGGGTTCCTTCCTTTCTTCCTCTGAATATGGATAGCAAAGGCAGGTCTCAAAGCTGAGGGCCTAGCTGCCTGAGGCTGCTTCCCAGGTCTTAGCTGTCCATCCAGCCTGGGCTTTCTGTAACTTAACCTGGAGCCCATAGCTCTCCCTGAACAAGTTAGAATCATCTTAAACCTCTGTGAAAGAGAGGGCAAGGACGAGGTACAAGAGGAGGGAAAGCTCCTCTTCCTGCCCTCAGCAAAAAAAACCCTTTCACCTTTCACAAAAGCACAAGTTGGGAGGAGAGCCAGGGTGAAGAGGAAAAGCCATGGAGGGAAATCAGCACGGTGCCCGGCACTTTACACATACTCACTCTTCACCAAAGTCCCTGTTACACATGAGGAGCTGAGACTCAGATATGTTGTATAACTTGACCAAGATCACACAGCGTATAAACCATGATTCACTTCCAACTCTGATGGTCTCTGCTTGGGGGCAGTCTTATTTTCCTGCAGATTTGCACTCTGCTGCCCACACCTACGTTTCCCCAAGTACTGGACCCCATTGCCCACCTCCCAAACAACAACTTTACCTGGTCCTGGAGCTTGCTACCTGTTTACCTTTTTTGGCCTCCATCTATTGAAGTGCCAGTCCCAGCGTTCCCCTTCGCAGTCCCCTGGGCGGAGATCACAGAGTCACCGCCTTCCTGTGTGTGCTCCACCCAGCCAGGCCTCCTAGGGCTGGGGTCTGCAGGAAGTTAGACCAGGCTGGAGCTGGGATGGGGGAACTCTCCCTGCAGATGTACCTGGAAATTTAAAAGTTCCTCTCCCATCCTCACAGAGTCTGAGTTTGTTCAGGATTCCCAGCCCCACGCCCAGGTCCGTACTCTCATCTCTGAGCCATGCCCAGAACCAATATTGTCCATCCTCATGTTCATCCCATAGGTTTTACCCCTCCCTCTGCAAAGGGTCCTTTCTTTCTTTTTTAATTTCTTTAGAGACTTCTGACTTTTTAAAAGATTTTATTTATTTTTATTATTTTTAAAAATATTTTATTTATTTACTTATTTTTAGACAGAGGGGAAGGGAGAAAGAGAGGGAGAGAAATATCAATGTATGGTTGCCTTTCACGCACTCCCTACTGGGGACCTAGCCCACAACCCAGGCATGTGCGATGACTGGGAATAGAACCGGCTAACACTCCATCCACTGAGCCATACCAGCCAGGGCTGCAGAGCGTATTCCATAGGTGCCCAGGCAATAGGGAAGGAAGAAGGGGTAGTATTCTCAGAATACCAGTCAAAGCAGGTATTCTCACCTCCTCCCCACACGGGGAAATGTCTGTGGGCCTGTGGAATGTGGACAGGAGCTTATCCATCTACCCAAGGCCTAAGGTTCACAAAGGGCCTTAAATTAGATTTGTGATGTTATTGCCAAATGAGGTTATACACAGTCTATTTTTTGTGTTTTGTGGATGTACAAGGGGATACGAACAAGTGCAGTGACTGAAAATAACCTCGTAGGGAGATCTGATCATAAATTCCTAACTGAGAAGGTCATAGTGGGCAGTCACACCCCAGGCTTATAACTTCTTTGGTAAAGGTTTTTAAGCAAGCCCTGCCCATTGCTCTAGGTTAACACACCTTTGAAATGCCAGAAGTACCGGTAATCTTCTTTTCCAGATCTGGTGAAGGCATAGCCACCCTCAAGGGGGCACATAATCTAGTTAACTATCCCGTACCTTGTTTTCTTCCACCCTCCTTAACTGTAATCTTCCTTAACTTCTCTCATTAATTCCAAATGTATAAAAGAAACTGCAAAACTGTCACTCCCCTGAGCATTTGAGATCTTGCTTCCAGAGATGTTGTCTTCAGCTTGGCTCAAATAAACATCTAGAAATTCTCTACAGGTCTGGATGTTTCTTACATCAACAATTCGAAGTGTTAATTTTTTAAACATAAATATTAAAAAAAATAGACTACAACTTTTCAATCCTGATCTCACTTTTTAAATATGAGATACCTCAAAAACAGAAGAAAGAAGGCTTCCCTCTAGCCTCTGCAAGGCCTTAATGTGTGTGGTGTCCCAAAAGGAAAGAAACAGGGAGGAGGAATGGGGGAGGGTAGCTAGAAAGAGACAGTGCATTCACGTCAAAGAGCAGTAAGATGGCAGGAGAGGTGTGGAGACCCAAGAGCCCTGTCCTTTCTGCTGAAATTCCTGGAAGGCCAGATCACAGCTCCTCTGAAAGAGTTCTGCCCTTTTGTGCCCATGGTCCCCTCTCTTGTGCTTCATGGCAGCAGAAGTGTGCCAGGGAGAGGGCCGTGGACAGGCTCAGACTGGCGGAAGAGCGTAAGAAGCAGCACAACTCGCCGGGCTGAAGCTCTGGGACCAGACGCTCAGGCTTTACGTTCTTACGTTCTGTCGCCAGGGCCAGGATGCCTGTCCAGACGCAGACCCTCACTAGTCCCTCGCAGGAAAGGCCGTTAACCCTGTCACCCCTGCAAAGGCAACGCCAAGGGAGAAGAGGCTCTATGGAGGACACCAGAAGGACCGAAGGAGTGCGCTCCCTCCCAAGGGAAAGACAGATGTGGGGCTAATGAAAGGGAGGCAGAGAGAGGCGCAGGACTGGCGGGGGAGATCGGGGGCGGGGCAGGGAAAGGCAAGCCCCCGGGAGTGAGCAGACTTGACCACCCGGAGGGCCCCCGCGGCGTCTGGAGAAAGAAAACGCCGGGGAGAGGGGCCAGGAGGGGGCGTGCTGTTTGGCCCGAGGGTCCCAAGCTGAAACTCAACACCCGCCTTTGAAGGGAGCGTCCCCCTTTCTCCTCCTCCCCTTCCCTTCCCCTCCCTTTTCCCCTCCCTCCTTTCTCTCAATCCCCAGGACCGAGCCCAGCGCTGGAGCGGAGAGGGCCCGAGGGGAGGAGAAAGGAACTGCACTGAGAGGGTGCCTGGAGCTCGGGAAGGGGAGGGAAGGGGAGCCGAGAGCCCGGGTGAGCCTAAAGGCCACGCGCGACCCCCAGAGCCTTCCCAGCCTTCTTAGTGTCCACCCCACTTCTAAGCCCCTGGTCCCTGCCCCTTCTTCGCCTTGTCTTTGCTCCTTTTGCTTTGTGGCCTTTTACTCCGCCCCCAGAGACACCTGGGAGCTTCTCTGAGCTCTCAGGGGAGCAGAGAGGACCTGTCCAGGGTGCGCGTGAGAGGGACGACGAGCCGGAGCCGAGGGCAGGGAGCCGCGGGTGGGAGCTGGCGCGTGTGGTCCTGCGCTCTGCTGCCGAGTGGCGGAGGAGGGCGAGTGGGCCCGGGTGAGCCCCTCTTCGGCTTTGGAAAGGCCCTCCCGTCCATTCGAGCGGTGCCGCGTGCCAACGTGGCTCCCCGAGACCCCCGGCGTGCTGAGTGCTGAGAGCAAGTGTACGTGAGTGCGAACCGCCTCGCAGCCGGGGGTGCGCGTGCCTGGGCCGAAAACAGCCACTCAGGCAACGCATCCTCCCGGCCACGCTCGTGCAGGCCTTTGCCGTCAGCCTGGCCTCCTTTCGCCAAGCTGGGCGAATTTGAAGAGGGACATAGGGCTTGGTTCTAGCTTTCCCGCTCTCCCCAGCTGCGCGGCCACCGCATTGCCCCTGGCGCCCTGACCGCAGCCCTAGGAGTCCTGCTCTCAGACCTCGGGTGGGGTTGAGTTGATTCCTAAACTTGCTCTTCCAGCCCAACCGCCCCGGCGGCTTCTCCCAGCCCTCGGGGCTGTCGTGAGTGGCCTGGACAGGCGTCGAGCACCTCAGCTCCTCCGTCGCTTGCCTCGGCCGTGGAAGGGAGCCGGACCTTGCGGACCTGGGGTGCCTCCACGACCTAGGGCAGGCAGCTCCGGGGGCCTGGCCAACCCGGCGGCCCCCGGGAGGCCACGGGGACAGTACAGAGAGCGCACCCTTGGATGAGGTCCCGCAGCGACGCCCCAGCCAGCCCCGCTGCTCCTCCTCCTGCCAGACCAAGTTGCCTCCCATTTGGGGATTTTTGTGGGTTTTCTTTCTCCTCCTCCAACCTCTGCGGAGGCCACGACTCAGGCGCCAAAGCCGGGAGCCGCCTCCATGGTGCTGGGCAGCAGCTGCTGAAGTCAGCGAAACCGAGCCTGTCCTGGAGCAGGCTGCGCGGGAGGCCAAGGCCAAGGCCATGGCCATAGCCACGTCGGTGAGTCCACCCAGGAGAAGAGGCTGCTGGGCAGAGACCTCCACAGCTGCCCTGCACTCCTGTCACTTTTATTTCTGCCTTTTCTTTGTCTCTTTCCTGGGTCCCCTTTCCAGCAGGCTGTGTCCCTCTCCTCTCGCTTTTGTTTTCCAATTTCTCTCCTCTTCCCTAGCTCCTTCTGGGTCTTGGTTCCCCCTTTTCCCTTCCCCGTCCCCTTTTTCAGATTTCTTTCTAAAGGCTGTCCTAGATAGAGGGGAGGGGGCAAGTCTAGCCCTATCTGCTCATTTATTGGTGGGGACAGATGGCCACTGATGGCTGGCAGGGGCTTGTGATTGGGAGGCAAGTAAAAGGTTGGGAGGGGGCTGAAAGAATGGAGGTGGCTGCAGGAAAACAGGAGAGGCAGGAGGGCCCAAGAAGGCCCTTCCCTAGAGGAGAGGGAGATCAGGCAGGGAGAAAGAGAAAATTGGAGGGGGAGGTGATGTCAGCTAGCCTCTGGCCACTTTGGGGACAAAGGGAGGAGACAACTTGCATGATGGGACAGTGGGAGGAGGAGTCCCAGAGAGCATGTGGCCCACTGCCACCCCCATTAAGGCAGCCCCTCCCTCACAAGTCAGTCTGGTCCCTGAGGAGGGAGTAGAGAAGGGGTGACCACACCTATCATCAATCAGTCTATCAGCAGGTCTGGCCTGGGTTCCTGCAATTGCAAAGCCCGGAAGTTTGGCCCCATTGGACAGAATTCAAACCTAACACTGGGAGGAGCTCTCCATAGCCCCACCTCTGCTTTCTGTCTGCACTCCTTGTTTGAATTTCGAACAACTCTGTTCCCTTTCCACCCTTCCCTAGGCCCTAGGATTCCCTGTGAAAGCAAGCCTGCCACCTGTTTTCTTGGCTCCTCTAAATGGTTACTCTGAAAAGGAGGCTGGAAAGACAAGTATAGCTCCTGACATCCTCCCATACCCCTGTAGGAAGAGTTCAGTTTTCACTCCTCAGACCAAACTGCTCTTAGTTCCTCCATCTGCATGATGGCAAGAAAAACCACCATGGTGCTCAGAGTTGGGAGAGGGGAGGCCTTGAAAATAGGGAATGTCCTCTGACATAAAGATGCTGGCTCAGGGGTTGGCTGGTCAGCGATGTAGTCCCAGGAGGTAGATTTTTCTTTTTACTCAGAAGTGGGGGTATTTATGCTAATCAAACTCACAGGATTCTAAAAGCAGCTAATATTTATTGAGCATTTACTAGCCCTAAGCTATGCCCTGGTTGTTCAACACATTATCTCATCCAGCCTTCACAATGTATCTGTGAGGATAGTACTCATTATCAAAAAATGGATAGTCAGACATGGAATTCTACAGAGGAAACCAAGGCTCAGAAAAGATTGTTTTGTATTGTATTGTATTTATTTATTTATTCATTCATTCATTCATTCATTCATTCCAGAGAGGGAGAGAAACATCGATTGGTTGCCTCTCACACACCCCCAGCCAGGGACCTGGCCCTCAACCCAGGCACATGCCCTGACCAGGAATCAAACTGGCAGGTTGTTTGCTTTGCGAATGATGCCCGACCAGCTGAACCACACCAGTCAGGGCGAGGCTCAGAAAAGTTTAACAACCTGCCCAAAGTCCCTCGGTTAGAAAAGGAGAGAGCCAGGACTCAAACCCAGTTCTGTCTGCCCCCAAACTGTACTCTTAAAGCCTTGGTTAGATCCAAAATACCTATTTATAATTTATAATTAGAAATAAAAGTGCCATGTTAACCAAGAATTTATGTCATCTGGTTAGCGTATTTTCTTTCTGTGGGACAATGTCAGTTAGAAGCCAATATGATCATAAAACGGTTTGATGAGTTTGGAATTGGGCAAGAGGAGAAGTCAGCTGAAATTGTTGAAATCACCCCTCCATGAAAGGATGGACAGCCTCTCCAGCTGAGGGAAACGCCAGCCAAGAGAAACATGCACTTGTGTCGGCTAAGCAGGGCATCCTTTTCCCCATGGCCTGGTGACCAGATACAGCCTGCCAGAGATCTTTAGTTTGAGACTTTTTACTGAATTAGCCCAAATGGATTACTTGCTCAGTAATGCCTTGCTACCTGCTCTCCACCATCACTGTGTAAGCCACCACTGCCTGGCTCACAGTCACCTAGCAAACATAACTGAAGCAGAATATATTTCAGTACTGTGAGTGGTTAGAGCTAGATTCTACCAAGGAATCAAGAGCCCTGTGAAGGGTGACTGGCAAAGGGAAATTGTGTATAATGAAGATTTCATATGCATTTGAGTCATGTTTGAGTCACGGACTTTCTTGACTTAACCACTGTTACTAATATTAGAAGAAAAGTCGATCCTTAAGGTTTGTGATTGTGGAGAGACAGTAGAAGAGTGACTGAGAGTACGGGCTCTGGAATCAAAGAGCCTAAGGTTCAAATCATGCTCCCCAGCTGTCCCAGCTGTATGCCACAGGAAATAGTACTAACATCTCCGTTCCGGTTTCCTTTCCAAGTGGGGATAAGGATGGCTCTTTCCTCCTAAGGTTGCTGTGAGGATTAAATGAGAAGATGAATGCAAAGACTTGCACAGTGTCTGGGTACATAATTTGCCCTTGGTATCTGTGACTTACTCCCTAAGCCTGTTGTTCTCCAAGGGAAAAGCTTAGATGTCCCTGTGAGACAGGACTGGAAACAGGCCGATGCACACACAAGTCTATACACTGTTCTCCATGGTAACCTCGGTCTCGTCTGAGAACCTTGTTTGCTCAGACTGAGAACAAAACAATTTCTTGGGTTTCTGTTTTCTTATTATGCCGAGGTACTGCCTGGGCTGGGTCTCTCCCAGTCCCCCTCAGAGTGAGAGGTCTCTGCAGCTGCTTTGTCTAACCTTTTGCGTGTGGGGGATGCTGACCCGGCAACAAGGAAGGTAAAGGAGATTCTGTGGGAGAGCTTAGCAGGACTTCCTTGTACACATGAGGCTTTGGAAGAAATTCATTTAACGTATGTTTATTGAGGACTGATTCCAGGTTGGGCTTTGTTTCAGAGGCTAGGAACATAGCGTAGCAGTCCTTGTTCTCACAGAAAAAGGGCCAGTCGGGGGAAGAGCCCTCTGGGTAAAGGAAACAGCAAGTGCAAAGGTCCTGAGGTGGGAAAGAGCTTGTCCAGTTCAAGGAATAGAAAGGAAGAGGGAGAGTGCAGGTAATGAAGTGGGAGACGAGGCCCGATCAGGAAGAGCTGAGACAGGAGGTCAGGTTTTTAGCTTGAGGGAAATGGGGAGCTCTAAAGTGTTTTGAGCAGGAGGTGCCATGACCAGGTATGTGTGTTAAGACCCCTCTTCCCACTCCCACCTCACCCACCAGGCCCTGCTGGCCCGGGCACTCTACGACAACGCCGCCGAGTCCCCCCAGGAGCTGTCCTTCCGCCGAGGGGACGTCCTACGGGTACTGCAGAGGGAGGGTGCTGGTGGGCTGGATGGCTGGTGCCTCTGCTCCCTGCATGGCCAGCAGGGCATTGTGCCCGCCAACAGAGTGAAGCTCCTACCTGATGGCCCGGCACCCAAGCCCAGCCGCTCCCATGTGCCTGGCTCACCATATCCAGCCCCAGAGCACAGCAATGAGGACCAGGAGGTGAGAGCTGGAGCCCTCCCAACCCCCAGCCAGGAGAGCCCCTTCCCTTTCTGCCAGTGCCTGCAGTGAGGCTGGACAGGGAGAGCCCTAAGACAGCAGCTCTTCAGGGCTCTGCTGTAGAAAGCCTGTCTGCCAACCCTTTCTGGGTTCTAATTCCCCTTGGGACAGGGAGGGGGTTGGAAAGTGTCTACTCGCCAGAGGTACACATTGTCTGATTCCCTGGTCCCCTCTCCTAACCCCCACGTCTTGATCCCCCAGGTTTATGTGGTGCCACCCCCAGCCCGGCCCTGTCTGACCTCAGGATCTCCAGCTGGACCCTGCCTGCCCTTCCCTGACCCCATCTACAAGGTCCCCAGAGGCAGTGGGACCCAACTGGCTGCCCCTGGAGATGCCTTGGAGGTGAGGGCTAGAGGTCTCCGCATATGTTGCACAGGGAACAGATAGCCCTGGACGGAGCCCAGTGCTGAACCTGATGGTAACTAGCCACTCCCTCTCCAGGTCTACGACGTGCCCCCCTCTGCCCTCCGAGTTCCCTCCAGTGACCCGTATGACTCCCCTGCCTCCTTTTCCCACCCTCTGGCCCGAGTCACTTCGAAACCCCCTGGAGAGGATGAAGCTCCCTATGATGTGCCTCTGGCCCCGAAGCCACCATCAGAGCTGGAGCCAGATCTGGAGTGGGAGGAGGGCCGAGAGCCAGGGCCCCCTCTCTATGCTGCCCCCTCCAACCTGAAACGGGCATCAGCCCTGCTCAATCTATACGAAGCACCAGAGGAACTGCTAACAAATGGGGAAGGTGGGGGCACTGACGAGGGCATCTACGACGTGCCTCTGCTGGGGCCAGAGACACCCTCTTCTCCAGAGCCCCTGAGAGCCTCGGCTTCCAGTGACACAGACACCTTGGCCCTGCTTCTGGCCAGAAGCCCTCCACCCTCTCACAGGCCCAGGTTGCCCTCTGCTGAAAGCCTGTCCCGCCGCCCTCTGCCTGCCCTGCCTGTCCTTGAGGCCCCCAGTCCTTCCGCAGCTCCCTCTCCTGCTCCAGGCAGAAAGGGCAGCATCCAGGACAGGCCTCTGCCTCCACCCCCACCTCGCCTATCTGGCTATGGAGGCTCTAAGGTTGAGGGGGATTCAGAAGGCCAAGAGGTGGAGGATGATTCGGCAGAACACCACAATGAGTATGAGGGCATCCGGATGGCCGAGGAGTATGACTACGTCCACCTGAAGGTGAGCTCACCTCCAGCCAGTCCCCCCCAAAGTGGGAAACCCCCCTGGAGAACAACAGGGAGGAATGAGGAGGCCTGGGGCCCACATGCAGAGCCTCCCTCCCTTCCCTTCCGCAGGCTGTGCACCCTCTGGCCTGGGACCCCAGTACCTGGCCATATCACTTGTACCAGTGCCATGTTCCTCCCTCTAAACCCAGGCTGGGGTCTCTGAGTCCTCTGACTTGCCACCGGAGCTCTTCCAGATCTAGAGTACAGGGACTGCAATCTCTAATGGCAGCAGGGACCTCCAGAAGGAATGGGAAGTGGAGAGGGCCAGGTAGACTAAGGAAGCCACCCGGCCCTGTTCCCCGACCCCTGCACTGAGACCCTGACCCCTTCCTGCAGGGTATGGATAAAGCTCAAGGATCTAGGCCCCTGGATAAGACCTTCCCTGGGGATCCTGAATTGTTGGAGAAGGGCCCACCAGAACAGCAGGTAATCCTGTGGGGAGGATGCTACAGAAGGGGGACTGGGGAAGGAGGAGCAGGAACACAGAAGGAGTGTTCTTCACTGAACTATCAAGGGAGCTAGATTAGGACTGGGTAAAAGTTCAGTGAAACAGCAGTTGGAGTAGACAGGAGTTAAAATTCAATAGGAAAGAACTGGAACTTAGAAAATGATATTAACCCGGGCTGGTATGGGTCAGTGGATTGAGTGCCGGCCTGTGAACCAAAGGGTCGCCAGTTCATTTCCCAGTCAAGGCACGTGCCTGGGTTACAGGCCAAGTCCCCAGTAGGGGGTGTGCAAGAGGCAACCACACATTGATGTTTCTCTCCCTCTCTCCCTCCCTCCCCCTCTCTCTTGAAATAAATAAATAAAATCTTTATAAAAAAATGAAAAAGGATATCAGGAATTCAGAAAGAGGGGAAAGAATGTGTTGGAGAGGAATCAGAAAACCGAGCAGTCAGGAGCAGAAAGTTTCTGGGCTGTGGGTCAGAGCTGGGCCAGGTGACTTCTGAGGCTCCTTCCAACTAAATTCCTGGGCTCCTACGAGACCTTGCTCCTAATCCTAGCTCTACCATCAAGAAGCCATGGGCTCTGAAGTGGCCATCAGTCTCTCTGGGCCTCAGGAAAGTGAAATGGTCTCCTTGACTCTGTCTAAAATGGTCTTAATCACAATAGCTCCCATTTATCAGGTATTTACCAAATGCCAGACCCTGTACTAAGCACCTCACGCATCAACACTAACATAGCCATAGTAAGTATTCATACAGGACATACAGTGTGCGATGCTCTGTTTTGAGCCTTTTCTGTATATTGTATCAATTCATCTTCTTTGCAGCCTTAGGAGGCAGATACTCAGGCTGGCGCTATTGAATATGGTAGCCGCTAGCCACATATGGCTATCAATTACTTGAAATGTGGCTAGTCTGAATTGAAATGTGCTGTGATATAAAATGCACACCAGATTTTGCAGACTAACATTTTTTATATTTGGAGTTTAAGAATATACCAGTTTCTTTTCCTAATGTGCTAGTTACTATAAAATTTAAAATCACATTTATTTTGGAAAATGCAGCACTAGACTCCCCAGTTTAGAGATAAGGAAACAAAAAAGTACAGAGACTTGTTTGAGGTTGTTTGAACCCAGGTTTACCTGGCATCAACTGAAAGCACTTTCCTACTGCTCACTATGAGCATCTAAATTTTCTGATGGCAGAGGTCGGAGCTAAAGGGATTGCACAAGAAAGGAAGGACTGAGGAACAAAGGGAGGGGAGGAGAAAGGGCGTGAGAGCAGAAGTGACACTCAGGAGAGCCCTCCCACTGACCACTCCTCTTGCCCTCAGGAGGTCCTGTCTGCAGGGGAGCCGCTGGTTCTGCCGGATGGAGATCTACAGCTTCTACACTTCTATGCAGGCCAGTGCCAGAGCCACTACTCGGCACTACAGGCAGCCATGGCAGCCCTGATGTCCAGCACCAGGGCCAATCAGCCCCCACGCCTCTTCGTGCCTCATGGCAAGCGGTTGGTGGTGGCTGCTCACCGCCTGGTGTTTGTTGGGGACACCCTGGGCCGGCTGGCGGCCTCTGCCCCTCTCCGAGCACAGGTTGGGGCTGCAGGTACAGCGCTGGGCCAGGAATTGAGGGCTACTGTGCTCGCTGTCAAGGGGGCCGCCCTGGGCTACCCATCTGCTTCCGCAGCCCAAAAGATGGTGCAGTGTGTGACACAGCTGGCAGGAAAGGCCCTGCAGTTCACCACCCTGCTCACCAGCCTGGCCCCCTGAGGCTCCCGTGGCCCTGCTCCAACACTACCCTGTCTGCCAGAGCCCTGCTCCAGTCTTTGAGTGGCTGGAGGGCTCTGTTTCAGGGACTAGGAGAGGTGGCGATATACTTCCCCATTCCTGCCCCTTCCAGTCATCTCAGTCTCTCACAGAGGCATCTCTTCCCCCATCCCACAGCTTTTTGTATGAGCCATTTTGTATAAATTATTTTTTATTTAATATTATTCCCTGCTTTGTGAGGAGCAGGTGCTAGGCCCTTTGGGGCAAGGAGGAACTGGACTTTGCCTCTTCTCAGCCTGGGGCAGAGGTACTTGGTCACTGTGCTGCCACCCACCTCTGGAAGCTTGGCCCTACAGAGAATCAGGTGGATGAAAGCTGGGCCACCCTTTCTTGGCTGTAGAACATCAGTGCCTCTCTGTTAGGTGAGAGTGAGGGCAGGACATGGATTGCCCGGAATGTGAACCTTGGGAGAAGGCAGAGGGCTCTTTCCCACAGGAAACTGGTGAGCGCTGGGCCTCAGGTGCTGGGCAGGCACCTCAATAAACCGTACTATCTGGTTCCCTGACTGCTTCTTGGGAGCTGGGGGAGTGAGGGGTAGGGAAGGACAGGTCTGTGCCCCTGAGCCAAACCTAGGGGGCACACACTGTGGACAGGAAGCCTTTAGGGGTTTATGGGACATTAACAACATTCAGTAGGTTCTCAGCTCCTATGATGTGCCATAGTTCTGAAGGTACATGGCAGGTGTGGAATGGACATAAGCTAATCAGTTAAAATCAGTAAATTGAATGTGATCTCAGATCAGATGCAGCAACCCACTGAATTTAAGCATATTAGTCAGTGGAGGAAAAGAAACTAACCAGGATTCCCTCAGTAACAGGAAAGAGCCCAAAGCCAAATCTCTACCCTGTGGTGAGGCGCAGAAAATGCGGTGAACAAAAGACCCACCAGCCGGTATCCCTCATGGGAGGCCTAAGTCCTGATCGAGCCTCCCCACCAAAAATAAGTAAATGAAAAATATATATATATCTCCCACAGATTTGACAGTTGCTGGTAATGGAAATAAACAGGGTGATGTGAAGGACTGACAAGATGAGGGGAGAGGCCCTGGCTGGTGTGGCTCAGTGGATTGAGCACTGGCCTGTGAACCAAAGGGTCACGGGTTTGATTCCCAGTCAGGGCACATGCCTGGGTTGTGGGCCAGGTCCCCAGGAGGGGGCGCTCAAGAGGCAACCACACATTGATGTTTCTCTCCCTCCTTCCCTTTCCCTCTCTCTAAAATAAATAAATAAAATCTTTTTTTTAAAAAAAAGAGGGAAGAGGTCACTGAAGGAGACTTTAGACAGGTTGGTTGGGAGGTAGCATCTGAGCTGAGACCCCCAAGGATGAGAGAACCCAGAGGAATGACAACTAGCATTCCAGAAGGACACCAATGGTTGATCAGGGGCTTCTCCAGACCTCGTCAAATGGTGCTGTTAGAGCTGCACATGTGGAGCAGCTGACCACAGAAGCCTTTTAAAGGGCTGTGCTGAATTGGTCACCCTAACTGTCAGCCTTGTACCACTGGATAGCTCTGGTCAGCTGGAGAGTGCTGCTGACCAGCCTGGGTGCCCTCTCCCTTAGGTTAACCCAAGAGGGTCTAGCCACTTAACCTCACCTTCCCAGGCTTTCTGCTGACCACCATTCTGGACAGACCATCTTTCAAAGAAGCTGAGGGGCTGATGAATGCAGTATGTTGGAAGTCCAAAGGGCTTCGAGCTTTGTTGAAACAGGTGAGTCATAGCACAGATAAGGGGTCTCTCCAGCTATTTGTCACAAGCGAAGTCCAAGCCACAGCTTCATTGCTTCAGTCCTGCTTGCCTGGGATGATGCCCTGGCACAGTGACTGGATTGGAAGCACCCCAAACAAACCAGTCACATCCTAGTGTCTTGGCGTCCCTCTGCATTTGCCTCCTTCATTATGGGTTCCTTTTCTCATTTCACTCTCAAAACTCATTTCCAGATTCTGGGGTCACCAAAATTTACACCTATGTGTTGAAGACATAATAGAGGCCATCCTCCATCATGCAGACAGAATTTTAAGAGATCAGCCTAGAATGAGAAGTTTCAGTGCAAGTCCCAGAAACACCAGGTACCTACCTATGTGTCTGCAGTAAATCCTATCAGTCCATCTGAGTCCCGGTTTCAGCTTTGATAGGAGGTTTATCATAATGGTCTCATGGGGTTTTTGTGAGGCCCTAAGAAGATAACACGTATGAACAACTCAACACTACATAAAGTTAAGGGGTAATTCCAGGGCAGACACAAAAACACAGACAAATAAATCCTCAAGGAATGTTGGCAGTGACAGCACCGAAGTAAACCCTGAAAAGGTACTGAAGTGAGTTGGGGGAGGGGAAATGGTGGGAGGCTGCTAAGTACATTAGAAGAGTTTCCCATACATGGAAAATCTGTGAACAGAGAAGATAAATTGGAAGTGCAGTTCAGTGGAGAGAAGAGGGAATGGATTTCCTGACAGACTGACGGGACACACCTTTGAAGCCCTTGCCTGAGGTTAGAGAATAAAGTACCTATTAGGTATCAAATCTAGGCAAGTGCATCTCTAATGGAGATCTGGATAAAAGGCTTGTGATTCTGCATTTCTAACAAGCTCCCAAGTGATGTGGGTGCTGCTGGTCTGTAAATCACACTGAGAAGCAATTCTAGGAATTAGGGAAGGCTTCTCTGAGGCGAATATGCTTGAGCTGACAGCTGAAGGGTGAGAACTTGACTCAGGGAGGAGAAGCCTTCTAGCATAAACACAAACTTGTGCAAGGGCCCTGTGGCATTGATTAAAAAAAAGAAAGAAGTCCAGTGTGACTGCAATAAATGTTTGAGAAGTGAGATGGAGATGCAGAGAGCATGGGGCCAAGCATGCAGGACCATGCATGAGCTGTCTAAAATATTATCTATCTCAATGGTGAGGAGAAGCCACTGAAGGCTGTGAAGCAGGAAAGGGACATGAACAGCTCTGCATTTTGAAGATCACTCCATCTGCACTATATATGACAGGTGGGGAAAGTAGATTGAAACAAGTGGACACAGAGCAGCAGCTAGGAATTAGGAGGCTAAAGCAGTGTGTGTGACAGGCTTGATTAATGGTTGTAAGAGAAGGGGAGAAGGGGAATACCAGAGAATTATATAGTAATTAAAATAGACAGGGCATTGTAAAGGACCTGATGTGGCAGTAAGGAAGAGGTCACTGTAAGGGCTATCACCTAAGTAACTGGCCACGATTGGGTGATGAGGGTGCCACACACTGAGGATGCACTCAGCCAGGTTAACTAGTTGTAACACAACCAGGTTACTGGGGCAAGAGCATGAGTTTGGTCTTGGGCATGCTGAGTTTGAGGACCCTATGAGTCACGCAAGGTAAGAGGTCAGAGAAGTAGCTTTAAAGGTCTGGGGCTCAGAAAATAGGTGGAGGTTAAACTAACACTCAACAGTGACTGAATAAACAAGTTTCTCCCTCAGATCCCTGAAACGCGCCACCCCCTACTCCTTAACTGCATAGAAACTCCCTACTTTTGTTTTTTGAGGAAGACGAATTTGAGGGATCTTGCTCTCTTATCCTCTTGATTTGGCCAAATCCAATAAACCTCTGTCCCCAAGCACCCTGTTCTCAGTGTTTGGCTTTCTAGCGCATTAGGCACACAACCCTGACTTTTGGGAGGTGGTTCAGTAACAGGAGCCGGAAATGTAAATCTGGGGACCAGGTTTGTATTGGTTTGTATCGTTTATATTGAAGGTGAAGTGGAGGGGCATGGGTGAGATTCCCAGGTGTGGAGAACAGTGTGAGATAAGAGAAGAGGAAGCCTTAGGACTAAGCCTCTGAGGATCAGACACTGAGTGATGATGAGGAAGAGAAGGGTGAGCCTGCAGTGGAGATAAAAGAAGCAAGAGGGGAAAAAACAAAACAGGGGAGTGTGAGACTTAGCAGCCAAAGAAGAAAGTATTTAAAGGGAGGGATGGTCAACAGTGCCAAATACTGTTGAGAAATGGTGACTCAAGCAGAGTGAAACCCAGAGAAGTGTTCTACAGGAGTGCAGCCAGTGCTGAGTAGTGTGCCCATCCCTGCGCTCCATGTACTGTCATTGCCAGTACACTCATCTGTCCCCCAGTAAGCTACTAAGCTACTCCAAGTTGTCTTGTCCATTGTTATCCCCCAAGCCTAGCACAAGGCCAACCACAGAGTAGAAGCTTCATAAATTTTACCGATGAATGAATGAATGGATGGATGGATGGGCTGGTGGATGATGAGGAAGAAATGGAAGCAAAGAAGGAATCTCTGGCATCTGCCTGGGTTAGCTACTATCCTTCAGCTTTTTTCCCTTTTTACCGCAATGGCCCGCAGACCCAGGGAACAACAGAGACAGAACCCCATCCCCTCCCTCTTCTGAGCCCTGGCCCCCCTTCCTCTCTCTGAGGAAGAGTCTGGACCGAAGAGTCTGGACCGAAGGTTCTGCTGACGTGAGAAGGGGAGGAGAGTCTGGAGGAAGGGGAGGGGAAATCGGCGCGAGATCCTAGAGACGAAGGAGACGCCCGGGGCTCCAGAGCTGCAGAACCGGGTCTCTCCCGCATCTGTGTCTGGGCATCCAGCGCACCACTAGGCTAGAGGAAGACAGCGCGTCCTTTCGGTGAGGCCCCGCAGGGCCCTTGCGGTCGGCAAGCTGGCTCCCCGGGTGGCCACCGGGACTCCGGAGCCCAATGGCGGGGGCGGCAGCAAAATCGACAGCACGGTAGAGATCACCTCCAGCCCCAACGGAGTAAGTGTCCGCGCCCTGAGGACTACGCCATCACCTCCCTGCACCCGCGACAAGCGCCTGGCGTTTTCCTCCGCTCATCCCCAACCCCTAACTGCCTTGCTCACGCGCTCACGTGCGTGCCCACCTTCCTCCCTTGCTTTGCGCTTTTCTAGGATTCACCCTTCTTCTGCCTCTCCCCGCCCCTCCCCCACCAGCAGGTCGGGACCCTTGGAGATGTGGTGCCCACAGAGCAGCTGCAGGGTGAGCTGGAGCGCGAGCGCGAGCGAGATGGGGAGGGCGTCGCGGGCGGTGACAGGCTGGGCAGCAGCCTGTCGCTGGCCGTGCCCCCCGGCCCCCTCAGCTTCGAGGCGCTGCTCGCCCAGGTAGGGGCGCTGGGCGGGGGGCAGCAGCTACAGCTGGGCCTCTGCTGCCTGCCGGTGCTCTTCGTGGCCCTGGGCCTGGCCTCGGACCCCATCTTCACGCTGGCGCCCCCACTGCATTGCCACTACGGAGACTTTGCCCCCAACACCTCTGGCTGGGAGCAGCCCCCCAACGCCAGTGGTGTTGGCGTCGCCAGTGCGGCGCTTGCCACCAGTGCCGCCAGCCGTGTCGCCGCCAGCCGTGTCCCCACCAGTACTGACCCCTTGTGCAGCGGCTATGCCCCGCCGGACTTCAACCACTGTCTCAAGGATTGGGACTATAACGGCCTGCCAGTGCTCACCACCAACGCCATTGGCCAGGTGAGGCGCCTCGATAGGCCACGGGTCTGGGGGCAGGCGGGCTGAGGGCCACCAGCGCAGGCCTCACACCCACTCCATCCCTCTCACATTCCCAGTGGGATCTGGTGTGTGACCTGGGCTGGCAGGTGATCCTGGAGCAGATCCTCTTCATCTTGGGCTTTGCCTCTGGCTACTTGTTCCTGGGCTACCCTGCGGACAGGTGAGGGCTAACAGGGACAGGGCAAGCAGAGATAAGGGGGTTCTAGGGAGGCTAGCCCAGGCAGCTGGTGTTGGCAACAGGCTGAAGAGGAGGCGCTGGACTCAGCAGCCTTCTCTGGATTTCTTGTGTTCAATGATATGCAGCCCCACCCCTGTCTCAACTGCACTCCCATCAAGAAATACTCCTTCCACACCTCTGTTGCACAAGGGAATGCTTCACCCCCTCTCCCCATATCCACTGATCAACCACATCATCTCCAAAGACAGTAGCCCCATCCCCAATAACCAAAAACCCTATCTCTACACATCAGAAGTCCTAGCTCCTCCTCTGTTGTTCCTGCCACCACTAACCACCTCCCTCCCCATTTTCGCAGATTGATAGGCCCCATCAACAGCCCCATCCACGTGGACTGTCAGCTCCATCTCAATGGCCTCCCTTCTAAAGATCATTATGTTAGTTCCTATCATCAGCCCTATTCCCATTAACCAATAGTTCATCTCTACAAACAAATGATTCTACCCTCATGGGCCAATAGTCCAACCCCTGTGGATCAATGACCACAATAGCACCACTCCTCCAGAAACTGAAGGTCCCATCCGCATGGGTCTTCAGTGTTCTCAGATCCTATCAGACTAAAAGCCTCATTTCTATGAATCAGTGGCCTCATCTCAAGATCAGCTCATCCCCACCAATCAATAGCTCTCCACAGGGATCAAAACTTCCACCTCCTCTGATTCTGGACACATCACCACTGACCAAGTGCTCCACCTTCATTGACCATTCCCATGGATTCTTAGACTCATCTCCACTGATCTACAGTCCTGTTCAAATGGAGTAATAGCCCAACTCCCATGGATCAAAGGCAACCCAACATTCAATAGTCCAGTTCCTTAAAAGGAGTACCTAATCTCACTGCCCAGTAGTCACACATCCTTGTAGGCAAATTATCCTAAACCCATAGGTCAATACCCCATCCTCATGCATTAGTGGTCTCATTCTCATAGACCAGTAGCATCATTCCAATGGAACCATAGCCTCATCCCCTAAGACCAATAATTCAGCCTCCTAAATTCAGTAGCCTTAGCTCCATTAACCAATAAGCTTATCCCCATGGAAATAAGACCCCAATCTACTGTGTCAGTAGTTTTTCTCTCAGGGATCAGGCCCCTTTCCTAATGATCCGTGATCCCAAGCTTCATCCCCAAAGATCACAGCCTGGTGGCCAAGGATCAGAAGCCCTGTTCATCATCACTGACCAACAGTCTAATTTCCCCTGGCCTGTGACCACCACCCCCCTTACTTATTATCCCCATGGATTAATAGATTCATCCCTACTGACCACTTGGCCCACCCACATGAACTAAGATCCTCACCCTATGAGTCAATGGCTCTATCACCGAAGATAAAATGTCCAATCGTCAAGATTAGGGATTACCCTCACTGATCCATAGTCTTACCCCATGGATTAATTCCCATGGATCAGTGCCTCCATCTTCTAGCCAGTGGCCCCATCCCCATTGACCATCCTTGTGGACTAGTAGACCCATGCTCCAACCCCATGGGACAATGGCCTCATCCCCCCAAATCAATTACTTAGTCCCCTAAGATCAATAGCTCCATCTCCGGTGACCAATACTATTTCTGTGCACAAGTGGCCAATGATCAGTAGCTACAAGCCCATATATCAATGACCCCATCTTCTCTGACCAGTCTGAGATAAGCTCCATCCCAACTGACCAGTGTCACCAAGGATCAATAGTTCCAAGTCCCCTAAGCAATATCCCATACCCTCTGATAGTCTCATTTCCATGGGGAAATGCTGTCAGCGCTGTCCCATCTACAAGAGTCTGGTCCCATCCTCGAAGAATCATAGCCATACCCTAGTGCCTAGATGCCAGACACCACTTAACCCATGGTCCCAATCCCTTCCATCTCCTCTAGCCTCAGTCCAACTCTTGTTCCCAAGGCCTCATCCTCATACTTCCCGCTGTGAATTGGGGAGCTAGGCCCCACCCAGCAATGCCTCTCCCAGGGAGTTCGGGTGACCAGAGGCCCTCCACACTTTCCAGGTTTGGCCGTCGTGGGATTGTGTTGCTGACCTTGGGGCTGGTGGGCCCCTGTGGAGTGGGAGGGGCTGCTGCAGGCTCCTCCACAGGTGTCATGGCTCTTCGATTCCTCCTGGGCTTTCTGCTTGCTGGTGTTGACCTTGGTGTCTACCTGATGCGTAAGTGGCACTCTCCAAGAAATCCTTCCCTTGTGGCTCACCCCCATCTGTCTGCATCCTAGGCCATTCCCATTGTCCCCTAGCTTCCTCTCAGTCTCTTCTTCAGCTCCAAATTTCAGCTGTCCAGAATCTCAGCTGTCTTTCTGCCCAGGCCTTTGAAGGATCCAGGGGCCTTGATGCTTTCCACACCAGCTCCCTCCACTATCTCTAAGGACTTCCTTGCCCTAGACTTACCACTGTCAAGGAATAGAGTCTTATTTAAAAAATGAAAACTGACTAGCTGTGTGACCTTGAACAAGGGTTGATATAAAGGTCAAATAAGGTCTGATGTGAAAGGGCCTGTAAGTGGAAATGTTGAACACCCACCAGGGACTCTGACCCTTGAGCCCTCCTCCCAGGTTTGAGCAGGAGAAGAGAGAGGACTGAACAATCTCTCCACTCTTTGCCATTCAGAGGTTAGTCTGTGGGAGGTGACAGCTGCAGCCTCCACTCAGGGTCTGACCTCGCTCTCTCTCCTCCTCCCTCCCTCTCTCCTCTTCTCTCCCATACCTCCTTCTTCCCTGACCTCTCCTCCCCATTTCTGCTGCATCTCTAGGCCTGGAGCTGTGCGACCCAACCCAGAGGCTTCGGGTGGCCCTGGCAGGGGAGTTGGTGGGGGTTGGGGGTCACTTCCTGTTCCTGGGCCTGGCCCTTGTCTCTAAGGACTGGCGATTTCTGCAGCGAATGATCACCGCTCCCTGCATCCTATTCCTGTTTTATGGGTCAGTATCACACTTCACCTGCTATCTGGCCATACTCATCTCTCTCTCTAGTCCTTAGCTCTGGCCCAGAGAGCTCCCTCTTCCACTGCCCCTCGTCCAGTCCTGCCCCAGCCCTAGCCACTCAGAGGGGGCAGTTTCCCATCCCTGTGTCAGGAGATGGGAAGCTTCACCATATACCCTGCAACCCTGCCCCCAGCTGGCCTGGTCTGTTTCTGGAGTCTGCACGGTGGCTGATAGTGAAGCGACAGATTGAGGAGGCCCAGTCAGTGCTGAGAATCCTGGCTGAGAGGAACCGTCCCCATGGGCAGATGCTGGGAGAGGAGGCCCAGGAGGCGCTGCAGGGTAAGAGATAGGGGTCTTTACAGCTGATCTCTCACGTGCACATGTAATGGTGCCCTCTTCATGGCTATAGCTGAGCCACCTTCTCCCAGGGTCCCCACCACTCCTGTGGGAGGACCCTGGGTTCTCTGCTGCTCCTTCTAACAGACAGTTCCTCCCTCTCTCTCTTTCTCCTGAAGACCTGGAGAACACCTGCCCTCTCCCTGCAACATCCTCCTTTTCCCTCTCATCCCTCCTCAACTACCGCAACATCTGGAAAAATCTGCTTATCTTGGGCTTCACCAAGTGAGCCTGGGTGTCTGAGCCCAGGGCCAGGCCAGTAGCTGGGATGGGGACTGGCTGGGTGGGGAAGGCCTGAGGACCCACACAGAGGGCGGCTAGAGCTGTGGAAGGCTGCGGGTGAGCATGCAGGCACCCTTCTTTGCTTTTCCACCCCTTCTCACAGCTTTATTGCCCACGCCATTCGCCACTGTTACCAGCCTGTGGGAGGAGGAGGGAGCCCATCGGAATTCTACCTGTGTTCCCTGCTGGCCAGCGGCACATCGGCCCTGGCCTGTGTCTTCCTGGGGGTCACCGTGGACCGATTTGGCCGCCGGGGCATCCTGCTTCTCTCGATGACCCTCACTGGCATCGCGTCCCTGGTCCTGCTGGGCCTGTGGGATTGTGAGCATCCTCCCTTCCCCACAGTGCAGGCTCAGCAAAGGAACCCTGGCAGAGGTGCCTCAGACAGGTCCAGGCACTGCTTCTGGCACAAGCCATCTAAGACAAGACCAGCCCCTGCCCGGATCTCCACAGTCCTTCCCCTGGCCACACACCCTGTCTGCTCTACCAATCAACTAGTGAATGCCCAGAGCCCACCTAGCTAGAGCCATAGGATCAGAGAACAAGGGGGCTCTGAAGCCAGGGGCTAAGCCAAACACGATCTCCAGCCTCCATTCACACCTCCCTCTTGGTCCTCTAGATCTGAATGAGGCTGCCATCACCACCTTCTCTGTCCTTGGTCTCTTCTCTTCCCAAGCTGCTGGTCTCCTCAGTACCCTCCTTGCTGCTGAAGTCATCCCTACCACTGTCCGGTGAGAGCCGGGGTGCTGCCAGGGGCAGGGCCAGGCCTCCCACTCTCCCACCAAGGACAGGGCCTGAGGGATGAAGGTGGGAATGCTGCTGGAGAAGGGCTGGGGTGAAGCCCACAGCTGGAGGTTGAGTGCCAACCCCATCTCTCCCAGGGGCCGAGGACTGGGCCTGATCATGGCACTGGGGGCACTTGGAGGACTGAGTGGCCCAGCCCAGCGCCTCCACATGGGCCATGGAGCCTTCCTGCAGCATGTAGTGCTGGCGGCCTGTGCCCTCCTCTGCATCCTCAGTATCATGCTTCTGCCGGAAACCAAGCGCAAGCTCCTGCCTGAGGTGCTCCGGGATGGGGAGCTGTGCCGCCAACCTTCTCTGCTGAGGCAGCCACCCCCTAACCGCTGTGACCATGTCCCGCTGCTTGCCACCCCCAACCCTGCCCTCTGAGTGGCCTCTGAGCACCCTGGCAGGAGGCTGGCCCATACAGAAAGGTGACATAAGGCCCTGGCAAAGAGATTGGGAGGACTGAGTGAGGAAGGCAGGCTGCCCAGAAGGCTCAGAGGCACCTCACGCCAGCCAACAAGGAGAGCCCGGAGGGCTGACCTTACCCTTTCTCTTCCCCTGCTGCTTTGTGTTCACTACCTTAGCAAGAGTCAGGGGACTGGGAAAGAGCTCCACATCGTAAGCACTAGGTCTGGGCTTCATCCTGTGCCCAAAGACACCCTCCCAGACCTCATTATTTCTTGCTCTATCATTGTTTCAATAAAGACATTTTGAATAAATGAGCATACCTGAGCCTGGACTTCCCTCCCTTCTGTTGTCCTTCTAACTACCTCTTGAGGGGAAGGTTTCTCAGTGGAACTGAAACTGATAAATGATCTCCCTCCCCTCCCTGTGCCCCACCCCTTGCCCTGCCCCCCCCCCCAATTAACTTCCAGACAACTACCCTTCACTGATTGCTTGCTGTGCTGCTAGGACTGGGCTAAGCATTTTACAAACTTCATTTAATTACTTAATCCTTACAACACTGCAAGGTAGGTGTCTGGATCAATTAAAGTTTTTTCTGTTGTTGCAAGCAATAAAAAGTGATTGACTCTAATAAACTTAAAAAGAAATATAGGGGGATGTAGTGGGGAGCTGAGAGGAGGTTAGGAGAAGCAGAACTGGTCAAAAAAAGTTCATAAACCAGAGAGAATAGGAACCAGTAATATTTTTTCAGGGCTTCACCTGGTGAATGAACTCCAGTGAGATTCAGTTTTTGGGTCTCCCCACTGAAGACTCATTTCCAGACAGCAAGTGACTGGCTAGCTTGAGTAACACACCACTACCCTCTGCCATTATTACTGACAGCTGGAGAGTGGGAAAGCAACACCTGAGTGCTATGGGCAGAAATAGGACTGGATGTTGTACAGGTAAAAACAATGGATGCCCACTGCAGTATTCTTCCTTCACAGATGAGAAAACTGATGCTCTCTCTGAGAGACTCAGTAACTTGCCCAAGGCCACAAAGCTGATGAGTGACAGAGCTGGGATACAATCAGATCTAGGACTGGAGCTCTTCACTGATGCACACTGTGGCCACCTTCCCAGCTCCTTCCAAGTTTTGGGCACTACCCTTGGAAGTGAGGGGTGAGTCTCTAGGCACTGGGTGGTGGAAGTAGAAGACTAGGATTTCTGTCTCTAGGTCAGACCAGTCCTGGCCTGGCTTTACCACTTTGGGCAAATCTTGTAACCTCCAACTTCCTTCAAGGGTTGCTATGAGGATTAAACGAGACTATTCAAGTGCCTCTTAAATTACTCCACTAGATGGTAACCTCCTTGAAGGCAGAAACTTTGTCTTACTCAACATTTTTTTTTTCTTTTTTAAAGAGCAAGATGGGAAAGGAGGGAGGAGAGGGAGAGAAACATCCATGTGCAAGAGAAACATCTATTGGCTGCTTTCCATATGTGCCCCAACTGGGGGACTGAACCTACAACTCAGCCATGTGCCCTAGCCAGGAATCAAACCAATGACTTTTAGGTTTGTTAGATGATACCCAACCAACTGAGCCACACTGGCCAGGGCTGTCTTACTCAGCTTTGAAACTCCAAAGTCTGACTCATGATAGATGTTCAAAAAGTTAATATTTGCTCATTCTTTTAGCAAACAGTGCCTGTTTTACAGATCAGTACCATTCTGGGTATTTAGGGCATACGCCATCCTTCAGAGAGCCTCAAGCCCATCTAGTACTAAGAATATTAAAGTGGAGGAAGAGGTCTGTGGTTTGGAGCACCGAAAGGTTGCATCCCAAGGAGGTGAGACTTCACTTAGAGGCAAGAAGCCCTCAAGCAAGAGCCAAGGAGACGGGTACAGGACTCTCAACTCAAAGGATGAAGGGAGCTCTGCCTGATGTGGCTCAGTGGATTGAGTGCCGGCCTGTGATCCCAAGGGTTGCCAGTTCAACTTCCTGTCAGGGCACGTGCCTGGGTTGCTGGCCAGGTCCCTGGCTGTGGGTGTGCAAGAGGCAACTAACTGATGTTTCTCTCGCACACCAATGTCTCCCTCTCTTTCTCCTTCCCTCCCCCTAAGTAAACAAAAAAGGATAAAGGGAGAGCATAGGGTGGTCTCTGGAGACAGGGATTCTTAGAAAAGTCAAAAATATGAGGCCAGCCTCTCCCAGAGAAGGGGAGGACCATTACCCACAGATTCCCACAGCACCAGTGTTCCTATCTCCTCCTGCTCCTGCCGATCCATGTCTGAGCCCTTGCTACTGGGCTCAGTAATAATCATGTTACTAGAGAACTCTAATAATCTTTCTCATTTAGTCTCCAGTCCTTTGTTTAACTATGGAGAAAATGGAAATGAGTGAAATTCAGTGGCAGAGCCAGGACTCAAACCCCTTTTGGATGCTCTTTTAATGCTGCAGCTCCTTTGCTGTTCTGAACTATGCACAACACATTCTGTAGAACAATGTCTGTGGGGTTTTAACTGATTCCAATATTGACTTTTTAACTTTGGGTAGCTGATGATAAAACAGAAGATCATACTCTCCACTGTCTCCAGTGTTCTGTGAGAACCAAAGGATGGGACATAAGAAAACACTTGTACTTTTTGGAAGAGCCCATTTAAGGCCAAGGAGTTATATGCTAATGATACTGTGCAATACACACTGTGAGTAATGGTATCAAAGGGACATTTCAATGAACCCACTCTTTGCATACCACCTGGGAAGAAGGACAGGGAAGGAAAATAACACTCAGGATGCTAGAGGAGCTCCTGTAGGAGGGTAGGCAGAAAAGAGCAAGATTCTCTGACGTTGACAGAAGAGGTGAAGACAAAGAAAATGGGAACATTTGTGGAGAATTAATGAAGAACAAGAAGGACACAGACCCTTGTCCCCAGGCAATTCATAGTCTAGGTGGAAAGGGTAAAATGTGTGTAACTTAAACAACTAAGATCTTGTCAGTTGCTCTAAAATTCACCAACTACACAATCTCATTGGATCCTCATCATTAACCCAAAGAAAAAACAATTATTATTTGGGAAGCTTTCACTGAGGTTTGGAGAAGTAACTTATTCAAGTTTACATGACTGGTAAGCAATTAGAGTAGCCAAATCTCAAGAACTGAGAGCCAACATCCATGGAATAAAGGGCATTTATGAAACACCACAGCTAACATCATCTTTATCAGTGGAAGGCTTAAAGCCTTCCTCCTATCATCCAGGAACAAGGCAAGGATGTCTGCCATCACCATTTCTATTCAACCTTGTACTGGAGGTTTTAGCCAGGAAATGAGGCAAGAAAATGAAATAAAATGTACCTAGACTGGAAAGGACAATATAAAACTCTACATTTGCCAATGACATGACCCTGTAAACAGAAAATCCTAAAGAATCGCACACAAAAAAAACTATTAGAGCTAAAGTTTGCCCTGACTGGTGTGGCTCAGGTGGTCATAGCCATCCTCCCACAAAGCGAAAGGTCACAGGTTCTATTCCTGGTCAGTGCACACGCCTGCATTGTGGGTTTGGTCCCAGGTCCGGGCTCAGATGAGAAGCAACTGATCGATGTTTCTCTCTCACATCGATGTTTCTCTCCCTCTCTTTTCCTATCTCTAAAAAAAATAAAGTTAAAAAAAAGAACTAAATTAAGTTCAGCAAGGTTACTAAACTTAAACTTACAGGATACAAGATTAACATACAAAAATAAATTCTATTTCTATTCAATAGCAATGAATAATCTGAAAACAAAACTAAGAAAATAATTTCATTTAAAATAGCAAAACCCAGGAGCATCTGAGATCTTGCTTTCAGGCACGTCATCTGTTTGGCTCAAATAGACTCAAGTAAATGCTTATAAAAATTCTCCACAAGTTTGAAAGTTCATACATCAACATTTCAACACTATAATACCGCAAAAAACAAATCTAGGTTTTTTTCCTTGTGATGTACCTTTATGTGAGAGAAAATCAAAAAAGACTTGTGCATGAAAAGCAAATTGCAACCTACTTTTTTGTCAATAAAATAATTCCTTCAGTAATCAAAAGTGGTAAAATAAAATAAAATAGCAAAAAACAAAATACTTAGGAGTAAATTTAATGAAAGACACATAAGACTCGTACACTGGAAGCTACAAACATTGTTGAAAGAAACCAATGGGACCCTGGTCAGATAGCTCAGTTGGTTAGAGTATCGTTCTGATCTTCCAAGGTTGTGGGTTCACTCCCCAGTCAGGGCGCATACAAGAATCAACCAATGATTGCATAAATAAGTGGAACAACAAATTGATGTTTCTCTCAAATCCATAAATTTATATATATATACACACATATTAAAAAAGAAATTAATGTGAAGACATACTATGTTCATGGATTGGAAGACAATATTGTTAAAATGGCATTCCTCCCCAAATTGATCTACAGATTCAACGTAATCCCTATTAAAATCCCAGCTATCTTTTTTTTTGCAAAAATTGACAAGATGATTCTAAAATTCACATGGAAATGTAAAAGTCTCAGAATAGCTAGATAATCTTGAAAAGGAGGAAAATTAGAAAACTCACACTACTCATTTTCAAAACTTAGTAAAAGCCTGCAGTAGTGAAGACAGTGTGGTACTGGCATCAGGACAGACATACAGATCAATGGAATAAAATTGAGACTCCAGAAATAAACCCATACATTTATGGTCAGTTGATTTTCGACAAAGGTGCCAAGACCATTTGGTGGGGAAAGAACAGCCTTTTTAAGAAAAGGTGCTGGTACAAACAAACGCATATCTGCATGCAGAAGAGTGAAGTTGAACCTCTACCTTACACAAAAACCAGTTTAAAATGGATCAAAGGTCTAAATATGAGAGTTGAAACTATAAAACTCTTAAGAGAAAATAGGTGTAAATCTTTGTAATTTTTGTGCTTCAAAGGACACTATCAAGAAAGTGAAAAAAACTCCACAAAATTGGAGAAAATATTTGTAAATTGTATATAACTGATAAGGATCTAGTATACAACTCAGCAATAAAAAGATAAATAACCCAATTTTAATGGGCAAGGATCTGAATAGACATGTCTTCAGATAAGATGTACAGCCCCAGTTGGTGTGGCTCAGTGGATTGAGTGCTGGCCTGTGAACCCAAAGGTTGCTGGTTTGATTTCCACTCAGGGCACATGCCTGTGTTGTAAGCCAGGCCCCTACTTGGGGGTGTGCCAGGCAACTGATCAATGTATCTCTCACACATTGATGTTTCTCTCCCTCTTTCTCCCTTCCCTTCTCTCTAAAAATGCTGAATATCATTAGTCATTAGGGAAATGCAAATCAAGAACCTGAGATACTACTTCACACCATTAGGAAAGAAAGCCGACTAGTATGGCTCAGTGGATTGAGTGCCATCTTGCGAACTGAAACGTCACTGTTTTGAATCCTAGTCAGGGCACATGCCTAGCCCACTGGGGGCCTCTGAGAGGTAACTGACTGATGTTTCTTTTTCTCCCTTTCCCTCGCTTTAATAAAAGTAAATAAATAAACATCTTTAAAAAATATGAACTCTATTTTTAAAAATGGACAAGTTTTGTGAGGATGTGGAAAAATTGGAACCTTCATACACTGCTGGTTGAAATATAAAATGATGCAGCAGCTGTAGAAAACAGTCTGGCAGTTCTTCAAAAGGCTAAACATAGTTACCTATGACCTAACAACCCCACTCCTAAATATATACCCAAGAGAAATGAAAAGTTACATTCACACAAAAACTTGTACACAGATGTTTGTAGCAACACTATTCCTTAGTCAAAAAATGGAAACTCAAAGGTCCATCCACTGATGGATAAACAAAATGTGGTATGTAGTATATCTACATAATGAAATACTATTCAGTCATAAAAAGAAGTACTGATGTATGCCACCACATGGATGGTATGATGAATCTTTTTTTTAAAGATTTATTTAGAGAGGGGAAAGGAGGGAGAAAGAGAGAGAAACATTGATGTGTGAGAGATACATCAACTGGCCCCATAACCCAGGCATGTGCCCTGACTGGGAATTGAACCAGTGACCCTTTGGTTTGCAGGCCAGCACTCAATGCACTGAGCTACACCAGCCAGGGCATATGGTTGAAATCTTGAAAACATTATGCTAAGTGAAAGCCAGACACAAAAAGCCATGATTCCATTTATATAAAATATTCAGAATAAGCAAATCCATAGAGAAAAAAGTAAATTAGTGGTTGCTCAGAGCTGGGGGGGGGAGGAAAAAATTTACACACACACCCCCTACTGAATTGTATACTTAAAAGGTAGATTTTATGGTATGTGAATTATATCTAATTAAAAAAAACTCGAGCTTTTTGGTGAGATACAAGTCAGAGATATGGCAAACAAATGCCTCAGCTAATAAAATCAGTTTCTCTACTAGTAAAGTGACTTTTTCTGGAACAAATTCTAGCACCTAAAACAGTGTCCAGCACTTGGTAAGTACTCAGTAAATGATTACCATAGACATAACAAAGGGGGAAAGAGGCATGGGAAATTAATAGGGTTGAAAGACGTTTTAAATCTGGGTCATGATTTGAGAAAGTCTACTCATTTAAGCCATATGAAAGCAAGGAAAGTTGCACATTTTTAAAAGATTTTATTTTTAGAGAGAGGGGAAGGGAGGGAAAAAGAGAGGGAGAGAAACATCGGTATGTGAGGGAAGCATCCATCTCTTGCACATGCCCCAGCATGGGACCCAGCCTGCAACCCAGGCATGTACCCTGACAAGGAAACAAGATGCCGACCTTTCAGTTTTGTGGGATGCCACCCAACCCAGAGTCACACCAGTCAGGGTGAAAGTTATTATTGAAAAAAACTAGCAACTGCTTTCCTCTGTTTCTGTCAGGGTGGGTAAATCATGCCTTAAAAAGCACTGGGCGGTCTTCACTTTTTGTGTCAAAGTCCCTCAAAGGATCTCTGACTCAGATCCTTACCCCAGAGAAGATACAGACAGGTTCCCCCAATCTTCCTTGAAGACACTTCCCTCCTACAGAATCCCAGAGACGGCTCATTCCTATTCCTTAAGAGCGAGTTTATTAGGAGTAACTGACAGAAAACCAACCAGTCTTTCCCAAAGAAAGCTACTTTTTTTTCTCTGCCACTTCCTTTAAAATCATTGAGGATACTACAGGGGAAAAGGGACCAGGTAAAGGAGGAAATGTGATTCCTGTAAGGACAGAAACCATAAGGTTCAGGATGAAGAGACCTATTGCTTAACACCTTCTGAGTACCTAAGAGACAGGTGCTGCGAGCTCATACAAAGGCACAACCCTTGTCCTCAAGGAGCTTGCAGTCTAGTGGGGACACTGGGATGTAATTATTCTAAGACCACAGTAGAGACAGGAACAATTTGCCCTGAGTGTGGAAAAGATTCAGTGATTCATTCTAAGAAATCAAGGTTCATCAACTATAGCACTTGATTTATGATTCCGATGGGTTGGGCAATGCAGGCCTGAGAAACAGCATGGGCAATACATGAAAATAAAGTAAAGTTCACGGATATGGCAAGGATACTTAATCAGGATCAAACTGTAAAAGGCCTTAGTGCTGCACTTGAGTTTGTACTTATTGGGGGCAGCATAGGGACATTTCTGGCATCAAGTTTGGAGCCATTGACATCTGCCAGGAGCTAACTGCTGTGAAGATGAAGGGTTGCTCAAGCAGTTCAAAAAGAATGGAGAGAATGGACAGGATACTGAGGACTGAACATAACAAAACTAAAAACAAAGGGTCCACAGAATGACATTCATCCTCCAAGATCCAACAAATTTATAGGGATGACAGCCATTTAGTGCCCCCTGGTGGATAGATGAGACCTTCCCAGCATTAACAGCACCAAGCCACTTGGGATGTTTATTCTAGTAAAAACCCCTTACCCAGCCTCTTGCTAAAATCAGCTTTTGCAGACAGTAATCTCCAGATTACAGACTAACATTTTAGTTGAATCTAGTGAAAGACAATACCCACCAAGGGGACTACACATCACATAAGAGGTAAGTACAATAAATGATTAAATGTTAAGTGGTCAACTAATGACCTGAGAATTCAGAACACAAAGCCATTTAAGAGGTGGGTTAAGGATTCATGGATACAGAAGAGCCATTTTAAAAAGATTATTGAAGAATCTAGGTCAGAGGCAACCATGAACAAAATATCCTGGGGACATGAGTGAATGGCATATGGATGTTTAAAGACTTGAAACTGTTATGTATAATCTATGAAGGCTTGAGTACAGGGTGATTATAGCACCCATGGATTTTAAGACCAATGTGACATTAGAATATAAACTGGAGAAACTAGTTTATTAACATGACCAAGTAACTAAACTACCAAATTTAAGTATATTAAAACAATAAAACCCAGTTTTGAAGTCATGAATGGAATGATCCAAAGTTAGCTGATGTTACTTGGTCACTGCATGGCTACGATAGAAGCTTTGCAACTGTCTGTTAGCTAAATGCTATCTTCTTTTCCTTGAGCCTACTTTGTTTGGGGTAAAGACAAGAATGGCTACCCAGACCCCAATCTAAGAATCTAGCACTGCTGGTATGGATAATTTGTCTGCACATAAGTTTCATCAGAAACACACACAGAGGTGTTATTACATCACTCTAATCTGGCCATTCTTTCACTTCCCCAGGCTCATTTAATTTACCTCCCAAATGTTCATCAGAGCAGGGCTACATGCTATCCGGAAAGCCCATCCTTCTCAAATAAACATACTGTTGCTGCTGGTTGCAATTTAACTACTACTCCTTAATTCCTAAGAGGGAACTTCCCTTCCACAACACCAGCACTTCCACAAAGGAGAATTAACCGCCATCTGGGATCTAAGAGAGAACAGGAAGATAGATAAATAATCCTTACACTCAAAAGGCCAAACAATTTTTATTTTCAAAAACAACTTTATTCATGACACATATTTTTAAAAAACTCCCACCCGCTGGAAATGAGCTAAAAAAATAAACAAAATCCACCTCCCACCTCCCTGTGCCCACTTCCTCCCATTCCCTCCAAATAAAAGGGGGGGAAAAGGCAAAGAAAAAAAAAAACTGAAAAACAAAAAAACGCCCCCAAACCCCCCAAAACAAGGTAGTGCATTCCCCCAGGGGACAGGGGAATTTACACTGGAGCCGCTGGGAGCGGAACGGAGATCTTCCGGCTACAGAAACCTGCAAAGAAAGACACTCAAAACAGAAAAAGAAACACAAAAGGAAACAAAATAGATCACCAGGCAATCTGGAGGAACAGGGAGCCAGAAAAGAGGGGTGGGGTGGGTGGTTGACCTGGCAGGACAGGAGCAGGCAGGAGGGTACTGTGAAAGTGAGGGAGAAGATGGAGGGAAGGTAACAAGCAGAACAGTTTGGTGTCCTTCCAGAGCCCTGGGTAAAAAAACAAAAACAAAACCAAAAACCCTCCTACCATCCATGCCCACCTACCCTTGAGTAGCCCCCAAAGGGGTGAAGTGGGACAGGGAACAGGGGGAGCAGCTTGCGCAGTTGAGTCGAGTCCATGGCGAATCCCCAGAGTGAATGAGCAGCCCCCTGCCCCACTCCCTGGGCCTTCCCCTACTCCCCAAAGCAGGTCCCTCCTCAGCAGTTAGTTATGGGATTCTCCCCCCTTCCACAGTATATCTTTTTTTTTTTTTTTTAATATTTTTTCCATCAAGGTCATCTTCTGTTTTTCTTTTTTTTTTTAATTCTTTTTTTTTCCTTCTTTCCTCTTTTTTTCCTCTCTCTCCTCCTAATACACATTTTTTTTTTAGTAAGGGGAATACCATGAAGTCGCTCTAGCCCGGCCCCTGGAAGAAAGAAGGAGAGTTAGGTGTTAACATGATCACTAGATAGTTCAGTACAAGCCCCTCCCCATGGGCCCTCGCCCCAGTTACTGTGAAGGGAACGGGCAAGAAGTTTCCAAGTGTCCTAAAACTGACCCCATGATCCCAGAAACAGTGACAACAGCCCACAAATGGGAGGGGGGATTAACAAAACACTTCCCCAAACAGTGGCAATAGAGAAGTGCATCTGAGACAAAGGGGCAAGAAAAAGGACTCATTGTGTATAGAGTTTTCAATTCTTCACAGCTCTTAAACACTAGGCCCTCATCAACAGACTCTAACTCCTGGGAGCAAAGAGGTAAATACTGTAAAAATCCCAGGTCTATACGCCTAACTTACCTATTTAAAAAAAAAAGAGAGAGAGAGACAGAAATAAGGCAAAGCAACAACACGGACACCACACTAGGCTTAGTAAGAAAAGAAACCCTGCAAAAGACTGGCTCAGTGAAAGAGTAAATTATCTCACTATCCTCCCACAAGGCTGATAAGGATGATCAACTAGTCTTTGATATTCTTCCAAGGGACATTCAAATGTCAACCCCCTCCTAACTCTAGGAAAAGTAAAAATGTCCAAGCAGCACTTTCACTGCTCTGAGGCCCTCTTCTTCCAGACCTGTGTAAACACATTCACTGCCACCAACTCTCAAGGAAAATAAGGCTGAAAAAGAAGCATCTCTCAGAACAGAGCGGAGAGATCCAGCCCTTATCACCAATTCCTGCTCCAGAAAAAGATGACGAGATTGGCCTCCTGGCCTGCAACTACCTTCCTCACCCTGCACAGGCAGAAGACCAAGTCCCTGGAGACCAAGGGGAGGGTTAGGGAGGGAAATTCCTCAGATCAGGAGAGAAGGAAGCATATAGGGCTCATGGGAGGCGGGGGAGAGGAGCAGCCCATCTATCCTGACCTGTAGACGCGACCCCGGGGCCTGCTGTTAAAACCACTGTAGAATCGAGATCGGGAACTGTTGTAGTTAGTGGTCCGGGCGCGGTATCGGGCTCGTGGGAAACCTCGGTCTGTTGTGCTGATGCCTGGTCTGTTGGTTCGCTTTGGGATCACCTGTGAGTGAGGGATATACAACACAGCTTTAGTCAACCTGGAGAATTTACATAGAACCAAAACAGCTACGAGCATGAAGCTTACCTTGATTTGTCTTCCTCTAAATAGGGACTCATCTAAGGCCAGGGAAGTCCTCACTGACTCTTTGTCTGAGAACTCTATATATGCAAACCTGGAAAAAGTGTCACTTTAGCTATTTGAGATTATAAACAGTAGCTCATAGGTAAAACCCAACTTGCAGACATGCTTTGTTTAGGTACAATGTGTTCACATTTTAAATTCTTGGTCCAAAAAAAAATTGTTAATGAAAAATTTTAATAAAAATTTCCAGCTACTCTTGGAAAATTATAAAACAGGATATACGGGACCTAAATTTCTATGTGGCGGAACCAGGCAGGGCCAAATAGAAGCTGCCCCTTCCCTGAAATCTATACCTAGACTTCATCTGTGTTTTGTCTGGCCTCTGAAAGCATTTTTGTGCAACCCCTGATATGCAGGATTGGGCAAAAATAGGTTTATAGTTGTGAGTACATGAAATACAGTTTATTCTTGTATTATATGTTTTTTCATTTGACCCACTATAAACCGACTTTTGCCTAGCCTTGTGTATCATCAATGTTAATGCCTTATCTTAAAAGACAAAGACCACTTGTTTTAAACAGCAAGTGAACTAGGTGTTCAATATGAAACATTTATTTTTAGACTGTGATTAAAATGACTTCAACTTACTTCCATACTTACCCTTTGGGATGGCCACTAAATTTGTCACAGAGTATGGTAACACGGTTAACTGAACCACAGCCATGAAAGTGTGCTTCCAGCTCTTCTGCTGTTGCACCATAGTCCACCTGTGGGGGTATGTACATGTATGTGTGTATGTGGGGATGGATTTTAAAGGTATTGGACCAACTCCCATCTCAACAGATACCCTGCTTAGCCTTTGGGCTAGGCCACCCATATAGACTAAGACACATCAAATCTGGTTCTCTAAGGAACTAATCTCTTTTTTCTTTCCAATCAGCAGAGCCTCTGCTGATTGCCATTAACTCTTACCTCCTCCCAACCATCCCTCTATTCCCCAAATCCACCACCTATTTCGGAAATATCCATCAAGACTCCTATTAAATAATCCTTGAAATAAGAGCTCCCACCAACCCCAATCTGGGCCCTAGTACATACATTGCCAACATAGATGGAACGGGCATCAGCCTCCATCTTCTCCTCAATAGACATGATAACTGGGCCAGCTTGGGGAAAAAATAAGAAACAATCACCATTACCTAGAATAGTGTTTAGCATACAGCAGGTACTCACTAATTAAGACAAAATAAGAAACAGATTAATACATTTTAAAAAAGAAAAAAAAGTACAGGAATCCCTTCCCAAATCAAGTCCCTACTGAATAGCTCCAGTTGAAATGATTTGAAAAGTAAACAAAATTAAGGGGGCTGAAACTTGACATTTCTACATTAAAGGGGAACCCTCTGCAGCTGGACAGTTTCTCTCAGGACTCCTAAAGGATCTTCAACTTAAGAACTATTAGACTTGAAGGTCAAATGCCAGCTGGCAACCTCCACAAAGGATATAGACTAAGAACAAAGAGAAATATTTTTGTAACACGGACAAAGGGAGGCACAAGACTACCTCACTAAACCACTGCTCTGTCTCACAAAGGTCAGAGGACTGACTACACAATGGACTATGACCGCGGCACCTGACTAGTAATTGCTCAGACAAGCAGCTCCAAGGTCCAAGCACCTAATCCCATGTAACCCGTGCTCCCACGACCCTTGCAATCCCGCGACCCTGGCTCCGCGTGCAACCGCCAGTTACTCACCATTGCCTGGAGGTGGACTCATATTCATCTGCTTCTCTACCTCGTTTTGTAGCTCCTTTAGCTTTTCCGCTTCTTCCTCCATTTCCCTGACTCGAGCTTTGATCGCTTCCAGCTCCTACAATGAGCGGGGGAGGTATGGAGAAGAGCTTAAGAGGAACTACCGCAGGGGCTCTGCCCCTGCACTCGCACCGCGTGCGGCCCCAGCCAGCTCGGCCATTTCCGTCACACCACGAGATGATCATTGTGAGAAAAAAAATGCAAGCTACCTACTGTAGAACAACACTAGACACCCATGATGCCCGAATCAACCCAGCTGGGCCTCTCCAGGCGGTCGAGGATCCAGGCCCGGCCCCAGCCACGTTATTCCCCGCCCACCGGCACCCCCGCCTGCCTCCCGCTAGCCTGAGATCTGGGCCTCCCGTGACCCGGCCGGTTGGCGCCCAGATCGTTCGCCCTCCTTCCCTCACCGGGTCTTCAATGGCGCCGTCCCCCGGGTCACCCTCGACCAGTCCCGACTCCTCCTCCTCCTCCTGACTGCCGGGGACTCCCGAGCCAGGCCCAGGGCCCGAAGCTCCCGGTGGGGCGCGGGGCCGGGGCGGCTCCTCTTCAGGCTCGGGCTCCGGCTCGGGCTCCAGCAGCAGCTCCTCAGGCTCCAGTTCCTCAGACTCCAGGCCGTTCCCGTAGTCCCCTGCGCCCCCCGGGGCCCCCTCCCCGGCCTCCCCACCGGCCCCGGGCACAAGATGGCGCCGCCGCCCCGGCCCGGAGCCCCGACCGCCCGCAGCCCCCGCTGCCGCTGCCGCCGCCGCCGCCGCCGCCATCGCCGCTCAGACTGGGGCCCGCCGCCCAGCGATTGGAGAGCTGCGCGGGCTACGCCGACGACTCATTAGTCAAGCAGCCTGCCCGTCACCATGAGCTAGGACTCCATTGGAGAATATTACTTGACAATCAAATAAGACCCCTCCCCTAAGGCGGGGATATTGCGCCAAATTCTTAAATCCCGGTAGGTGAAGCCGGCCTGTCAATCAACACACGTCCCACCTCCCCTCAAGTACTTAGGTAACAATACCGCCACGCTGTGACGACATTCCTACTTCTCTCCTCTATGGGCGGGTCCGCGAAGTATATGACATTCTGTGATTGGCCGCTGACTAGACCAATCTTCCGATTGCCTTTGCTGCAGTGGCCCAGTCTCAGATGTCGATTAGCTCATGAAGGACTGACACCCGTTTTTGTGACAGTTGAACCTTGCCCCCGGACAGCCTGCCGGGCTTATAGCAAGGGAAAACCGAGGTCACATGACTAGTGTCAAGGTGGCCGCCATCTTGACATTACTGGTTGCCAACTGGTGAGCTGTTGGAAGGCAGAAGCCGGAAACATAGCGGCGGTTTCTGGAAACTGGTCTCCTGACCAAAAAGGAACCAGTAGATGGTATGTTGCTGGAAATGGAGGGTCCCGAATGGAGCTCCCCGTGAGGAGCTTACTTTTCCCGTTCAAGTTATTGGTACCACCATCCACCAGGTCTTCCAAACCAGAAAGCAGGAAGGAATCCTCATTCCTGAGCTATCAGGCACGAATCCTGTCCCTTCTTCCTGCAGAGGTGTATTTTTTCCAAGCCCTCTGCGCATGCCCCAGTTTCAGCCTGTTCCTTCTCTCGCTTAGATTGTTTGCTAGAGCCCTTCAATGGGTCTCTCAGCATCCAACGTTGCCCCTCCAGTCCACACCACTCCCAGACTGAGTTTGCTGTCCAGGTAGTCTCAAAACTCCTTACCGTGGCTTAGAGACCTCAGTACTAGGCTGCTTCGCAAATGTTATTTCCGCACTCCTCGTTCCACTGAGTGTACCTGCATCCATCACTGCCTCTTTACATGCAGTCCCTCTTCAACAAGACGTCGCAAACTTCAGCATCACCTCTCTTGACAAGCCTACTAGCCTCCCTTCCTCTCCCATGACAAGTGGGCCTACTTCACTGTGCACTTAATCATTTTGTGCTGCATCTCCTAACTAGGTTGTGAGAGCTTGGAGGTAAGAGGCTGGGTCCTATTTATATTTGCATCTCCACTGTGGGGCAATGTGCCTAGACATAGTTAAGTGTCCAATAATGTTTGCTGACCAAAGGATGCATTGACTGGGGACCAGGGTACCACCCTTCATCTTCAGTGCTTTTCCAGCCCCCAAGCCCTCCTTCAGACCCCAGAGGAGTTTCTATGATCAGGTTCCCACCACACCGCTGGACTCGAAGATACCAATGACACCTACTCCTAGAAGGCAGGTTTGCCTTGTTTTAGTAGTGATTCTATGCATTTATTAAAAAGGAACGAACGGCGGTGCTACGTCTGCAAGAGGGTGTTTGTAGCCAGACCATGCTATGGTTTGAGCCAGATTAACACGAGTCTAGCCAAATAGTTAACGCCAACAGGATGTTCATGGGTGGAGCAGAGGGATTTGGATTACAGGAGATCCCTATTTGCAAATCCAAAAGCTTCTCAGTAAACCTGTTCTTTGCCCCCTCATCCTCACTTTTTCTCACAAATCCTTACTTCAGGACTTTGGTGCAGAGTCACAGCTGCTTAAAATTTCACTGAAAATTACTTCATCAGACATCTCAGCTTCAGTGGTCTGGGAGAGCTAAATTGAGCACGGAAGACAAGCTCTAAAACGGTGTGGGTTCGCTGAAAGAAAATTTTTAAAAGCTTCTATTTATATTTTTAGATAGGAGAGAGAGAGAAACATCGTTTGGTTGCTTGTCCTACCCGCCCTGACGTGGGACGGAACTGCAACCCACGCATGTGCCCTGACTGGAATGAAACCAGCGACCTTGAACTTTGAGGAAAGCTGCCCAATGAACTGAGCCACACTAGTCAGGGCAGAAAAATGTTTTTACTGTAATTAACATAATCAAGATTTGGATATTTTATTGGAATGTAGTTTAAGCAAACCAATTAAGGAAAATGATTTTTTTTTAAATGCCTTGAATCCTAATTTTGTTGAGCACTCGATTTTGTAACAGGCACTATTTAAGCCTCCTTACTATATTATCTTCTTGCATTCTCACAACAACCCAATGAAGTATTTCTAAAACCATAATCTTTTTTAGGGTTGAGGAAAAAGTGAAGTAAGTTGCCTAAGTCATGGGACTAATTAGAAGTGAACAGGGAGTTCAAAGTCAACTTTCTTTCTTTTTTTAAGATTCTTTTCTTTAAATATTTTATTTATTTTTAGAGAGAGAGAAGGGAAGGAGAAAGAGAGGGAAACATCAATGTGTGGTTGCCTCTCACACATCCCCACCAGGGTTCTGGCCCACAACCCAGGCGTGTGCCCTGACTGGGAATCAAACTGGTGACCCTTTGGTTCACAGGCCTGCGCTCAATCCACTGAGCTACACCAGCCAGGGCCAAAGCCAACTTTCAAAGTTCAGATTGATCAAAATTCCTGTAAGGTCTGTTTTAAAACACAAAGATTACATACATATATGATGCTGAAACTGGGGGGGGGCTCCAACAATAGTCAGATGTTTAGGCAAACTATAATTACATCCAAAGATTATGCATCTGTTAAAAGGTTTATACATAGTGTGTGATAACATGCAAAAAGTTGTTAGTCCAAAAACTAGAATGTAAAAGAATGATTAAAACAATTATATCTTATTTAGGAAAAAAAACCAACCTGGACATGGGAGGGGAAAGGAAAAGAACCACTAGAGTCTTTTCTTTGGCAATATGTACCTAAAGCTTTTAAAATGTTGAAATTCTTAACCCAGTAATTGTATTTCTTATAATTTATTTGAAAGAAATAATCTAAAAACTGGAAAAATATTTGAGAATAAAAATATTCATCAAAGTGAGAAAATGTAACAACTTGCATGTCCAAATGGGCACTTTCAGGAAAATTATTTGTACAAACATAGATGTAATTTTATATAGTGATTATGCCTTCAAAATTTTTAATGAAAAAGAAAAATGCTTGCAATATAATGGTAATCACAACTGGAGTACGACATTATGTATACAGTATGATCATAAGCATGGATAAAAACAGGAAAGAAATATGCCAAAATGTAGTGGTTCTCTCTGGGTAGTAGGATTATGATTGATCTTCTTTATAATTTTCTATGTTCTTCAATTTTTCCACATTATTTTTATTTAAATTTTTAAAAATACTTCCAACTTCCAAACTTACTCTAGTATGCATGATTATTTTTACAAACACATTTAAAAAGATGTTTGGTGACTTGTAAAGATACAACCCTATTAGAAGGCATGGACACCATCTTACTGATATTTGCTCATTGCCTACCACTGTGTGCTCAATAAGTGCTAACTGAATGAATCCTCCTCTGTAATAATCTAATTTAATACCTTGCCTGTTATTGATGTATAGAGTACGTGAAAGAGATGTTTCCCTCTGAGAATGAATTTTTTAAAAAATTAGTAGGTAGTGATGAGATTCACCCATCTGAGTGTAATTTTACTTCAGTTATAACCTATCAACAGACAGCTGTGGAAATTTGGGAAAACTGAAACTCAATGATGTGCCCTAGAATAAAAAATGTGTTAATAGAAGTGAATGGTCAGTGCAGTTGAGAAAAGAAGAATTAAATCAATAAAATGGATGAGGGCATCTCCAGTTTTGCCCAGAAAAGAAAAGTTTTCCCACTAAACATAAATATTTGGCTTCTTGGTAGTTTCATGCCTATTTCTGACTCCTGCTTTGAAATTTTTACTGACTACAATAATTCTCTATAATCTAGAACTGCACTGTTTAATATGGTAGTCACATATGGCTACTGAGCACTTGAAACAAGTAATCCAAATTATGTGCTGGAAGTGTCAAATATACACCAGATTTCAGTGACTTAGTATGAAAAAAAAAAGACTGTAAAATAACTTGTTTACTATTAATTATAGGTTAAAATTATAATAGTTTTTATATACTGAGTTAAATAAAATACTATTAAAATTAGTTTTGCTGTGACTGGTGTGGGTCAGTGGATTGAGCACCGGCCTGTGAACCAAGAGGTCACCAGTTCGATTCCCAGTCAGGGCACATGCCTGAGTTGCACGGACCAGGTCCCCAGTTGAGACATGTGAGGGGCAACCACACATTGATGTTTCTCTCCCTCTCTTTCTCCTTCCCTCCCCGTCTCTAAAAATAAATAAAATCTTTAAAAATAAAAATAAAATAAGTTTTATCTGTTTGGGGTTTTTTCTTTTTGCTTTTTTATGAGGTTACTGTAAAATGTAAAACCATATATGTGGCTTGCATTATATTCATATTGGACAGTGTGGATAGATATAGAACCTTGAAGCCCATTTATTCACTCTATTTTGGAGCAGACTCCAATTCTTTCTAATCAAATTCTGGCCCTACCTACTTTAACTCCCCAGGGTCTGCCATTGTATGGATGTGGGGTAGCCATTTAAATGAGAAGGAACCTCTGTTGCACTGTGTAATTTTCATTCTGCTTGGTTAACTTTTTAGAAGCTTTGTACCTGAAAAACATGTTTTAATGTACTATACCAGAAATATGTATTCCTTATCAAAAAATCAGAAAATAGTAAGAGCAAAAATCATAAAGCAAAATCACCTATAAAACCATCATCCAGAGATAATCACTACCAATATTTTGATGTATACTTAGTACCCTTCCTGAAATTTTCAACACAAAAATACATAGAGCCACATGGACACATTTATTTATTTATTTCAGGGATTATACTGTATATATTATTTTCTAATCTATTTTCTATCTAATAAGATATGGAAACATATTTCCATATCAATAAAAATATTTTTCCAATTTCATTTTCCAAGACTTTATTTAAAAGTTACCTTAGAAATGAGGGCTGCCCTGGCTGGTGTGGCTTAGTGGACTGAGTGCCAGCCTTTGAACTGAAAGGTCACAGGTTCCATTGCCAGTCAGGACACATGCCTGGGTTGCAGGCCAGGTCTCCAGTTGGGGATATGCAAGACTCGGCCTATCAATGTATCTCTAACACATTAATGTTTCTCTCCCTCTCTTTCTCCCTCCCTTTCCCTCTCTAAAAATAAATAAAATCTTTTTTAAAAAAGAAATGAGGCCTTCCCTGACCACTCTACTAAACATTGAAATCTGTACATACGTACATCTTTCAATCCTGTGCTAATGAATTATTTTTCTTCATAGCATTTGTCACCTAACATGAAATGTTATGTTAGTGAATACTAAGAAATTTATTTCTTTTACTAGAATGTAAGTAACACAAAGGCAGAAATCTGTGCCTGTTTGTTCGCTTTCTAACTCAGTGCCTTCAACTGTGCTTAGCACACAGAAGATGCTTAAATGTTTGCTGCATGAATGATTGAACGAAGAACTGTACAGCACTTCATCGTATTAGGTTTTTGGTTAATTTTTAAAATACTGTTATTTATATTTTGCCTGTATCCACACTTAAGGCAGCTTTGAAAGTTTTCAAAGGATGCAGTCTTAAGTAAAAACACAAAATATCTACAATCCATCAATTTGCTAAAAATGTAACTGTTATTTAACTTTTATCGAGAGTGTCATTTGGAGAAATAACATTTACAGAAAACTGTCTGAAGGATAAACAATCCATTTGTCCATTTAGATAGTCTAAAATTTAGCCCTATGTTAAACTGTAGCAATATAGAGCATATTTGAGCTAAATTGTGATGAGCCTGATAGAACAAGCTTAGGACCTAATGAATCCCCACTTGGTGTTTCTATAAGTAACAATGGTGCAAAACTCAACGTATTTCCTCAGGTATTATACATGGTGGTGTCCTCTGTATCAGTGTTTTCTCAGAAGAGCCATAAAACTTTGCCCATCTTGGGAACTGATATGCTTTTATAAATCCTAAGAGATATGTGAATTTCATTACGTTTTCTCATTTGCTTTAGCTGCCAAGAAGTCAGAACTGAATTCATAGCCAAACTTAAGTATTTGGGAAAACTGCTTATAGAATTCCTTTCTGTGCACTAATTTTTATTTTGCTTTTATTTTATTGTAATATTTCAATTTTCCCTACCTTAAAAATCTGTATTTTCCTATGTTTTGTCTTTTGAGTATTCTAGTAATGTTTCAAATGCTTTTTGGCAAATATCAATCAATCATTAAACCAATAAAAGTACAGTGGAGATAAATGCATTAGCTCTTATAGCCTGATGTTAACTACTAAGAGTATCTAAATCCCCTTTCCCCTAGTGCTATGTTCATCAAGCCACTCTTGGATTTTAAGATGGCCTGCCCTGTATATTTTTTTAGAGAATGGAAACACAACCCTGGATTCCTCTAAGCAGTATATTTCTCACTACAATTTAACACATAAACGCAAACGCCATTTTATCGCACTGGATTACAGAAAGAGTAGAAAATTCCTGCTTGTAATTTACAATTTGGATCACTATTTCTGTCAGACATCATTTTGATGTGGTCCTACACTAGAACTACAGAAGGATGAGCTGAATAATTCCTGTAATTTCCATCCAACTTAGCAGTTTGCATTAAAATATCTGAAACCAAATGTCTCAGGGGACCAAGAAAGGAAGCAGGAACTCCATTTTTGCCAGACTTATTTTAAGTCTGAAGTAGGCAGCAGAGTGTAGTGGGGAGATATGCTCATTATCACACACTTCTGATTAGAGGTTACACCACAACTGGGGACTTGATTATCATCACACAAAGATTTTCGGTAGGTTTTCTTTTGGTTCGTCTTTGCGGCCATCCCAAAGTACCATATACACACACCCTCTTAAGGCTTGGGCTGGCCCAGATGGAGTTCTTGGCTTTGGGCATTTGGCTGAGGTTGGGGGCAGCGGGTAGGGGAACAATTCTGATTTTCTTTTTTTATCTCAACACTTTCCAAAATCTATTACTCTTAATTCTTGCCTTTAACAAGGGCATGAAGAGATGATTGGATCAAGAAATGTCCTGACCCCAGGCTATACAGTGTAGAAGTCACAAACCCTGCTCAGTGCTTCTCATTAAACTTCTGGGCTTTCTTTCTTTCTTTATTTATTTTTAATACGACCATTACATATTACACAAAAATAAAAGTCAAATGAACTTGGTATTTATAAATTATTAAATAAAAATACAGGAATATATATTTATATTTATAGAGCTTTTTCTTTTCTTCTAAACTAACCAAATCTGTTCTCCCGCCATTTTATGATTTAAAAAAGTAAAATAGTGTATGCCCTAGAATAAGTGGGGAGTGGGCTTAATAATCGCAGGACCCAGTTGCCCTACTTCTGCTTCTTCCTTGGCCTAAGCAAGTCCCTATTTGTCCCTTTGGGCTCTGGAGAGAAGGAAACACCCTCTCCACCTATTAAATCTCTGAAAACGGGCAATGACATTTATTTACCTTACATATTTTTTTTTAATGAAATGGATTTAAAAACTGGGAGCCATACTCAGCCTTCCTGGCCAAGAGCTAATCCCAAGGAACTATATGGCTCTAGAAGAGAGTCTCTACTTTTCCCTGACAGAAGAGTCTCGGGGGTTTCCATTGCCCCTCAAGCTAACAAGGGCAGAATAATTCAAAACAGCCCACTGTGGTCCCATCTAAGCTATGCTTCCGGGAATCCAGACCAAGCCCCTTACACTTTCAGAAAACAGCCCCTTCTTCCACCCAGGTGTGAAGGTCTCAGAGCAGGGCATTTCAGTAACTGTGGTCCCTGCTGCCCTGTTTGCTAAAGGCCCCCCAGAAGAACTAACAGGGATAGGCGTCCTGTGGTAGAGGGTAGGGTGATGAGTCTGCCCCAAACCTGGGAGAGCACAGGCTCCAATTTGGAGCTGATGGTCTAGTCAGTGGTTTTCCAACTTTTTTCAGCAGCAATCCCCTTAATGCAAATAAAATCTTACCCTGAACCCCGATATATAAGACAGCTACATCGAGAGCTGTTCTGTTTGAGGGCAAGTAGCCCAGCCTGCTCAGCACACCCCCTTTACCTTCATCTCCCCCTAGGACTCCTGAGGCAACCCCTAGGAAACTTTGGGGATCTGCCAAGCAGATTGAAAACCACTGGCCTAGTTTGTCCTGAGCAAGTCAGAGACCCCCCACCCCCACCCCAACTGTCTGCCACAGAGCAGCTCTGAGTTTCTAGTATTAGCATACTCACGACAGACCAAGTGGCACATGCAGCCTACCACCTCCCCCATAAATACCATTAAAAAGTGCAGCCCTCTCTCAACCACAAAAGTCTGGGCTAAACACCTGAGGCCAATTTAGGTCCCACATTCTGGTGAGTACAACTATGTTGCCACCTTCTGGGACCAAGTGAAAAATCTCCAAGAGTCAACCATGGTCTAACTAAGCTGATCAGTGCTCAGGATCAAGGGCAGGGTTCTAGAGCACTGTCTGAAGAAGTCAGCATTGGAGAGCAGCAATTTTAGCACCTTAGAAAGTGCAGCAGTGAGGTCTGGCTCAGGGCATGCATTTGGAGTGAAATAATTTCTTTCCCAAAAGAAAAAGCTATAATCTGAATCTGTTCTAGAGGACTGTGAGCTCTAAGGTTAACATTTGCAGACTCTGAGGTACAGACAAGTAACACCCATGCAAACAGCGTGGCTTCAACGAAAACATAAACGCTTCCAGATCATGGTAGATATTCTAGAACCCATACATCTGGCTCTCGATAAAGCAGCACCAAAGCCCACCACACGGAACAGGCCAGTCATGGAATACATGTCACCCTCATACCCATGGGGTTCAGAGCTGGAATGTTCCTCTCAAGGTGTCAACAGTCTCACTGAGACATAGTGCAGGACCCAGACTGTATTCTAGATCAGCATTTACGTCCACACTCAAAAGGAAAATTAATTAGAGCTCCAATTTAGAGTAAGTTTGGGTACAGAAGGTCCCAGAGATAGGGAACGCTTTAGGCACCAGTGTGCTCCAGTGGGAGAAGAAGGCAGCAGGCAAGTTCAGCTACCGAAGCCTCTACCCACTGCAGTCTCCACAGCCCTGCCTTTCTGCCAGAGCCCAGGAGGCAGCAGCAAGTGCATGATGCACAAGGAAGGGGGACCATGAAAGAACAAGGCCAGCTACAGAACTGCTCCTCTCCAAAACCCTGCTAATGACTTTCTGCAGAGAAGTGCCCAAAGCCCTCATCTGGATACAGTGTTTCTCCCTCAGCCTTGAGGCACCAGGACAAGAGGAGGAGGGAGAAGGGAGGAGGGAGGAGGGGGTTGGGAGGAAGGCAGAGAACTGCCCCTTGTTCTTTCCACTGCAAGAGGGAATGTTTTCTCTTTAAAGAATCCCACTGCCACCAGATTAGACAAGCAGCCCAGCATGCACATGAGCACGCGTGCACATGCACACGCATATCCAAGCAGCCCATTGTCACAGCCACCTTGCCCTATCACCTGAGAATCCAAGCTTCCTTTCAAAAGCATGTGCCTTCTGTGTTTTCCCCCAAATCCACTCATCCAATGGAGACGCCAACCCTTTATGCAAGTCCACCTTCTTCAGGGCTGCACATGGAGCTCCAGCTAGTTTCCTGTGCCTACACCTAGAAGCATGATCCCTCCCACCTCCACCTAACCCAGGAATGACTCCATCTCCTGGCCCCTTGACTTTCCTAATACATTCCCCAAGGTCTCCAGTTCACTCTTCCAACTGCCTGCCTGGCATACTCAGCTCCCTCACACACTATTCCTGACCCTTCCCATCCCTGCTCCATACCCATTCATTCACCCCACTTCTTTCAAGGGCATTTCTCTGTTCTGTTCCTGCTCGCCTGTCCTCCAGCCACACCTATCCCCACTTGGCCTTGGACTTTCTCACTTGCTAGCAAAAAAGGCCCCTACAGTTACCAGGGCCCCCAGTGCCACGGCCCCTGTCAGCACTGTCCTCACTGAGGCCCAGTTCCCCTCCCGCAGGCGCCGAGCCTCCTCCAGGGCCCCGTCCCCGTATAGAGCTGTGAACTCCGCCTGTGGGAGAGAAGGGAAGTAGAGAAAGAAGGAGAAAGGGATATCAGGAGAGGAAAGAGCAGAGAAAAGAGGAAAGGAAGTGTTCCAGTACCATCCATTGCAAGCACTAGCCCACACCTAGCCCCTCTCTGGCCACTATTGGCTGCAGACCCCCCTCACCCACCATGAGCACCTGGCTCATCTGCCTTCCCTGCCTTGAGTGAATCCCATCCTTTCCTTGGCCAAAAATGCTGCTGAGAACTGACATCCTTTGCTAAGGCTTGCCTGACCACCACCCATCCCTGATTCCTGCCCCCATGCCACATACTCAAGTATAAAATGTTCCTGACAACTGGATGCCACTTCCCTGCTGGCACTCCCATGGGTACTGTGGATTCTGACCTCTGCTTTAGATTATGAGCCCATCCAGTGATGACTGCATGGCAGCCCTGGAGTGCAGAGTCCAGCGTGATGCCCATAGTACAGGCATCTGATTCCACCCACATAGGTAGTCTCAGCCCCCATGCCTCATTCATTCTCAGCCAAAGCCCCCCTTCCCCTGGAGACCAGCTTTGCAGAGGGATGTGCAGAGCAGCAATTGAGAAGCTTCTTACCCAGCCCCCACTGCTGTGGATCCAGTCTGCCAGCCGTGTCTCCAGGTAGGCCACCATCCACTCCTGCACTTGTCCCACAAGTGGCTCCATCTCCTTGTTGACACTCTCAGCACACAGAGCAGCTCCAAAGACAAAGAAGGCCACAAGGCGGCCCCAGTTGGGGCCCCCTTGGAAGAGTTCATCAGAGACCTGGGTGAAGCGTTGCTGGGCTGAGCCCGGGGTCACATGCAGCTGAGCCGCCAGATCAGAGAAGGTGCGACGGAAGCGGGTCTCAAACTCATCTCCAGCTGCCCGCATGGCTTGGTGCAGCGGGTCAGCTGCTGGGCCCTCCCCAGGGCCGGCTCCACAAACATAACCCTTCTGCCTCAGCTTATAGCCTACAAAGTCTGCCACTAGAGCCCGGGTGTCTGGGGCCGAGGCTGGGGTCGCCATCCGGGCGGCTGTAACAGTCAAGGATGAAAGACTGGCATGAATATAATATGGTCAGAGACCCAGAATGGGGCATTTCAGGTTTGACCAACCCAATGAGATAGGGAAATGGGAGGGAATGCTCAGAGACCACTAGGCAGGAAGAAGCAAGAACAAGGAAATTAAGTTACGGTGAGAGTATGAGGGGGCTGGCCATTAAATTTGTAATATGCTAAATTAAATGTAAATAAGTAAATTTAAAACTACTTTAGGTTTTTCCCATAATAAGACGACAACAGTTCTATGACACCCCTACAAACCCCCTTTGCACAGTACACACCTTTTGGCAAGAGAGAGGCTTAGGACCTCCCCAGAGGTAAGATGCGAAGACGCTAGCAGAGGTACAAGATGGGGGAGGAGACAGGGGCTGGAAGGAAAGGTAGGGGAAGCAAAGGGTTGCCAGGGACATAGAAGGAAGGGCACACTCACCCAGCCTGGATGGCAGCTCTTAGGACCCAGCGCTGGTGGCGAGGAGCCCCCAGCTGGAGCCTTTCATCCTCTTGGCCAGCGTGGAGCCCTGGGAAGGGGAGGAGGATATCTGAGCTAGGCAGGCAGGGAAGGCAAGGGATCAGGGTCTGGGCTGAGAAAGGCTGGGGTTGCAGCTCCCAGGACCGGGCCCCTGCCCCCACCGCTCTACCAGCTGTGTGGCCGAATCCATGTTTAATGACTGTCCTCCCGGGAAACCAAGGGCCAAGGGCTTCCTGCCGACACCATCTCTACTCCCGCCCACCCCCCCCCCAGTGCAGCCCAAAGGCCCAGCTCCTCCCTCACCCCCACCCTCAGCCAGTCTCCAATCCCTCCCGCCTGCCAGGTTAGGGATCTCACGGGTCAGGCGCGCTGCCGGGATCCAGGCCGTTTCCTGGTGCAGGAGCTGGGAGGGAGGGAGGGAGAGACAGAGGAAGGGAGGGAGGGAGGAGAAGGGGGGGGCGGGAGGGAGGAGAAGGGGGGGGCGGGAGGGAGGGCCCGGCGCCTGGTGATGATGGGGCCCAGAGATGCGTCCAGAGAGAGGGGCGGGGCTGGGACGCAGGCTTAGGAAGGGCCACAACTCGGGAAGAGAGGGCTGCTGGAGGCCAAGTGGAGCAGAGCAGGGAGAGCACCGAGGGCTGGCCTGGGTCCTGACCCTGGAGGCTGTCCAGAGAAGCCGCCTGGGCCTCAGCAAACCTCAGGGAAAATTCAGCATTTGCAGAAGTCTCTGATGTTCCACACACTTGTTGAACTTTTCTGGCCTTGGAGTGGGTGCTTGGAAAAGAGAAGCAGTTCCCATACCAGTGGGAACTACGTACCTGCCAGGTGCCTCTCCCTGTGGGACTGACAGATAGAACATGGACACCACACATTTCACTTCCTCTTTTTTCCAGGACCTTTCACCTAGTGGTCTCGTAGGCTGGAGCTTTATTTAGCTAGGCATCAGGGAGCCAGAACTTGGATTGCAAAGAATTTCTGCAGGTAACTTTTCATTTTCTTCTTTTTGTAATCAGATTGGTTTTCTTTTTAATTCTTTTTACCCAACACATGAAGTTATTTTCATTATGAAAAAAATCAAACAGTATAGAGGTATAGAGAAAAAAATACCTCAATCTCCCTCCCTGTGCCCCTCCCACAATTCCTCCTTCCTTCCTGGAGGTTGCCAGTCAAGATTGATGTTTATCCTTTCAGATTACATTTATGTGCATATTTATGTATGTCTATTATTTATTCATGGTAGTACATTTATACCAGGCAGATTACTGGATGTAAAGCCATCTGACCACGCTCTCTGGAACTCTGATGGGCACACCCACTCTTGCAGCTCACACTTCCTTTAGCTCCATTTGGAGAGATCTCCAACCAAAGGTCAGAATGAGGTAACCCAATTCTCCTTTCCTGGTCCCATTTCCTTCTACCTTTACACCAAGCCTTGGTATTCCCATCTGCCCCTATGGCCACCGGACAAGCAAGGTCTTTTCTGTAACAATAACAGTAACAACTAACACATTTTGAAGACTTACTAGATGCTAAGTGCTTTCTTTACTTGGGTGATTATTTTATCCTCACACCAATCCTTACTTTGTTTTATCCTCATTTGATGAATGAGGAAAGTGAGGCTTGAAAAGGTTAAGTAACTTGCCCAAAGCCATATACTGAACAACTGGGACTCAATCTAATTCTGACTTGAAAGCTTGTCTCAACACTATATTGCTTCGAGGTCCCTCTTCACTGCAGGTCATCAGTGCTGTTATCATGCCATTTACAATCCAAACTGAACCCATGCCACTTGTAAGCCCAAACTCAGTTCTCCCAGTATTCTGAATGCAGGGCTTATTCCACTCCTTTATAACTGTATCCTTTCAACCACCCTCATTGCTTCTTTGCTCTTGGGCTGATCATTCATTCAGCTGCTACCAGCAAGGTTGCTTCCTTCTTTTGAGAATAACCTAGTCTAGTCCTTCATTTGCAATCCTGACTGTTTCTAAAACATGTGCTTAACATGAAAACATTTTTAAGTTTCAGGATCCAAATATATTTCTGTCTGCTGCCCACTTATTTATAAGCTCTTTGAGAGCAGGAACTGAATTTTATTTACTTTTGTGTCCTCAAAAGCTAGCAGACCCTCAGTAAATGTTGATCAAATGAATCACTCCATGACTCTGACTGCCGCGAGCCAGCCGCAGCAGAGTCCAGGGGGTCCCGAAGGTGCTATGAGGCGTCAGCGCGTGGAGATCAGGCAACTACACAGCTCAGAGGCAGGTGAAGCACTGATTCATTTATTGCAAGTACAAATGGAATTTTATATTTTCCTTTTTGGCATAGATTAACATTTGCAGGTGTATTGCCTGATCAGTTAAGCAGAAAACTCAATACAAAGGCAACCAGGAAAAGTACGAAATTTTCCAAGGATATAATTATATTAAACAAAGATTGTTTTGACCAAAGTTTCTATAGATTCAGTTATAGTGAACAAAGATTATTCTAACCAGGAGAGTTATAAATCAGACGATTATAATTTTTCAGTAATTGTTTATAGGGCAAAAGTATACGGTAGATTGAGCAGAGGCAATAAGGCCTTTGTGATATCTAACTTAGCTATTTATCTTTTCTGTCTAAAATGTTTCCCTGTGTCCTATAAACTTTGACTTCATAATAACTGTGTCTAAAAAGTTTCTCTGTGTCCTATAAACTTTGACTTCACAGTAACTGTTTCTACATGCTTAATAGCTAACCAGCTTTTCTTATTTCTATGGCTGTCTAATTGATATATATTCCTATTCAAGGTAAAGGAGGGGCTGTTACTCTAACGACTTTTAGACGTTTAGGGACTTGTTGAACAGAGGCGCATGGGTCTGATTATATCCTGTTTGTGTCAGCTGCTGGTCAACTTTAAGAGTGGTGGTTATTTCTAAGAGGTCCCAGATGATTAAGGCAGTAAAAATACAGAATCCAAAAAAGAAAAAGAACAAAATCAAACACAGATCCCAAGTAATGACAGGTCTTCTAGGCCAGGATATGCTTCCTTGAAGACATATCCCCCATGTCCAGACCTTGTCAGACAACATGGTTGGCCGCACTGGAACTTCCAAGTAATGCCACGTCTTCCAGGCCAGGATATGCTTCCTTGAAGACATATCCCCCATGTCCAGACTTTGCTCAGACAACATGGTTGGAGTTGGATGTGGCATCTGACCAGTTACTGAGCAGGCCCAGTCAGATGTTTGAAAATAACTGCAGTGACTGGTTAAGAAACAAAGGCTTATTTGGAATAAAGGTTCAGTGTCAGTCTGAGCAACCAGGAGAACAGAGCTGCTGGACCAACACAAATTATACAAGGTCCAAAGCTCTGTACCTCAAGAATCTTCTCAAACCAACACCACACAGCCAAGGAACAGAAGCTCAAACTGTAGACAAGGCAACAGAGCTTTTATCAGAAAACCTCAGGCCATGTAGGATAACCTTGAATGTTATGTATTCTATTGATGATAGATTTCACCGGAGCAAGGAAGACAGTTTTAAACTGGTTGACTGGCCCTTGCTGGTGTGGTTCAATGGATTGAGCACTGGCCTTCGAACCACAGGGTCTCTGGTTCAATTCCCAGTCTAGGGCACATGCCTGGGTTGTGGGCCAAGTCCCCAGTAAGGGGCATGTGAGAGACAAACACACATTGATATTTCTCTCCCTCTCTTTCTCCCTCCCTTCTTCTCTCTAAAAATAAATAAAATCTTTTAAAAAAATGAATCAAACTAGTTGACAGTAAAACAAGTTAGTAGAATATTATTTTACAGCAAAATATGAAAAAAGTGTGTCCATGGATTTATATACATATATATTAAATAAGAAAGTAATACTCAGTGTCACTTAAAAATTTAGTCTGTCTAAATAGCATTGCTGTGGTTAATACAATAGCATTGCTGGAGTTAAAATGCAAACAGGAATGAATTGTACAATATTAAGATAGTATATGTCCACTGTTTATTTCCAATTTGGTTACTTGGGATGTTACAGTTACACTCTCCTGCTGCTTTAAATTTAGAGATTCCATTTCTATTCTAAGAGTCCCCATTTCAATACTCTAAAGATGTTAACTACATTACAATTAAGCAGTTTAATCTTATATAATCTTATACAAGAGAGTGCACTCTAAAGCCAGACTGCTGAGGCTCTAATCCAAACTCCCCGGTTATGACCTATGTGATCCTGGGCAAGAGTCCTAGCCCTTCTCTCCATCTATTTTTCTCATTTGTAAAATAGCCATCCGTAATAATACTCTGCTCCTATGATAGCTATGAATTAATGTTTTTAAACTCTTAGAACCATAGCACACTGTAAGTGCTATGTAAGATAAGTAGATAAGTTAGGGAAAAACTAAATAAAACTTGACATGCTTTTCTCACTAACAGAAAAAAATGAAGAAAATGCCAGTTCTGCGCCCTTCTTGGAAGCTCCCATTGGAACTAGAACCATACAGTCCCAGCTCCAAGAATGGGGTGTGCTTATTCATTCAGTAATTTGAGAGCCTAGTATGTGAAGAAACTATGAATCTGACCAGCCTTGGTCATCAAAGGGCTTACAGTCCTGTTAGAAATCAGAACTCTAATCCACTTTTTTACAGATAAGAAAACTGAGGTACAGAGAAGTGCCTTGCTCAAGGTCATGCAGCTAAATAGCTCCAGAGGTGAGACCAGAAGCTACATCTTTCCACAACTCTCAGTTCAGAACTCTTTCCAATGGTCACGCATTCTTGTGAGCACATTTCAGCTTTTATTTGGGACTCTATCTAGTTTTCATTACCTTCCCTTCTTTGTACCCACCGGCCACCCTGCTCCCAAACCTGGAGGCTAGGGTTCGGAAAAGAAAAAGGTAAGCCTTTAAGAAAAAGTCACACACTGAGCGTTTTGGACCTTCCTCTGCAAGAAAAAGAAACGTTACTCTTTAACTCTTTCAGCAAGGTCGAGACCGTTTTAAAAAAAAAAAAAATGGCAGAGTGGTCTCACTTAGGACCGAAAGGGTGGAGTCCCCGCCCCCTGATGCACCAGTACCACCAGCAGCAGCGTAGAGAGATAGGGAGCCACCTGTCAGAGGGCTGTGGGCGGGGGCCAGGGCCGCTAAGGCCTAGAGACCCGAAGGTGTGTGAGGCTGAGCGCACGCTTAGAGCAGACAGCTCGCAAGAGAGGTGATCGTCTAAGACCCTAGGAGATGACGGCCAGAGGAAGAGAAAGGTAGTCACGGAGCCGAGGCAGAGCTACGCAAAGTGGAGGATCCTGGAGGTGACTGCAAGGAGAGGACGCAACCGCAAGGGTCGGCAAAAGCGGAGCTGACAGCCTCTGTGGGGACGACGCCTGGCGGTGTGGTTGTTGGGAGCCAAGGCAACCCGGCGGCACTGCGGAGCGGAGGTGCCATGTCCCGAGAGCGGCCCCCCCGCACCGATATCCCCCGCAACTTGAGCTTCATTGCCGCACTGACGGAGCGTGCCTACTACCGCAGCCAGCGGCCCAGCCTCGAGGAGGAGTCGGAGGAGGAGCCAGGGGAGGCCGGGACGCGCCTCGGGGCCCGATCCCGCACTCACGCTTCGAGTCGGGGGCGCCGGGCTCGCTCTGCACCTGCAGGAGGCGGCGGGGCCCGGGCGCCCCGAAGCTGCAGCCCCGACACCCGCAAGAGAGTGCGATTCGCCGACGCGTTGGGGCTAGAGCTGGCCGCTGTGCGCCGCTTCCGCCCCGGAGAACTGCCCCGGGTGCCCCGCCACGTGCAAGTCCAGCTGCAGAGGGACGCCCTCCGCCACTTTGCGCCTTGCCAGCCGCGCGCCCGGGCCCTCCAGGTAGGAAGCAGAGGCACGCCCCTTCCCCGGGACCTCCCCGTCCCTGCAGCTGCGGGCGTGGGGGTGTGAATTTATCAAGGAGTACCAATCTTCACCCTCAACCCCGGGCTTGTTCTTACACTTTCCTTTTGTTGAGGGGCTCTCTAGGTTACTTTCACAGTTGGGCAGCACTGGACCCGGACCCAGAGATCGGGCCCGGATTGGCCCAGTTCCTTGCCTTGACCCCACCCCGTGCCTGTGCTTCAGGTGTACCGAACTGTGTGCTCCCTCTCCCTCTCTCGTCCCCAGGAGGCGCGCGCTGCCCTGGATCCTGCCAGCGAACCCGGCTTCGGTGCCCGTTTGCAGGCTCAGCGAATCTGCCTGGAACGCGCCGAGGCGGGCCCGCTGGGCGTGGCCGGGAGCGCGCGCGTGCTGGACCTGGCCTACGAGAAGCGCGTGAGCGTGCGCTGGAGCGCCGACGGCTGGCGGAGCCATCGCGAAGCGCCCGCCGCCTACGCCGGTCCGGCCCCGCCCCCGCCACGCGCCGACCGCTTTGCCTTCCGTCTGCCAGCACCGCCGATTGGCGGAGCCCTGGTTTTCGCTTTGCGCTACCGCGTGACCGGCCAGGAGTTCTGGGACAACAACGGAGGCCGTGACTATGCCCTGCGTGGGCCCGAGCACCCGGGCCGTGGCGGAACACCGGAGCCGCAGGGCTGGATCCACTTTATCTGAGACCCCTGTGGCCGACTGCGAAATTACCGAAGGCACCCGGGGACTGGCGGAGTCTGAAGATTTGGAGAGGAGGAACGGGTGGAGGAACGGGAGAAACCGAGTGGGAGTGGGTGGGATCAGTTAAGGTCGGGAAGATAGGGTGGAAAACCAAGTTGGGTGTGAGTAAAAGAAACCAAGGCATAAGGGAAGGAGGCCGGAAAGGGCCTTGGCAGGATTAGAAACAAGCAAAAGAATGGGAATGATGGTGACATTCTCTTTATGTGAGTGGGCGCTGGGAGAAGGTTCGTCGGGCGTAGCCGAAGGGTACTTCTTTGCAATTGGGGAGGTATTTTGTGTGAATTAGCAGCCCACCCCAGTTGAAGTCATTTCGATTGCTGGCGCATCCCTTTTTGTTACCTAGCTTTGCCACCTCAGGTATCCCAGACCTGCCCATTCTAGTTTTAACTCCGCCATAATTGCCTTGCTAAAGCCGCAGGAACTTGGCCGTTGCTCCCTAGTCCCTGGTATTTTACAGGATTTCATTGTCCCTGGCGTCATTCTCTGAGAACTGGCTGGGGAGTGATGGCCGGTAGCAATCAGAGCTCCTTCCTCCGGCCTCCTGGCAGCCCTTGGGAGTTAAAAATGAAGGCAAAATCGACGCCAGGCTTGTCCTCGGCGTAGCCAAATAATGCAGCGCCTAAAGGGTTTGTACACTCAGGGTCTTCCAGGGAAATGCCAGCTTTACCTTTTTGGGGTGCCTTCTAATAACCTTTCAGCACTTTATGGGGCATACTTGTTAAGGGGCAGTAAGTCATAAGAATCACTATTCTGAATCTGCTTCAGGAGACAAGGAAGGCACTGACTAGCTGTATAACTTTGGGCAAGTTCCTTCACCTCTCTGGGACTCAGTTTTCTCTTTGGGAAGTTGGATTTGCATTGGATGATCTCTTATGGCCCTTCTTGCTTTGACATTTTACCATCTGCGAGTGGTGCAGTGTAGATTAGAAGCCACATTCTCCAACCTACAGTTGAGTGCTACAGTTCAGAACACAGCAGTCCTGCTGTCTGGTTGGAGCTGAGGATAGATCCTCCACAGCCCACAACCTCGGTATTCAGGCCTCTTTCAAACCATAGCCGGTTCTCTGTCCTTGCATTTTGCTCTGATCCCAGCCTGGGTTCTCTGAGACAGCTTTGAAGAGGTGCATTTCTCCTGGGGAAAAGGATGCTTGGGAATCCCAAAGATGAAAGGAAACAATGTCCGGGGCTGTCTTGAGAATAAAGGATATGGATGTAAGAAAGGGAAAACGTTTCAAATCAAGAATCAAAGCAACTTGAAAATTAGCCCTGGCCAAGTGGCTCAGTTGTTTAATAAGAGTATCATCCTGTACACCAAAAGGTTGTGAATTCAGTTCCTGGTCAGAGCACAAAACTACCATGCAGCTTCGATTCCTGGTTGGGTCAAGTTCGAGAGGTAACCAGTTGCTGTTTCTCATATCAATGTTTCTCCCTTTCTAAAATCAATAAACATATCCCTGGGTGAGAATTTTTAAAGACAACTTGAAAATTGAATGGCACCAGAAGATGGCAATCTGCTCCATATCCTGAGCAAGTGAAATGGGGAAGCTGGGCTCACCCATTCACATTCATGTGATTCTCCTGCAGATTAACCACTGTCGGTTGTTTTTCTTTTCCTCTTTCCCTGTTCCATAGTCCTTTGCTTTTCTTGTTTGTTGTCCTTCATCACTTATATTTTTATTTTAGAATATGTAGTATTTACCTTCATTTTCTCTTATTTCCATTGTCCTTCATCCTTGTTTGTCTGCTATTTCTTCTTCCTCCAGAAGAGGTAGAGAACCTACTTCCTTTTTTCCAAGGCCATGGTTGATCCACTTTCCTCCCTCAGGCTCCTTCCTGACAGCCTTCTAGAAGGGAGAAGAGGGGAAAGAAGCAGTTTTTGATGGAGATGAACAAGGAGCTCCCAGGTAACCAGCTGCCCACCCCCTTTTCTGTTAATGTTTTCTCAAAGAAAAATTTCCAGAATCTCCTCTTCCTTAGTAAGTGAGAGAGAGTGCGTGCACATATATCCATATATGCCATTTGGAATACAGTATGGTGCTTTTTACCATGCCCCTCCTGTCCAAAGCCTTAATCTTTTGAAGAAGGGTGGCTGAAAGAGAGGAACTGAGTCATTCCTCAAACAACAAATGCCCATGTGAACATCATTCTTATCTAGTGAAGAAAATAATGTTGTGCATCTTATGGATCACCTTCAGGTCAAAGTTCCAGTGGAGTGAAGAGAGAAACTACTGGAAGCCACCAAGCAATACACTTAATAGTTATCAGTGAAGAGCCCAAGGGAGGATAATGGAGAGGGGGATTGGGTCGAGGGTAAACTCTTGCTTAATGTGTTTGTGTTACTGTTATGCTGTATTAACAATTATAATAACTCACATTTGTTTACTTATCCACTAAAATCAGGTGTTTTGAATGCATTCTAACCCTCAGAACAACCATATGAGTTGAGTAATAATATCCCTGTTGTAGAGATGAAGAAACAACTCAGAAAAACTCAGTAATTTGTTCGAGATCACATAGCTAGTAAATGGCAGAGCTTGGATTTTGAACCCAGGAAGTCTCTAGGTAGGGGTGTCCAGCCTATGGGCTGCATGCGGCCCAGGATGGCTATGAATGCAGCCCAACACAAAATCATAAATTTACTTAAACCCTTTGTTTTTTTGCTCATCAGTCTTCATTAGTGTTTGTGTGTTTAATGTGTGGCCCAATAAAACTCTTCTTCCAGTGTGACACAGAGACGCCAAAAGGTTGAACACCCCTGCTAGAGCCTCTGTGTAACCATGATATTATATTTTTTTCCTTTAAAACAAAATTAGCCCTGGCTGATATAGCTCATTTGTTTGGAGCATCATCCCCATGCACTGAAAGGTCGCAGATTCAATTCTCAGGGCATATGCCTGGGTTGTGGGTTCAGTCCCTTGTCAGGGTGGGTATGGGAGGCAATCGATGGACGTTTCTCTCCCATTGATGTTTCCCTCTCTCCTTCCCACTCCCCTGTACACATGCACACACACATACCCTTCCTCTCTCTAAAAGTAATGAGTGTATCCATCCTCAGGTGAGGATTTAAAAAAAAAAAAAAAAAACCTTGCCATATATCCTCTCTAATTAAGCGGGATTGGGTGGGGGACAGTTTCTAATTGTGTCCTACCTTCCCATCCTCCCAGTCTCCTGAACTAGCTTGGAGAAAGGAAAGCACTGAGGGTCCCAAGCTTCATCTCCTCCTAGGAACTGCTGCTACCTCCTGTACCAATGTCCCAGTTCTGCAGGATCAGCAAGGGACCAACCCACCTGCCTGCTAGAGAACTTGCAACCCATTGGAACCCATACAGTCAGATTTCCCAGGTCCTAGCCAGTCCTTCATGCCTGTTGGTGTGCCACTCACCTTAACACTCTCCCCACTAGCCTTGTCTAAATTTCCTGCTACAAGGATCCCTGACTAAGACAATTGCTGGATGATCTGTGCTTGGGCCCTCTCTGAGAGCCCTGGTATTAGTGGATAAATGCAAGCTGGTTGAGGGCAGGGAACCAGGGATAATCCATTCTCTGGAAGAAGTACTGTGGCTCAACTATGCCCCCACTCTCAGCTTTATAGTCTCAACACGTGAGTCTCCAGGTTCTTTCCCTATAAACATGCCCCAAGACCTGGAGGTAAACTGATAGCCTAATCTGACTTGGGAAACAATAGGAGTGTTAGGGATTGTGAAGGGGACTGTCCTCTAAAGGCTGGTAACTGTGAATGGGAGCTATTAACAGTGTAACATGTCAGCTGTGGACTGGGAAGTGCCATAGGGAAACTATTAGCTAATCAGGGGCTTGGATCCTTGAAGCAACACAGTAGGTACACTGTTGCCCCTTCCTCTCATCCACATGTCAAATGTCTGATAGCCTTCCTTGTTCTTTGTTTTTCTTTGAGTGTACCTGATCATTTCTCTTCATAATAAGCCCTAATTTCTCAACTTTCCAATCTTAACTTCCACATACCTGCTTCTAACTCCTGTCTCTCTGGAGCTCTTCCGGATCCTTCCAACGCACAGGTCACAGAATCAGACCTGGAAAAAGACTTACCTTTAGAGGTCCAGGCTCCTGTACAGATAGGGATGTAGATCCAGAGATGAGAAGGGTCAGAGAATTTTCTTTAGTACAGCTCAGGACAGGGCTTAAACACAGGCCTCCTAACCACATCTCATTTACAGGGTATGAAACAGGCCTCTGCACAGTCAGACCCACAGTTTTTCATGGCAAGGGATATAACATCAAAAATGTTTCATTTTCTGCTACTGCTTTCTATCCCTTTCCCTATCTAGGCATAAGGAGAAACAAAAGAGACAAGTTTTTTCTCTGTTCCCAGCCTTGGCACTTCTTTTGGTAATACTGCTAAAGAAAAGTAAAGTTGCTAAAATGATTGAATAGTCCACCCATTGAATAGCTAACCTGGATAGGAAAGTTTGCTATGTGAATCCCCCTGCAAACCACTGTTACCAGGCCATCCCAGAACCTCCCCAGTCTCTTCATAGTGTAGCCCTATTCACTGGGCCCCAAACCCACTAGTATTGTGCCTCACTGTTGGCTGCTGCTTGCACCAGCCTTTCCTTCTGGATAAAAGACCTCATGTTTTAAATAAAGTTGAAATATAAAAAGAATGTATGATCAGATATTGAGAAATACTGTTTTTTGGTGGTGGGGTTTTTTGTGTGTTTTTGTTTTTTTGTTTTCTGGCTGAGACTCAGAGGCAAGATCCTCCCCCCATCCACAATTTCTGATCATCTCATTTTTTCACAAGTCCTATTCCCTGCCTACTGAAGTCCTCTGACTGCAAAAGTTGGGTGGGAAGGAGTTGGGCCACCTGTGGGGAATTCAGTCCTGTGGAGTCCTCCCAGTCAAGGATGAAATGGGTTGTCTCAGAAACAATCTGTTCCAGTGGGGAAGGGGGTGGTGATCCCCTCTAGTGGAGAATGCCCCAAGCTCTTCTCTGAAAGGGATTTTATTGAGATTGGTATGTGTAGGGGTGTATAGCCTGCATGTATAGCTTATCAATGCCCTAAGGCTATGGTTATAGAAAACGGACGCTATCTGTAGATGACAACTGAAGAAACAGATCTGCCTCAGGTCAGGGTCTGTTAGACATGCTGACTCCAGATAATTGTTAAGGCATGATTCATGAGATTAGGGGTTCGCTTCTGCTTTGGATTTATATATCTGATTCATGGCAACAGGGCTATACAAAGCAAGGTAGGCCTCAAAGAGTGTAATGCATTCTTTAGGCCTGATCTCCCACTGGAACCCTTGGTGCTAGTATTGGGTCATGCCTGCCTCCAGCATTCACAGCATTCCGGTCAAGACTTACAGGCCTCTTTCAAGGCCTTGCCCATGCAGAGCTACAGTTTCCAATACCCACAAAGTGGTCCCCAACAGCCACCCAGGTTTACGGTACCCCAATACGCTCCCACCACAATTTGGGGTAGGGAGCATAGTAGGGAAAGTTATCAGGCCCCAGTACTTTAGTTTCCTGGCACCTAACAGCAGCTGCTATTGCAGTTAAAGAGAACAGGTTGGGTATAAGTCCTGTGTTTCCCCTTGGATGAGGGTTATTCTTTCTTAAGGGGGCCATCTAAGTTGCATTATGCTCCCTAAGCACTGGAGAGAAGAGCAAAGCCATTTTCCCTATCGAGGGTAATCCTAAAGCCAAAGATGAGAAATATGACAGAGAGAAGCAAGGACCTTTGTCTAATCTAGAATGGAGCAATAGAAATAGATATTAAAGGGAAACATCCTTGAAAAAGTTTAACTTCTAACAGTATTGACTCCCACATCACCTGAATGATGAAAGAATCCAACTATGCACAAATTAATGAGACAATATTCATGGTAAGGGAGCCCTAGCCTGAGAAGAATCAGATGCCTCTTCATTACATCATAATAGCCAAGTTGTGATGTCACTGCAGAGTATCCACTGTTTGGTACTTGTCAGTGAAATTACAGATGCTGGAGTCAGCATGAGGAGCAGACATCCAAGGAGAGGTAAGTAGGTGCTTTCCAGGGCTTATTGCCTGTGGTTCCTCTGTGGCCCAAATGTCTTTCCAGACTTCTTACATCTTAGTTTGGCAGTTAATCAGTCTGAATCCTTTCTTCCACAAACTCATTCATTGCAACTTTTGCTATCCCAAACCCTCAGTACTTGCAGTTCTGATGGGTCAGCCCTCAGCTCTGGTGTTTCTTGGGAGATGGGGCCCAGAACATGGCAGGGTTCCCCTAAACAGGGCAGAAACTCACTCACTCATATCCATTTAGTTAATCCCAGAGTAGATCCAACTTTTGTGGTCCCTTAAGCATACAACTTTTGGGCCTTTTGATTTATTTTCTATTATTTTTTTTATCCTCACCTGAGGATATGTTTATTGATTTTAGAGAGAAAGGAAGGGGAAGAGAGAGAAACATTGATGTGAGAGAGAAACATGGATCAGTTGCCTCCCATATGTGCCCCAACAGGAGGTCAAACCCGCAACTTAGTTGTGTGCCCTCTGTGGGAATCAGACCGAACACTTTTGGTGTGTGGGAGGACACTCTAACCAAGACACCTGGCCAGGGCCTTTTGGACTTTTTTAAGGGAAAATAAGTATGTTAGGCACAAAATAATATATTCTAGAATGAGAAAAGATGAACAAATTAAAAAAGCTAAGAAACACCACAATAACACAAAGTTTAAAAATAAATTTTAAAATGTATCTGCCTGGCAACCCTATTTTTTTTTCTACAGTTTTGTTTTTGGCTACACACTTTTTGATTGCATTTTCATATCATTATATTTAATGTTTTCTATAAAGAGTGGAGAAAGGTAATTGTTTTCTACATGATCACTTTTTTTTAAAAAAGATTTTATTTATTTTTAGACCAAGGGGAATGGAGGGAGAAATGGGGAGATAAACATCAATGTGTGGTTGCCTCTTGTGAGCCCTGTACCAGGGAACCTGACTCACAACCCAGGCATGTGTCCTGACTGGGAATCGAACCAGAGCTTCTTTGGTTTGAAGACTGGTGCTCAACCCACTGAGCCACACCAACCAGGGCTACATGATCCCTTTTTAAAATTGATAGCATAGGAATATTTCAGCACACCTTGTAAGTGATAATGGCATAATTTTTAAGATTTTTGTCAAATGTGGAAAAAACTATCAAATTTCTTTGGTATATGTGGTATAAGATTTTGGAGCATTTCAAATTTGAAATAACTGGTGTTATAAACAGTAAGCCCACTTAATGTGTTGATAGGTGCTGCAACTCTAAAGAAACAAGGTATAATGAAATCGAGTTTACCATAGGCTTACTGATGTATGAGTAAACAAGAGTTCAGTTCCAATGTCACCTCATCAATGTTATAACAAATGGTGTTGAACGACATGTTATTCAAGGACCTGATATGCTCTGAATAGTTGACATTAGGGAGTATTCTGGGAAGCTACTGTATATACATATATTAGTTTTCTAGGGCTGCCTTAACAAAATACTAGACTGGTGGCTTAAACAACAGAAATTCTCTCCCAGTTCTAGAAGCTAGAAGTCAGAACAAGGTGTTAGCAGAGGTGATTTCATTTGGAGGTTCCTCTCTCCTTAGCTTATGGTAGCCATTTTCTTGCTCTGTCTTCACATGGTCTTTCCTATGTGTAAGTCAGTGTCCAAATTTCCTATTATCATAAGGACGCCAGTCATGTTGGATTAGGATTCACCCTAAACACTTCATTTTAACTTAATTACTTCTTTATAGACCTTATGTCTAAAAACAGTTATGAGATTCTGGGAATTACAACTTTAATGTAAGAATTTTTTTGGAGAAGGACACAGTTCAACCCATAACACTATACCTACTATTTATTCATAGAAGTAATTGCAAATCACAGATGTATACCTACAAAACCCAAATTAAATGTATCCCTGACTCAATTTCCCTAGCTAATCCCCAAATGCCCAAGGCCCTTCTACTTATACCTGACAGAATAGAAAGTGTGATGGAAGGAAAGTCAGAAAGGAAAGAGACATCAGTCTTAACCAATTGTGATGCCAGGAGGCACCCAGGGAGGCCAAGGGTGGCCTCAACTTGATAGCAGGGTCTAGGTTCTTGTCATGGAACAAGAAAAAACTCAAGAGTGTGACGATTTAGTAAAGTATAGTAATTTTAGTAAAGTGACAGTACATACTCAAGAAGTGAGAGTGGGCAATCTTGGAGAATGGGAAGCCCCAGTGGGGTCTTAGTGGGAGGTTTTCATTAAATGTGGGCAAGGATAGTCCTTGGTTTCTTGTCCCTCCTCTCCAGATACCGATTTTTTTTTTTTTGGTCCTCTCAATTATAGGAAATTGGGGAGGGGAAGTGGGGGAACTGGTGGTCAGTGAAAGTTACATCTGCGATTTTCCAACCAAGATGGAAAAGGGGAAGGAGGCTAGAATTTGGAGGCTTTTGCTCCCTATGCTAACTTTCCTGCCTTGATTGCAGTTTTAGTTTTTTTTTTCAAATTTTACAAAACCCTATGACCATGTGAACGCATTGCTGGGGCTCCTCCAGTGCTTTTGGAAATGGTCTGTGAAATTCATCTTCCTTTTCTAGAGGGTAAATGTGCCTCTGGTCAGTCTTCCTAATGTCTGAGCCATGCAAAGGGAGAGAGGATTTCTGCCAACGATGGGGGATTAACATTTCTACATTGAGGAAGATAGAATGAATTCCCACTCTTCAGCATTAGTCCCTAGAAGAGCTGGGAGTGTTATTGTGCTGCTAAACGTGGGAGCCTCCCTTTTCCAATATTGTCATCCTCTTTCTTTCTTCCATTCCCCAACCCAGTCCACTCCACCTTCTAAAGCTTTAGGGTGAAACCCACAGAAAAGAGGGAGGCATCAGCCTGTACTCCAGAACTAAACCTGTCTTTGATTCTGCCCAGAATGACTGAATCCTCCAGGGTCAGGTACTAAATTCCCACAGCCAGTTCCTGCCTGTCTTTCAAGCCAAACAAGCACAAGTTCTTCCCAGTCAATATAGTCTAATTAAATTGTTTGGATTATGAGAGAATGACCTCTTCACTGAAAACTGAGGGCCGCTGCTGCCCATTGGGGCATTGTAATAGTCATGATTGAGAAGGTCCTGGTATATACCACTAGCCCTGGCTTAAACCCTGAGGGATCAAAAGCTTCTAACTCTAAAGCTGAGTATATACAGGTGGGATCAAAGTAGGTTTACAGTTATATGGGAAATAATACAATAATTAATACATAATACAAGAATAAACTGTTTTGCCTTCTCACAACTGTAAAGTCTTTCTGTTGCCCTAGTATGTCTTTCCGTTGCCTACTCCTATGCTTTTGCAATATTAATTCGAAGGACGTGGGGCTGGCTCTTAGGATTTGAGGTTGTTACTAAACATAATTAGGGAGAGCAGGGAGGCAGGGGCAAACACAGAGCCAGTGAAAGAAAATAGGGCTACTGAGTGACCTGAATAGGGAAGAGATTTTTTCAAAGACCAGCACAAAATAGGAGAGTAACTACAGAAAGTACTATTCCCAAGTTTTAGAAGACTGAGCATCCTAACTGTAGGAACTTTTGGCCCATAACTCCAGAGCGTGTGGAATACTGCATTGTGGAAAGTCCATTTCATTGTCATCTGCTTTTTGACGGCGAAGACTAAGGCCCTTATATATGAGGCAGAGCTCCAGGTTTTCTTTGCTACCCGCAAGGAGGTAACTTGGGATCTGGTAGGTCCCAACGAGGTGACCCCTCCAGCGCTTCCTTGGGAACACCTGTCGGGTGCCAGCTGGACCCCGGAAGCTGAAAGTGTCACGCTCCTAGTATCCTCCTCGTCTTTCTGGGTGGCATGACATTTATTTGATCCATTTCAAGAACAAGTTCCCGGTTGCTCTAGGCGCTTCGTTCTCAGTGACGCTGCTAGCCGCAGTTGCCCCGTGTGCTGGAAAGACGCGCTCGCGTATAAGGCTGTTAAACGGATGCGAAAAAGGCCTTCCCTCTAGAGCAAACAAATGGGAAGTAGTTGTAGGTCTTCTGGACAGTTCGGCAAAGTGTTGTGAATTCCTTGGGGAACTTCCGGAGGAACGTGGCCTCGTGTACTCCGAAGCTCCGGCGCCGCTTGGTCGAGGGTGGGGGAAGGTATCCTGGTCGTGGAGGACATCTTCCCTGCCCCACGCACCCAATAGCCACCCCGGCTGAGGCCCACGCAGCCAATAGCCGACTTCAGCTAAGACCCACGCAGCCAATGGCCAGCCCAGTGTGTTCCTCCGGCGCCCGCCCGCGTCAACGAATAGGGACTCGGGCCACCTAGGTACCGCCCATGGATCCCGCCCCACCCAACCGCCCCGCCTCCAACTCGAAAGAGCAAGGCTGGGTTAGACGGGCGCGCTCTCGGGGCGGGAGGGGCAGTACTGGTCCCGACCCTCCGTGCGTGTGGGCTCGGAGCAGGCCGCACCGGGCGGGAACCCCACTTCCACCCCGGAGGCCCCCTGCCCTTTCTCCCCCTTTTCGCTCGGCCCATGGTGCGAGTCTGGGAGCGGCCGCCGGGGCCGGACCGCGGTGAGTGATTCCCCAGCCCCTACGACTTCCCCTCCCAGGCCCCCTGTACGATCTCCGACCTACGGAACCCTATCCCTGCGCAGTGGGGGGTAGAATGCGAGTTTCCAACTCGCTCGGTTCTCTCTTTATCCTATGGACTTTCAGGTTCCCTGTTATAACTGGGGAAGGGTGAGTGGGTGTGTAGGGAGGAGGGGAAGCCTGGGTTGGGACGCCCTTGGCGAGGGGAGGATTGAGATTCGCTTGTTCCCTGGGGCTCGTCGACCCAAGTGCAGAAACTTTTTGTTCTCTGACCCAGTTTGGAGCCTTCTAGACTGCCTGTGAAATGGAGGATAGGAGAAATGTTTCCTTCCCAGGCCTCCCTCCTCCTTATGACTATCTCCTGGCGACCTCAATACACGTACAGAAACCTGGCCTTACTTCTGGGTAGCAGTGATCTTTGAGAATGAAGGTTTAGGAGAAACTGCCCCTTCTGACGCGCTACCCAGATGTATTCAGAAAACCAGCCAAGAAAGTGAGAACCCGAGTCCTCACAGGTTTCTGGTGTTGCGTCCTAATCTGAGACTGAAAAACCGAAAGAAGACTCAAGCTAAGACCTGTTTGGTAAGGTGGGCCCAAATCAGATCTTTTATCACACGAACTTCCTTTTCACCATACCTGTGAAGCCCTTTTATATGATTTGGATAGGTAGATGGCACTAATTGGAAAAAAATTAAAAAGCCAGTTAAAGTTGGGAGTTTTAAAAATGATGCATACATGTCTAAACATCACCATTAAAAGTATATTCATTTCACCAACCTGGTTGGGGTAGTCCCCGCGTTTCCTTTGTACAAGTCTGCTGCTTGGAGTTTTCAACTGTCTTTCTAGAATAAACTACACAAGCAAATCTCAAATCTGGCTGCACCCTGAGGACTTTTTAAAACTGCTGATGCTGGGGCCCCAGTCCAGACTAATTAAGTCAAAATGAGGAGGGTGCCCCACTTTAAGTTTCCCAGGTAGTTCTAGTGTGGTCTGGTGTGGGAGCCACTGCCTCTCATCATCTATGATTTTCAAGGTTTGGTTTCTTTAAAGTGGAGTGAGAACTTCAAACACTAGAAGCAATCTGAATGCAGAATCCTTTCTGAGATATTTTTAAGTCCCCTGCCCCTCCAGTCTTTTATAGCTGTCTTGCCTACTCTCAAGAATTTTTAAAATGTATACTCCTTTGTGTTATGTCTTCCCAAGCATTTGATTTTGTCTTCATAGGAACCATTTTTAATGCACTAATTTTTCATAGGTTTATGTGGTGTTTAATTACTGTATAAATACAGAACAGCGAGGGTCATAAGCAGGTTTCGAAGCACACATAGCCGGCCCACGTACACAGGACATCAGAAGAAAGATGATTTTGGCACACTAGACAGTAGCCTTCCAGCCTCTAGTATCCAGTGCACTGTGGGTATTGGTCTTATAATCCAGTGTGTCAGTGAAGCCAGGCTCCTGGCTCCTCCCTTTCACTCTGTCCAACTATTGATAATGTCACCAGTACCAACTTATTTTAATTCTCTTGAGTCTTCCATCCACTTTTTCCATTCATTCACATCAAGCTGTTTGTTCACATCAAGCACTTACATTCATTGCCTTTATTAAATTGGGAGAACATTAGACAGAGGTTCTTAAGCTGGACTTCCGAGCAGCCAGTGCATCGCCTGAGATTACATATATAATGTGTAAGTGTGAGTGTTTATTTGAGGGTGGAGGAGTAGTCATAACTTTCTAAGGGTCCATAACTTTTACCTCATTCATAAAGAGGTTCATGATCTAAAAAGTTGAGAAGCACATAAATTGAATATCACCAGAAGTCCTTTAAGGCCCTGAAAACTATATCACCAAAACACATTGCAACTAGTACTTCATTTCTTCTCTGAATAAAGATTTAGGAAATTTAGCAGGATCATATCTAGGCTCTCACTTGAACCATCTCTCCTTCTTTAACCATGAGCCTAGGCTCAAGCCTAAAGTTCTGAAGACCTTTTTTCCTAGGACTGTGTGAACACCTAGGCTGGAGATTTAAGGCAGCCCATTCTTTTCTGCCATCTGCTCAGGGGCCTGGAAAGTCCAAAAGGAAAAAGGGCTATATCTTGAGTGTTTTATTAGTGACTTTAAGTAGCAGTAGGGCATATCTGGCATATTTAATAAGGATACAAATATTCAGAATTGATAATCCCACCACCACTGCCACCTCTGCCTGTAGGAGTCATTTTTGCAACTTTGAATACCTTTTTTCTCCTACCCTTTCTGAATGGAGGCACAGGTCACTGGAGAGTCGGCTTTTGGTTTTGATCACTATAGGGTCTACCCTACTTGTTATAATTATTCATGAGTCACTCTCTGGTTGTAGTTTCTTCCCATTTCAAAGCCAGCTATACAGCTATGGCTTAATTTAAGCCACCATTCTGTATTAGAAGTCTTCCATAACTTGTATTTTGCATAGTTGGAAAACAGTCGACATACACAGTACACCAGTATGGTATTTGCATTACTGAATGTTCATTGACATATCGAGAAGATGCCATGAGAATCTGAAGGAATGAAAACAAAATGCCTCCTCCTAGGCTTAGAGCTGTACCTGCCTTTTTCCTCTCTGGCAGTCCATCCTCATACTGGACTGCTTTATTCCTTGTGCTCATCTTTCTCATATCCAAAGTGGTGGTGTATCCTTGAACAGGACACAAATAAAGTTAAGTAGATGTCAAATGTTGCAAGCATAAGTATTCTCCAGCTTAGATTTGGTGGTGTTGCTGGAGGTTTGGACCTGGCTGTGCAAGCATTTCCTCACAGGCCACTCAGCTGTGTCTGGGATGAACCTGGAGGGCGAAAGTAGAGCCACCACACTGGCACTTCACCTGGTAATCAAAAAGGACTTGTGTCCAAATTATGGATTCAGTTCTCCTAAAGCAGTGATTTTCATACTTTTTAAAAAACAGCAAAATCCTTTCTGGATTTATATCCAACTTTCAAAATGTGAGAAGTATAAAACCACAGACAGCCTCTTGTCTCCTCTTGTGCTTGTTAGAATTAGGACTCTGTCAAAGCAAATTGGAAACAGTCATTTTAAAGGGTTCAATCTATGTCTCACTTCCTCTGTTGTCTAGAAGGAGCATTACCTTATATCAGAATCATCCCATGAGGCTGTAATAATAAAAGCTGGTATTTATTGAGCCTTTGTTCTAGAATGTCCAGTGCATTTTTTCTTAGTCATAAACTTGTGAAATAGGTACTGTTATGATCTCCCTTTTTTCTAATGGGAGAGTAAAGCTCAGAGGGGTTAAATAACTTTCCCAAGGACCAGCCCCACTGTAGGAAGTGGTAGTGCTTTGATTAATCTCTAATTTGCTTCACTCCAGACTTCCACCTCCAACAGCTGGTCTAGGTCCTGCCTACCCATGATGCCTAGCACGTAGTAGGTGCTCAGTAAAAATAAATAACTTTATTAGATACCCAGCACTGTTTCCATTTGTTATACATGAGGAAACAGGCTCATATAAGTTCAGTAACTTTTGCCCAAGCTCATATAGCTGGTGGCAGAATTGGGGTTTAGACTGCAGATTGGCCATACTCACGGATCAGATTTCTACACACTGCCATACTGCCTCCATTTACCTTCTTAAGGTTCTCTTCAGTATATATTGCCTTTGGGATCTGCATGGCCTTCAGTTAAGATTTGCTTGTTAAAACAGAATGGTGACACTCTAAATTGCTTCTACATTGTCTAATCATTATATAAAACTTTTTAGTATGCTGCTCTATTTGTAACTTCCTGGACTTGAGGTTTTTCTCGGTTCATATGTAGCATTTACATAGGAATCCTGTCCCATCTTTAACACATTAGAAGTAGTATCTGTAAATTCAAATGAGATCTCTTTAAGGGTAAAGGCTGACAGATGTGTTGAAGTCTCTAAGACCCACACAGGGAACTGAATTAAAATTCAGTCAACAGGATTATCTTGGGAAATAACTTGAGCAGGTATTTCAAGAATGAAGAATGGTCAGGGACTATCCCTGCGGTCCCCACACCCAGAACCAGTGGTGCTGCTGGGTGGTTTGCAGGACCTGGTTACAATTTATGAATCTGACCACCTGAGCCTGAAAAGAAAGCTGACCTGAAGAGATGAGAGCTGCAGGCCTTCTGCCCCGCGTAGAGGGGCTTGTTAAATTCTGAGGTAGCTCTCTAGGCTCCCTGGAGAGAGACGGAGCAGTTAGAAGAGACAAAGGCTGGGGGGAGGGGATAACCTTTGTTCTGAGGATGATTTGGGGAAAGGGAACATTCCTCTCTATCCTCACAGGGGTGGGGGAGGGGTGAGCCCCATTTATCCCAGATATCTGACCTATCTCTCTCCTACTGAGAGAAAACTAAAGCTCTCGGGTTTGGTTTTACGGCTTAAAGGTAAGTCTCTTCTCCTCTCCCCAACACTCCAACACCAAGAAGGGAAAGAAAAGAGAGCTGGGAATTGGGCTGAGGAACAGTGCTGACTTACCTTCTAGATTTTCATATGTTGTATTCCCAACCCATCTTCACATTCTAGAGATAAAAAATTAACTGTTAGGAGCTAACACATATGTAACAAGAGGAGAGATCACTGCTCCTTTTGTTTCTGTGGTTGGTTGAGCCTTCATTTTGTGACTTGGGTTCCATGAACTTGGTGAAATAAGTTTAACTTAGAAAGGTAAAGGCTATATAAGGATGTTTGTTTTTCTTTTTTTTTTTTAAGGTTTTATTTATTTATTTTTAGAGGGGAAGGGAGGGAGAAAAAGGGAGAGAAACATCAGTGTGTGGTTGCCTCTCACATGCTCCCCACTGGGGACTTGGCCTGCAACTCAGGCATGTGCCCTGACTGGGAATCAAACCAGTGACCCTTTGGTTTGCAGCCCCCACTCAGTCCACTGAGCTATACCAGCCAGGACCCCTTTTCTAGTTGTTTGCTTAGTTTGTTTTTGTTTTTTTAGGTTCAGTTGTTGATAGTTGTGAGTTTGTTGTCATTTTACTATTCATATTTTCTGTCTTTTTCTTAGATAAGTTCCTTTAACATTTCATATAATATGGGCTTGATGATGATAAACTCCTTTAACTTGACCTTATCTGAGAAGCACTTTTTCTGCCCTTCCATTCTAAATGAAAGCTTTGTTGGATAGAGTAATCTTGGATGTAGGTCTTTGCCTTTCATGACTTGGGATACTTCTTTGCAGCCCCTTCTTGCCTGGAAGGTCTCTTTTGAGAAATCAGCTGACAGTCTGATGGGAACTCCTTTGTAGGTAACTGTCTCCTTTTCTCTTGCTGCTTCTAAGATTCTCTCCTTCTGTTTAATCTTAGGTAATGTAATTATGATGTGCCTTGGTGTGTTCCTCTTTGGGTCCAACTTCTTTGGGACTCTCTGAGCTTCCTGGACTTCCTGGAAGTCTATTTCCTTTGCCAGAATGGGGAAGTTCTTTATTATTTGTTCAAATAACTTTTCTACTTGTTGCTCTTCCTCTTCTCCTTCTGGTACCCCTATAATGCAGATGTTGGAGTATTTAAAGATGTTCCAGAGGTTCCTAAGCCTCTCCTCATTTTTCTTGAATTCTTGTTTCTTCATTCTTTTCTGATTGGATGTTTCTTTCTTCCTTCTGGTCCACTCCATTGATTTGAGTCCCAGTTTCCTTCCCATCATTATTGGTTCCCTGTACATTTTCCTTTATTTCACTTAGCGTGACCTTCATTCTTTCATCTAATTTGCTACTAAATTTAACCAGTTTTGTGAGCATCCTGATTACCAGTGTTTTGAATTGTGCATCTGATAGGTTGGCTATCTCTTCGTCGCTTAATTGTATTTTTTCTGGAGCTTTGATCTGTTCTTTCATTTGGGCCATTTTTTTTTTGTTTTGACATGCCTTTTACGGAGTGAGGGGCGGAGCCTTAGGTGTTCACCAGGATGGGGCAACCCACATTGCTAGGTTGTGATGCTGAATGTGGGGCAGCGGCCCAAGAGGGAATAATGGTGCTAGCTCTGCTCTCTGCTGGATTTCAGTCACTTCCCCTGCTTCTCACAAGCAAATTGGGCCCTTCTGGTGCTGATTCCCATGTGGGTGGGCTTGTGTACATTCTAGAACCCAGTGGGTCTCTCCAACGAACTCTCTGTGAGGCTGGGAGTTTCTCCCGGCACCTCAACCCCCACAGGTGTTTTAAATCGGTGTTTTGAGGCTTTATTTCCCCCGTGCTGGGACCCTGGGTTGCGTGGTCTGTCTCCCTCCCCAGTTTTGTCTGGTTTATCTGCGCGTGGATGTGGGACCGCCTGCTGCCTTGGGCACCATGCTACACTCCACAGTCCACTGCCTTGCTAGGTCTGCCAGCTGCCACTCTGTGTGCCCGGGGTCTACCAGCCACCACTTTGCCTCGAGTTGCCCAGACTCTGCCCCTCCTACCGTTGGGGTGAATGTGTCTACTTTAACTCTTTGGTTGTCGGACCTCTATACAGTTCAATTTTCTGTCAGCACTGGTTGTTTTTGTTTTTAAATTGTTGTTATCCTTTTTTTGGTTGTGCGAGGTGGTACAGTGTGTCTACCTACGCCTCCATCTTGGCTGAAAGTCCTTCAAGAGACAAATTTTCATCTAAGATAAAAGCACTCACTAGTCATGTGACTTAAGCTAATTCAGACTTCGGTTTTTTCATTCACACAATGGGAATTTTACCAGGCTCTGATGACTGATAAAGTTATGAAAGTAAATAAGAAACTGTTAGCGCACTTTAAAAACAAAACAGCACAGTACACATAGAAAGTTGATTGTTTTGGAATCCAGCATTTTGTTTGGTAGAAATTGACCAATGAGCCAAAAGAGGACCCCAATGATTGAGCTGTTTCTCTTCTTGTTACAGCTATCTCTGAAGGACACAAATCAGAAAGCACCATGCCTCCTAACAAAGAGGCCAGCAGTCTTAATACCTCCCATGCGGGGCTCATCTGTCTCCCTCCAATCTCTGAGGACCTCCAGCTTGTATGGACTCAAGCAGCCCAAACCAGTGAGCTGGATGGCAATGAACACCTGCTACAAACCTTCAGCTACTTCCCCTATCCTAGTCTAGCAGACATTGCCCTTCTCTGCTTACGCTATGGGCTGCAGATGGAGAAAGTCAAGACTTGGTTCATGGCCCAGCGCCTCCGCTGTGGCATCAGCTGGTCATCTGAAGAAATAGAAGAGACTCGAGCCCGAGTGGTTTATCACAGGGACCAACTTCATTTCAAATCCCTTCTCTCTTTTACTCATCATGCAGGGAGGCCCCCAGAGGAGGTGCCTTCTCCAGTGCCACCTCCAGAACAAGTTAGTCTTGGAATAGTGCCCCTGACCCTTAGTGAGCCCACCCAGATGAAAGGATTAAAGGTAGAGCCTGAGGACCCCTCAGAGCCACTGAGTCACCAGAAAACAAAGGAGCCCCTGGTTGCACCTGGCAGTGGAGCACTGTCTCACCAGTCAGAATTTTGGCAGGATCTTCAAAGCAGTGGCCTCCCTAAGGAGCAGACAGGCAGGGGTCCTGACCAGTCTCATAGCCTTGGTCCTGCTTCCTGGAACCACTCCACAGCTGTCCACCAGCCACATGCTCCAGATAAGCCCCCACCAACCTCATTATCTGCCAGTAGTTGTAAGCAGGGGTCAGCATCTAATGTGACTCCTCCTACCTCTTCCTCTTTCCAGGTACTGGCTAATGGAACTACAGCCACCTCTATACCCCTTCAGCCACTGGGCTGTCTCCCACAGCCACTGTCACCCAGTGAACAGGCTCTTCCCCCACATGTGGAGCCAACCTGGCCCCAGAGGCTCAGGCCTAACTCAGTACTAGATAGGGTTGGCCCTGCCGAGTACCTTTCCCCAGATACCCAACGCCAGCGAAAGACCAAGCGCAAAACCAAAGAGCAGTTGGCTATCCTCAAATCATTTTTTTTACAGTGTCAATGGGCACGCCGTGAGGATTACCATAAATTAGAACAGATCACTGGTTTACCTCGGCCTGAGATTATTCAGTGGTTTGGTGACACACGCTATGCCTTGAAGCATGGGCAACTAAAATGGTTTCGGGATAACGCAGTACCTGGTGCCCCTAGTTTCCAGGACCCAGCAGTTCCCACACCATCACCTTCAACCCGCTCCTTGAATGAATGGGCTGAGACACCACCTCTGCCAGTCCCCCCACCTCCACCGGATATACGGCCCTTGGAGAGGTACTGGGCAGCCCACCAACAGCTACGGGAAAGTGATATCCCTCAACTAAGTCAGGAGTCAAGGCTGAGCATCCAGCAAGTACTGGATTGGTTTGATTCTCGATTACCTGAGCCAGCTGAGGTGGTGGTTTGTCTGGATGAAGAGGAGGAAGAGGAGGAGGAAGAAGTGCCAGAAGATGAGGAGGAGGAGGAGGAGGAAGAGGATGACAGCGATGATGAAGTGATCATACAGGACTGAATGGAGGGCTATGGAAGGGGCAGTCTGTTACTAAAATACAACCAACTTAGTAACTGTTTAAACAAAGAAACCACATTTTAAAAATTACCTTGTGGCAAAGAACTGAAAAGCTTTGTGTTCTTGAGGTTGGGGGAAACCTGGATGTTACTAGGGTAGACCAGGGAGGATGAGCATAAGGCATAAATGTAGGAGTTCAGTGTGCAAAAATCCAGACCTCCAGCCTCAGTGAAGACAGTGCTAAGGATCTGGCCCAGACCGTGGGCTGGGTAAAGGCTCTTGCTCTCATCTGCTGTTTTTTCCCTTAGTATACTACAGAGAGGCCAGACCTTAGTTCCCTGTGTATAGGAGGACTGGAAAGGAGGAGTGAAAATTTTTGATTGAATTGATTCCAGTGCACCCCCAGCCCACTTTTTCGTGGAGGACAAGGCTGCCTTGCACCTCTCCTTTTCTCTCTGAGCACAAGTCCAAGCGTAATACAGCTGAAATCTCATTATGTCCCAGTCTCTCAAATATTTCAGCTCTCTTTTACCTGCTTCAATGTTGAATCACACAGGAAGCAGAATGTTTTCATTTCTGATACTGGGACCACTTTGCCTTGTACCTTTTTATCTCTTTCCAAAATCCCCATTCTCTTCACTATGTCTCAGGGTAAATCTTCCCCATGGAGCTTGTGAAAAAAATAACTGGGTGGAGAATAATTTAGACTGGATATTTATTGAAGGTGGGAATTAGGGGAGATGTCCTTTAAAAAAAAAGTAGCATTAGGTTACAGAGGTATAGGGGAGAGGGAATGGTTTCTGCTGTTCAGAGGACTGCAGGCAGGTTCCAGGTTTGGTTTTACAAGCCTGACACTCCCTCCTGCCTGACTTGACAGAGACTGATTTTTCGTCGTTTGATGTTGGTTCAATTTGTATACAGAGAGAGACTTTTTCCTCTCTATAGGAACTACCTTGGGGACAGGAGGACCATGGTCTACAATGGAATTGAGTGATGTTTAAGAATGATTTTTACCAGTTGGGGTCAGATATAATGATATCAGTGGGTTAGCCGTATAGAAGTAAGAGTGGAAGCCCCAAATTGCTAGAATAATAAAGAGGCCAAAAATAAAATCGTTTCTCTCTCCACTTTGCCACTTGTATGGTTTAGAGATTAATGGAGCCAAAGTCATTAACATTCTTATGTAGTATACATTTTATTTATTTTTGAAGCAGCGGGATATATTGAGGTAAAGTAAAAGAACAGTAACTTTGAGGGGCAGTGTATCAGTATCACTAGGCAGATTGTTTCCAGCACCGGCACAGCACAGGCTCTTGTTCAGAAGGTGAGGTGTGTCTAGAAATGCCTTTAAAAATAAATTCAGAGTTCCAGAAATGGTAATGTGATCTTAGTTCAGCTACAAGGTCACTGCTAAGACCTAACTTATTTCTGGCGGATGCTATCTTCACATTTTTTCAATATTTTTGCTTAAGGCCTGCCTGCTTGTGGCCTACCCATGTAATTCCTTATTTCTACCCCTTAGTGCCCAAAGAAGAAGAAATATTTGCCCTCAGTAGTAGTGTTCTTCACCTGTTCCACCATTTTAGAATCTTTGTACTTTAGTAAGCTGAATGCCTATCTCCAACTATTACCAGACAGAAAGAAAGTCATGTTTAATAACTAGGCATAGAGGAAACAACAGGCAAGCAAGTGTAATAAAGACAGGGAACAGAATTGTTACAGAATTGGCTATGGGAGAATATATGCAAAACTAAAAAATGAAATCCAGAAATAAAATGGCTAATGAGTATATTACTCCCACCCCCAAGGATTCCGAGGGCTGTTCTTACAACATTTGTTTCAAGTTGTAGAAATGAAACAGTTCCATGTGGTGGGAGAAATGTAAACATTTTCCTAAAGCACTAGCCTAATGAGGTAATGCAGGGTGTATGTGGTAAAGATTGAAAGTGCAAAGTGAAACCGGGAAACGAGGCAGGGGTGCATTTTCTAAGGCCATCTTGCCTAATGGGACTGGCTGCTACATTCTGTCCTTCAGCAGTATGTATAGATCAGACCTTGAAGATGATCTATCTGGGGGTGGTCCATGCTTCTCTCCCCGTTGCTAATCCCATCTGCCTTTGTTGGTAGAGAGTCTACAGCAGAAAAGAGAAGGCATGCTTGGGTGTTACAACCAAAAAGGCAAGTAAGGCCCTCTCAAGCCATTTTATGAAGTTGATCAGGACAGCAAACCACCACTATTGCTTTTGCATAGTTTTCTCCACTGCATGAAAATTAACTTTTCCAAACTAAGATTTGAGACATCTCGTGCAGGGGTCCCCAACCTCTGGGCTGTGGACAAGTGCAGGTTGGGCCTGTTAGGAACCAGGCTGCACAGCAAGAGGTGAGCTTGAATGTGATGCGTTTGAATCATTCTAAAACAATTCCCCACCAACCCCATTTGTGGAAAAATTGTCTTCCAGGAATCCAGGCCCTGGTACCAAAAATGTTGGGACCAGGGACCACTGATCTAGTGTATCAAAGGCTTTGTTGCTACTTATGAAACTGACATTTCAGTGGTTTCTGGTGATAGTAAGACTACTTGAAAATCAAACTATTTTGGAAGGCCTGAAACATACCACCACACCTACAGATGATTCCCAGGGGGGCAGAATTCTTATGCTTCTGGGGAGGTGGCACTTTCTTCAATAACTCTTTTTTAAAAACTTTGTTATGGAAATTTTTAATAAATACCCAAAAGTAGAGTAGTATAATGAACTCACATGTACCCATCACCCAATTTCAACAAATAACTCAGGCCAGCTTTTCATTTCTACTCACTGCCCTTTTCCACTAGATAATAGCAAAACTAAGAAATGAAATCCAGAAATAAAACATAGTTAATGAGTATATTATTCCCACCCCCCCAAGGATGCAAAGGACTATTTTTACTTCTGTTTCAAGTTGTAGAAATGAGACAGCTCCACGTCTTGTGGGAGAAATGTAAACATCTTCCTGAAGTGCTAGCCTAATGAGGTAACAGACTAAAACAAAACCCAGATAATCATTTAACTTCCTATCCATTAATATTTTAGTATGTATTTACAAAAGACTTTAAAACATAACCACAGCAGCATTATACCCATCAAAAAACTATTCTTTAATATCAAATGTCCAACAGGTACTCAATTTTCCTCAACTTTTTCATAAATTGTTTTCTTACAATTGGGGGCCCATACCTTTGCAGATGGTTTCTATGTCTCTTAAGTCTTTTCTCATCTGTAGGTTATTCCCTCCATTTGTGAGGATCTTAGAGCAGGAGGTCATTTTGCAGTTTTGCCTCTTAGGGCGTAGACCCTAATTTCTTACTGATGGAAATAAAGGGAACTTTGGAATATGAGAACAAAATATTTATCTACCTTAGTATGTCTCTGGGGTCACCAGGAGCTTGGCTTGGAGAGAGGGCTTAAATAGCCTCACCCAAAGCCATGAAAGTTAATTCAAAAGGCAAGCCTGGACTTTGCACTGAATAGAGCTCCTTCCACACCTCTTCTTCTCATGATCTTTCCCCCTTGTTGCCTGGATTCAGAATCATGGTCCCATAAACTTACAAAACATTATTCTGGCTATCTCAAGAGAAATAAACATGGGTTTTCTTAGTTCCAGCAGTACCTCTATGCAAAAGATATATTCCATTGAGAATACTTTCTTGCATGTGAAACTTGGGAATGTTGGTTGTGTCCCCACACTTAGCTCACCCTGGTCAAGTCCTCTCAGTTTAAAACCTTTCAGTACTACGTGACCTAATTTTTTTTTAAAGATTTTCTTTTTAGAGAGAGGCGAAGGGAGGAGGAGAGAAAAACAATGTGTGGTTGCCTCTGTCGTGCCCCACTACTGGGGACCTGGCCTACAACCCAAGCATGTGCCCTGACTGGGAATTGAACCAGTGACTTTTTGGTTCACAGGCCCGCGCTCAATGCACTGAGCTACACCAGCCAGGGCATGACATAATTTTTAAATCCCAAGCCAGGAAGCTAATCTGATAGTGGGATAGAATCTTTGAAACTGAGACCATTATGGAAAATGTGTACATATGGTCACCACATTTGAAACCCATGTCATTATCCACTGGTCACATTCTACCACCTTAACAGGAGACCAAAAGAAGGCATTACATGTGCAGACCTAACTGAGTTTTCCGTATGCAGACAAGTTAGGCTAGCAGGGGCTCACCTGCAGGACTGGTAGCTGGAATCCAGGAAGACTCTCTAGTGGGGCTCTGCTCTCCCTCTGACCTGAAAGACAAAATGGAATGGTAAAAGATGAACTTCCTCAGGCTGTTCCTTGGTAGTGTTACTTGTGGATCAGGGTAGTTCTTAATCCGCAAAACACTTCTCAGAAAGGAAAAGACTTAGCTAAGCAATTTAAAAGGAGGTTTATAAAGTTCATTCTTTTCTGTGAGGATGGGGTGGGGACAGAAAGATTTGACTTTATGAGAAAAAAGAGAAACAATACAAAGATTTTGGTGCCACAGAAGAGGACAGCCTCTTATCACGAGGACTGGTAGCAAAGGTGTCTTTTTGAAAATAGGATACTGGCTTTACCATTCTCATTCAGGACTGAGCTCCTAGCAATAGTCAAACAGGGATCTCAAAAAAAAAAACAGTTTAATTCTACAGGTTGACCTGGCTTCATAGCAAAACTGGTGACAGGATGAGTGCTATTTAGGTGAAATCCAAAGCCTCCCCTCAATGTGAAGGAAATGGGGTAACTTAAAGAATATTAAGGAGTCAAACTGGAGACCACACTCTTTTGGGGGGAACTCCAACTTCTTTTTCCCTTGAAAATCTTCATTTTACTGTTTATGTGTCAGTGGTCGAAGCTACAGTCCTTTGGGAATGTTATTTACCTGAATTGTTGGGAGTGAGTACTTGTGTGTGGCCCAAATCCCCACCGTTTAGGGAGGGTCTGAAAGAAAAAATCCCCAGTCCAGAGGAGGCAGAAGAAGTCCTACAGGAAGGAAACAAAAGTATTAGCAGAGTAAAGGAAAGGTAAAGGTAAGAAGCATAGGTAAAAGGAAGAACCTGTCTATTTAGGCCAGAGACTCTGATTGCAACTAAGAATAAAATTAAGTAATACAGATGTGTGTACGTTAGACACAGTACCATTCAAACTTCTCTTTTGTTTACAAGGTAGATTATAAACTTCAGTGGTCCAGGCCAGTGGAGAAGTAACCCCAGGGCTGCTGGCAGAGTGTCAGTGTGAAAAGATCCCCAAGTAAAAGGAAGCATAGTGTTACTCACCTATAAGATAAGCTGTGAGTAGAAGCTGGTGAAGGGGTTTCTAGAAAGCATAAAAATGAGCCTGTGAGATAATCCATAAACTGGAGAAGAGATTCAGGTATACTTAGGGCCAGGGCAAAGGAATTGGGATGAAATATTTTCAGCATGTATGTCATAGAACCAACTTTTGGTTTTGTTGATTTTCTCTACTGTTTTTCTATTTCTTAGTTCATTAAGTTCTACTCTAATCTTTGGTTCTTTGAAATGATCGACAAAAGTTATTAATGTTTAGCCAGGCTGTCCAAGAGCAAGGGGGTTGGGGGGTGGGGAGAGTGGAGGAAGACTCAAAACTCTAAAATCAGTAATGAAAGAGGGAATGTTACTACTAAACCACCAGAAATAAATTGGCTAGAATCTTAGAATCTACAATTTTCAAAGAGGTAAGTATAAAAGAATTGGGGGTAGACTGTTTGATAAAGTTCAAAAATGGTCATCCAGAAAGATACTTGCAAATTTCAAAATTGCCTCTTTGGAAAGAAAGGGAAATCTCTGGTAAGTATTCACTATGGACTGGCTAAATGCCCTGGAAAATAGTAATAACAGTAATAGTTCTAATGGGGAAGAAGTAAGAAATTAAGTGGGTGGAACCAAAATATTTCTTCACTGGAATATTTTTATGTTTAATACACAGTGAATAAGTCAGATATCCTTTAGGCTAACAAAGTCAGCATCTAGTTAACCTTCCTTTTAAACCTGACTTCTACTGCCATCTTGTGGCAACTTTAAAAATCCAAGTCAATTATTTTACTCAAGTTATCTGACTAGAAGAGTTTTTCAATGACTTTCTAGCATTCGTTTTTTTATTTCATTCGTATCAGTTTGGGAACAGAAATATCATTATTTGAAAAGTAGTAATATATGTCTGGATATCTGGAATCACTGGAACAAAGTAAAATGGCATATTGTGCACAGAAAACCAGAAACTGCTGGTGTATGCACAAAATATTTTGTTTTCTGACACTTTTTTTTTCTTTCCTCTCACCAGTATAAGAGTCTCTGGGAGTGCTCCTTCCCTGAAGGCTTCTGGCTTCCTGCTTAACAAATAATAAACATCAATTAATAAATATATCCTGATTTTCTGGCTTCCATATTCCTTGCTATTTCTCTATATCTACACATTGAAGCACATTTTGTTCTCCCAGAGGGTATGCTAGTCTACACTTTACTACTATTTTTAAAGAGTTTTTAAAATATTTTATTTATTTATTTTTAGAAAGAGGGGAAAGGAGGGAGAAAGAGGAGAAAGGAGGGGGAAAGAGGGAGAGAAACATTCATGTGCAAGAGATGTTTCGATTGGTTGCCTCTCACACACCCCCAACTGGGGACCTGGCCCACAACCCAGGCATGTGCCCTGACCAGGAATCGAACCACCAGTCCTTCAGGTCACAGGCTGACACTCAATCCACTGAGCCACACCAGCCAGGGTCACTTTACTACTTCTGAAATAAATAGGACATTCTATTAATTTAGTCCTTGAACATTTCCACTATTTCACCCCATTCATTCTCTGTCAGCTTCTAACATCAGGTATGTATTGCCAAAAAGAAAAGATAGTTCTAGTTGGCATCAGATAATTTTATGCCAAAATCAACATAAGTTTAGTATTCTGGCCTTAAATCTTTGCTTACATTTAGCACTAGAAATCTCAATCTGGAACGAGAAGGCAATTATTACTTACTTGTCCTATGCTACTAAAGCCAGCCATTCTAGAAGGGATAGACTCCACTGAGGAGGACCGACTGTATAAGGTGAGAAAAAGAAAACAGACAAACAAACCTGGTGTTAAACTTTTACACAGACCTCACAAAGTCTCCTTAGTCTCTGTCTCTTAGTCTCTGTTGACTTTTGCCAACAGTTTTAATGTTGCTTTGCAGGCTTCCTACTCACCTGACCACTTGGCTGCTATGCTGAGAACTGGGTCGTGGAGTAACTGAGAAAGAAAGAAGTGCAGAGTGAAAAGTTGCCATCAACAGTGTGCTCTTGCCTAGCTAATCTGTTTTGAGTAGGTATCTGGTTGTATGATCTTCCCATGCTGTACATAAGATCAGGAAAGTCATATTATTATAGTCTCTGAGAGGAAATCATTTTCATATATGAAAAGGATATTTATTCATCTCACACAGATATTTGGGGGAAAAAATGTTCTCTACCTGACTGTGATGGGGAAGTAATGCCCACTGGTCGAGGTGTGGTTGACCTGCAAGGAAAATAAACAAACAAACAAAAACAAAAGAGGCAGCTCTAATATCTCTAAGTAGAAGTTAAGTTTCACATTAAAGGATAAATCAGATCACTGTTTTTAGAAATAATTGCTTCCTCTCTGAGAACAAATTGCTTATTATCATGTATTAACAGGTATCATCCCAAAATATGGAGGCAAATTTTCCATAGGAGACTCCTTGCCTGTTCAACTAACTCTCTAAATGAAAACTCCCCTTCTTTATTGCCCATAATAGAAGTTTTGAAATCCTCCTTCTTTTGTTCCTCAGAGCCTTAACAAGCACTTTCAGCTTTACATGTATCTATCCATCTGTCCCTTCATTCAAAACTCCCCTTCTTTATTGCCCATAATAGAAGTTTTGAAATCCTCCTTCTTTTGTTCCTCAGAGCCTTAACAAGCACTTTCAGCTTTACATGTATCTATCCATCTGTCCCTTCATTCATACATCTGCCACTCCTCACTTTCTCCATCCTTCATCCATCTATCCAACAAGCATTTATTTAGTGCTTACATATTCTAGGTACTGAGGTTACAAAGATAACTAGAATATAGTTCCTGTTTCTGAGAGGCTCACAGGCTAGTGGGAGAGACAAAAAATAAATAAATCAGAGTAAAAGTGTTATAATGGGTGTAAGTATGGAAGTATTTAAGAACACTAGACTGTCACTTCTGTGAGCGCAGAGGCTATGTCTTTTCTAATTCACCAAAAATAGAGCTAACATGAAAAATATTTAACAATTGGCCCCGGTCAGTGGTTTGAGCACCAGCCTGCGAACCAAAGAGTCACCAGTTCGATTCCCAGTCAGGGCACATGCCTGGGTTGTGGGCCAGGTCCCCAGCAGTGGGGTGGTATGAGAAGAAACCACACATTGATATTTCTCTCCCTCTCTTTCTCCCTCCCTTCCCCTCTCTCTGAAAATAAATAAATAGGATATTTTTTAAAAAAGAAAAATATTTAACAATTGATAGGGTACAAACATCACCAACTACATAAACAATGGTCACTTAATGACTATTTATTGCATAAATGGATAATAAAACATCTACTCTGTTTAATGAAGTCTTCACAGAAGAAATGACATGTGAGTTGAATTCTGAAAGATGAGTAGGATTTCATAAGGTGACGGTCAAGAGTAAGCATTACATTCAAGATTTTACATCAGCACTTCCAGTGAGTAACTTTCTTGGAGAAGTAAAAGCTAAGTTCATCAACCATTTCCTTCACCTCAGAGCCCACACAGGAGTTACAACCAAGAGTCAAGTAAGAACAGAAATTTTCAAATAGGGCTAGAATGGGGCTGGATAAAACTGACCTGCTTCCTTGGTACCAACTTGGAGATTCCTGTAAGTGAAAAAAATGGGAGTGAAGGATGCTGCAGCTCAAGAATCCTAAGTTGCAATGTCTTCTGGTTGTGGTTGCTAAGACTTCCAATAGGAGAGAAAAATAGCAGCAGTGTTTCCATTAGAAATTTTTAGCTTGGGGGGGAATAAAATTTTAGTTCCTCATTATAAAAACACATTGAGAATCCCGCAGACTAATATACATGGGGAAACGGAGGAGAGAAGAAAACTGACAGGATTACAATGTGCTAGAATAGTTATAGGAGCAAGATCAAGGGGAACATTACATAAGTACAAAGAATGTCCTTAGGAAGAGAGAAATGTCCAGGAAGGACAATCTGAGGGACAGGAAGGGCCTGAGGTGTCTTCAGAGTCTTGAAGAGAAATTTTAAGTTACAACAGATGTCTCTTCTATAAGAGAGCTTTCCAAATGGTACGTTGTGACTCACTGATGTTCAAGAATGGGCTACCAGTGTGCTAAATGTTGACCCTTTCAGCCCTGCAAGATGTTCTCATCCATTTACTACACTGTGCGTATACATATTATCACTTATATGTGAAAAGGTTCTGAAATACTATTCTATTCAGTATGCTATTTAGATGGGAAAAGTAGGAGGAAAAATAATAAGGAAAATCTATTTCATTCACCTTCAGGATGGCTAGAAATTTCTTTAGTTCTTCGTTCTCTTTCCTTAAGACTGACAGCTCTCTAGGAAAAAGATTAAAACAATTAGCTCTAGTTCGTTATCGGGATAAAAAAAAAGCCTGATTTTAATTATTATTTAGTTAATGCTTATGGAGAGATGCCTGCCAGTCACTATTCATGGTATTTCTAGAGATCCAGTGATTGGGGAGACAATGGCAGTGTTTTTGATGATGAGAAGAATCGGACAAAGTAAACAGTCACTTGGTATGATTTCAGAGGAATTTACACAGAATCCCATTTCCTCTCCACATTACCCCTGGTCTGCTGATATCTGAACATTTCCATGAAGGATTCCATCTTTTAGCTTATGATTTCCAAAATATACCCTCCTACAGGTAACATTTCAAATGCTATCTCTTATCTGTACTACTATGAAAAAGCTAAGTCTGATTTCTCTGAAGAAGCAGTTTTCGATCAGGGGAGGCAGAAGAGGAAAGCTGTAAAATGAGGAGTGCCACTTGAGGAAAAGAAAAGAAAAACAAAATGGAGATTGAGGGAGCCAAAAATTATGTACCTGATCTGCCCAAGATAAACATAAACACACAGGGAGCAATGTTCAGGCTTTGTGACCATAAGGAATTAAGGGCTATAGCATCTCTTAAAGAAAAAAGCTCTCTGGTGACTGGTTTGTCACTTACTTGTTCTGGCTGGTCACTGTTTGCTGTGCCTCCTGCATGGTTGCTTCTAACTTTGTAATTCTATGCTTGTAAAAGGCAATGAGGAGATCTGTTTGTTTCTTCTGGAAACTCCACACCTACACAGGAAAATGAGACCCTTGATAAACACTCCCATAAGTCCTTTCCCCTTACTTCTGGCAACAAAGGGAAACTCATCAACTCATGCTTTATTACTCATCATTTTCTTCTGGAGCATCTGGCCTAAGTCATGACTCCCTAGAACTAGACAGCTCAGCATTAGAGGAAATGAAAGCTTTTCATTTCTGGGACAATGGCTTCCTAACATCTTAACAAGAATATTCTGACATAGTAGAAGGGCCCTTTAAAAATATAATCTTTCATCTTGAGCAAGAAGAGTGATACCCAAAAAACTTTTTCAAGCTTAGAATTGGTTCTGATCTTTTTTATCAGATTAGTTTGCACTTGACTTATAAGTTTGGACTCAACTTCCACATTCCAGAGTACTGGTAGCCAGTTTAACTTCCCTAAGATACTCACACAGAGTCCCTTGCAGGCTGCTTATGCTGTTACAGTAAAGGGCAAAGAGGCATGGAAAGGGGTTCCTATTCCTGAATTTTATTTCTGAGCATGAACAAATAATTTTATCTTTTGCTTTACTTAACCATTTGATACACTGATGTGCGTATCATGGGTTTACTGAATCATTTCAAAAGTTAAGATTTAGAAAGTTTTAGCTTTGTCAGGCTCTACTTTTTATTTTTATTTTTTTTAAGATTTTATTTATTTATTTTTAGACAAAGGGGAGGGGAATGAGAAAGACAGGGAGAGAAACATCAATGTGTGGTTGCCTCTCGCACGCCCCCTACTGGGGACCTGGCCCACAACTCAGGCCTATGCCCTGACTGGGATGTGAACCTGCCACCTTTTTGTTTTGCAGGATGACACTCTACCAGCTGAGCCATACCAGTCAAGGGTTGTTTTTTGTTTTTTGTTTTTAAACTTGAAATTATTTTGTTAATATTATAACATAGAACAAATAATAATGAAAGTACTTCTGCTATAACATTAAACACCGTGTGGATATCTCCAAGTGTTAAATATTGTTTATTTTATTGGAATAATGTGTGAAACTACCTACTTGTAGACTCAAATTCCTCTCCTGAATCTCCAGACTAGAACAAGGTAAGGGTATCTGGTCTTCATGCTCTGGATTCCCACTCATTTTAGAACTGATAGAATGCAACATAGTTTTTATTTCCTGAAGAAAGTATTTTAAAACTTTTCAGTTCTGAATTAGGTCCAGTTAATGGAAAAAAGTTGGAGAAAATAAGGGAGAAACCACTGAAAGATACTGAGAGAAGCACCGTAATGGAAGCAAAGGGGGAGCTCAGTAGTTTATTATGATAAAACATAAGATATTTTGGTTCAATGTGGGGATGTGCAATTTACTGCCTCATTTTTAAACAGGGATTTTGTTTGTTTGTGAAAGTAATATATATTTTAGAAATGAATACTATTGACTGACTATATTTTTTTGTTCTAAAGATTGCCCTTCAACTTCTGGCCAAGATGGAGGCATAGGTAGACGCACTGTGCCTCCTCACACAACCAACATAGGGACAACAACAATATAGAAACAAAATAACAACCAGAACTGACAGAAAATTGAAGTGTACGGAAGTCGGACACCCAAGGATTTAAAAATAGATGCATTCATCCAGACCAGTAGGAGGGGCAGAGTCGGCCAGGAAAGGGACGCGG
>CM052538.1:127205124-127226504 GCA_028533065.1 Trachops cirrhosus
CTCAAAAGAAAACCTTATAGGCAAGAAGGGGCTGGAAAGAAGTATTGAAAGTCATGAAAGTCAGGGAGCTATGTCCAAGATTACTCTATCCAGCAAAGCCATCATTTAGAATGGCAGACAAAGTGCTTCCCATATAAGATCAAGTTAAAGGAGTTCATCATCACCAAGTCTTTATTATATGAAGTGTCAAAGGGACTTAACTAAGAAAAAGAAGATGATCAAACATGTGAATAATAAAATGACAACAAACTCATAACTATCAACAATTTAACCTAAAAAAAACAAAAACAAACTAAGCAAAGGACTAGAACAGGAATGGAACCAGAGAAATGGACATCACATGGAGGGTTATCAGGGGAGAAGGAGCAGGGGAGGGGGGTGAATGGGGGAAAGGTACAGCAAATAAGAAGCATAAATATTAGGTACAAAATAGACAGGGGGAGGTTAAGAATAATATGGGAAATGGAGAAGCCAAAGAACTTATATGTACCACTCATGTACATGAACTAAGGTGGGGAAATGCTGGTGGGAGAGGAGGTGTAGGGCAGAGGAGAATATAGGGGAGGAAAAAAATGGGACAACTGTAATAGGATAATCAATAAAATATGATTTTAAAAAGAGAGTGACTCTATAGCTCTGGCCAGGTAGCTCAACTGTTTGGAGCACCATCCCATACACCAAAAGATTGTGGGTTTGATTCCAGGTCAGGGCACATAGCTAGGTTGTGAGTTCGATTCCCAGGCAACTAATCAATGTTTCTCTTTCACATCAATGTTTCTCTCTCTCTCTTCTCTGCCTCTCTCTCCCTTCCTCTCTCTTTAAAAATCAATAAATATATCCTCTAGTGAGGATAAATAAATAAGAATGACTCTATATTTTGGTTTGGCCATTATGTGGATGGTGGTTATCATTCTGTTATGATAAAAACAGAAAGAATAGCCTGTTTTCCTGTGCATATGTGGGGGTGTGCATGGTGAAGGTTGTTACAAATAGTGAGTTTAGTTTGGGACATATTGAATTAGTGACAATATCAAATCGGCAAATTAATATATATCTCTGAAGAAAGAGAGAGAGAGAGCACTCTCATTCATTCGGCAAAGTTCTATTGAATGCTTCCTATGTAGCAAAAAAAAAAAAAAAAAAAATCATTGGCCCTGACTGGCATAACTCAGTGGATTGAGCACCGGGTTGCAAACCAAAGGGTCATCGGTTCAGTTCCCATCAGGGCACATGCCTGGGTTGCAGGCCAGGTCTCCAGTGCGGGTCACATGAGAGGTAACCACACATTAATGTTTCTCTCCCTCTTTTTCTCCCTCCCTTCCTGTCTCTAAAAATAAAGAATTAAAATCTTTTAAAAAATCATTGCTGGTGATACAACAATGAACAAAACAAAGTCCCTGCCTCTATGCAGCTTACAATCTATGGAGCATATAATAAACTTATAATAAATGATACCAAAAAATATAATAAATGATATAATAAATGATACTAAAAATGCATATTACCCAAGTGTAATTAAGCAAATAAAAAGGTTGTTATAACAGACAGTAAAGGAGGAGAACTAATTTAAGACTAGTGATCAGCAAAGGCTCCTCTGAGGTGACATTTGAGATATTTACTGGAGATAATAGATTTGGAAATCATCCATATGTCAATGATAACTGAAGCATGGGAGTAGATGAGATTATCCACGTAGAGTATAAAAAAATAAGGAAAGTATCTAGTATAGAACTCTGAGAAATATAACTATTTAAGAGATAGAGAAAGAGGAACGCAAAAAGAAAACAGAAATTGGTGATGGTAGTCAAAGAAAAAATAGTTTAAGGAGTAGAGGGTGGGCCTCAAATACTGCTGAGAAATCAAAAGCAGTAAGAACAACAACAAAAAGATTCCATTGGAATTGATACCAAGGAGGCTGTTAATGTCCTTGCAAGAGCAGTTTCAGTGAGATAATCTGAAGCCAGACTGCTGAGGGTTGAGGAAAAGTTTGAGAGGTGAAGCCAACTGAGTAGAGACACATGCCCATCACTGCACTCCAGTGCAGTCCTCTTTCTCAAGACTCTACTCAACATGCTCTTGTGAGGGTCACCACCAATCCTCATGTTGCCAAATCCAGTTAACCTTCCTTTGCTTTCATCTTCATCTCTCAGTAGTATTTGACCCAGCTGGTTATTTCTTCCTTCTTGAAACATTTCCTTCTTTCATTTCTGTCATACCACACTCCCCTGTTTCTCCCCCCCACACCCCTCTTTGCTGCTCTTTGCTAACTTCTCCTCTACCTAATCACTAGACATCAAAGGGACTCTTTCCTGGGTAATCTCATCTAGTCCCAAGGCTTTAAAAACTATATCCTGATGAGTTCCATATTTATATCTCTATTTTTAACCTATGTCCTGAGCTCCAGAATAGTAAACTTATCTGCCTTTGTGACTTCTCCTCCTGGATTTCTAACAAGCAGTTTAACCTAATAACATCCAAAATGGCATTTTCCCCCAAAATGGTCTTCTTAGTCTTGGTAAAGGCAAACTGTTCAAGACAAAAACCCAGACATCTTACTTGATGCTTCTCTTTTTTTCATCTTCCACAGCTCTCCTTCCACAGCTATTCTACTAGTTCTTCCTAGAAAACATATCTCATATTAACTACCCCTCTCCATTTATGTTGCCACCGCATTGGCCCAAGCATTCTTGCTTAGATTTCTCCCATAGCCTCATAACTGGTCTTCCTGCTTCTACTTTTAACTTCCCTCTGGCCCGTTCTCCATTCAGCAGCCAAATTCTCTTTGAAAATTATATATCAGATAATGCCATTTCCTTGCTTAAAACCTACTACATTTAGAGGAAAATCTAAAGTCCTTACCATGGCCTCCAATTCCCTATACTATAAGCCTCTTTCTCTGACCTTGAATTATTCCCCTTTCCCACCCTTACAGCCTTACATGTGCATTCATTCATTTAACAAACATTTCTTATGTACCTAATTTGTTCCAGGTACCTAGTTAGGCAGTGGGCAATACAAATATGTTAGCTGCCGTTCAAAGATTCAGTCCAGTGAGAGAAAAAGACACATGAACAAAAAAATCAAAACACCTTTGCAGAGTTAAGAGCAAGGTGGGACAAAGGAACAAGTAAAAATATGCCTACAGGAGTCAAAGAAGGCTTTAACAAAGAAGGAGCAATTACTGGCATGCATTTAAAAGATGGCTGGTTGTGGATAAGAGTGTGTGCATGCAGTCTATGATCTTGGAAAGGAAGAAAGCTAAAACATTCATATGGAGCTCTCCAATCCCTAAATATAGATAGATCATTTTTGTTTGTTTGTTTAGAGAGATGGGAAGTGAAGTGAGGGAGAAAGAGAGAGAGAAAAACATCATGTGTGAGAGAAACAATCATTTGCCTCTTGCATGCCCCCAACCAGGTATCTACCTGGTCTGCAACCCAGGCATATGCCTTGACTGGGAATTGAACCAGTGACCTTTTGGTTCGAAAGCTGGCACTCAACCCACTGAGCCATACCAGCCAGGACTAGTTAGATAGTTTTATCTAGAGGTAAGTAAAGAATTCAAAATGAGCGGCTTAATCAACTATTGGCCACAGAGTAGTATAGCAGAAAAATGACCTTGTCAAGTCATTACAGAGATTGAGGATGATTAAAACATAAATGGGTATTTAGATCAATACTCATTCATTTATTCCACAATTTTTGAGTATCTACTACATATTAAGACCTATCTGAAGAGCTATGTATATAACAATAAGCAAACCAACCAAATCTCTGCCTTTGTGGACTTTACTACATTTCAGTGCCTGATTCAGGCACTAAACAAATATAGGAAGTTAGAGATAAGAGCAATGATGAAAAATAAAGCAAGACAAGTAGAGAGTGTTAGGGCTCTTATCTGAGATAGGAGAGTCAGAAAAGGTTTGACTAAGAAAGGAAAATTTGAGCAGAAGCCTGAATGAGGCAACCTAGATATTACTTTGATCAGCTATTCAACTTCACAGATTAGGAAAACACATTTTCAGACACTGCTGACTTCATCAAACTGGCCCTTTTACTAAAGTGATGATTAACTGACCCTTTCCACTTATTTTATCTTGATTATTTAACCATGTATAATTGGTCCCATGATTAGGAAGGTTGATTCAGACTGTATAATTTTTCTATTAATAATTAACTAATCATAGGTTTAGTTATTAACGAAAGGTCTGCTCGTTCTCTTGTTCATGTGACCTTGTTTACATTTTTCCTTCAGCCTCAGCTGGATTTTATCTCCCCATAATGTTAAATAGTATCTAAAATATGATGTTTCACCCCAGCAGATAAAGGCAGGCTGCAGCCAAAGTCTCAATTCCCCTTCCTCTATCACCAGAGTCAGCATTGAGGAATGAAACCAAATAGAAATTAAATCTACCACCTTCAGCCAGAAAATGACTAAGGCTCCTCTTCACATTTAGGAAAGGGATATTTTCCTAAGAATGAGAAGTAAGAGTAGAAGGAGAACAGCAATAAAAATCTCCAGAAACACACCAAGATAGGAATCCACTGAGACTGTGAAATAATCTCAGGGGAGAACTGGAGTGGAAGGGAAAGACCAAAGCCTTTACAATTTGGGAGCTCTCTCAAACAGTTGTCCTGTCTTCTGTTATGTATGTTTTTCTACATTCCTATTGCTCCTGGCAAAGTTAATGGTATGCCAACACATGATGATGCACCAGGAAAAGAAAATATTTCTCTAAAATTCAGGTGACCAATTATGAAAACTAAATGAAAAATTACATCTATATGCATTACTAAGAAATATTATTGAAAAGTGAGAATGGGAAACAAGAAATCCATTCTTGAACTTTAAGCAAAAGGTTGAGAGACCTCTAACTCCATTGTTTGCAGGGTCAGGCTTATATACAGGGTCTGGCACAAATAATGCCCCTTTTTATTATAAAGTCATAAGCATGTAACTCTGTAACATAATAATATCACACTCAAGCACACCACATGACATTTCAGGTGAAATGTTCAAATTAAAACTATAAATGATTACACCTATATTATTACCCTACCAACCACACACTCTCAAGCATGTTACTTCTGCCAGACTCTGTATTCAAATCAATTTTTAAAAGATTCATTAATCTGGACAGAAAAATAATAAAGCTCCCTAGAACTTCCTTTATTCTTATAAACTACTTAACAGAACTAAGAAGTACGAGGCAAGATGTCAGATACATAGTGGTGTTTACAGCCTTTCACAGACTCTGGGTCAGTAAAAAATTAACTGTTGAGATATCACTGCTAAGCTGGAAACCGAGGAGATGGTCAAGACTGACCCCCAAGACCATGCAGGATCTCACCTCAGTGGTGCAGACACTCTTGCAACAGATGCAAGATAAATTTCAACCATGTCTGGCCAGATCACTGGAAGAAATGATGGTAAGAGTAGCTGCATTGATGCCCCTGGAGAAAAACATCGCAGACCTCATGACACAGGCTGGGGGGGAGGTGGAAGGTGGAAACAAGATGCCTGCTACACAGAAGAGCTGAAGTTTGCTAATTTACACTGAAATCTGGAACATTGTTTTTACAAGCCAAAAGAAGACAAAATGGCTTTTGGCCACTAATTACTATGCGCAGACAGGTTTTATATTGTAAAGTGTGCGTTTTTCTTATCACACTCTATGTAGTTAGTTGAGAGAGTGATTTTCCCCCACCCCCAGTTTCTTGAACATGGTAACTTCCCATCCTGGATCTTGGTTAGTTGTGCTATTAAATGTTAAACACTAGAACTAAATTTTATGTGGTTCCTGAATAAAATTATTAACTTTTTTAGTGTGAAAAAAGGTAACTGTTGAGTTTTATATCATCAGTGAAAAGAGCAAACTGAGCAGTCCATTCTGTCCACTGTGTACATGCAGTCTAAATAGAGCCTTTGATAAAGAAAGAAGACGCGATTTGAACTTGCCTGGAGAATCAGAGTTTTTTCACTTTTGCTTCTCATACCTGAGAGATGTGACTAAAATGCTGCAAAGCTGTCTCCACAGGGCTTTTGAAGTACATCTTTTCCTGAGGTTTCAGCTATGAAGAGAGTAACAAAAACATTGAGCATATCCACAATGGATTGAAATAAAATACTCCCCAGTATGACAAAGGATGTACCTCCCCTTGTAAAGCACCTGGTTCCACTTCCTTGTGCTGAGAGAGCAGAGTGATCACCACAGCTCTAGGAGCTGCAGACTATACTATCCTTGTTATCCTAACCCTGAGCTTCTGTAACAGCCGCCACAAATAATTCTTCTATCTGTTGTTTACCCTATTTTTTTTTACAATTCTTATCAGCGGGTCCTTTCTTTCCTTTTTTCTCTTCTTTCTTTGCTTTCTCCTTTAAATTTCAGTACTTAGTCACTTATCAATTATCCTCTTTATATACTTCTACAGGCCAGGAATGGAATAAAATGGTTGCAGGGGTTAGAAGGGGGAGAGAAAACTTACATTATCAGAAAGAGCCAAATGTTTGCAGGCAGCTCCACAAACAGGACATTTTTCTAGGAGAGAAAAGGGGAAAATGTTTGGTTTTCATGGATATAAGGTAAGATTTTCCTAAAGTACATGGTAACAGCCAAGAAGGCTAGCAAGAGAAGAAAAAAATTTAGAATACAATTTGCTGTAAAAAGACATCAACTTGAACTCTGTTCTCTAAATCAGCATTTCCAAACTTGTGTGCTGATGACAAGTAAGACTTTCACACTGTGCCTCTACCCATCTCCCTGTTTACACATTCCCAGTTTTCTTCTGTGGGTGAGAGCCAGTTCTAATGACCCAGCAGGAATACTGGAGTACATTTACAAGAGTACTAGGAAGAGTACAAGAGTACTGATGATCTCAACTTTAAGTTACTCTTTATTATCCCACCTCCCTGACAGTAGGCACACATTACATACTGTAAGAAACTCCCCAATTATTCCTGCCCTGTTTTCACTTTGCTAATATTCCTAGATCTTGTTTCCCAGATCTCCTACTCTCATTCTCTAATTAATCCTTTCTGAAGGATGAGAAAATTAAAATTCCCAATTTTTCCTTGTAAGTTGAAATCTGAGCAGTGGTGCCAGTTATTATTAAGATAAATTCTTTGCCAGGCCCTGACTGGTGTGGCTCACTGGGTTGAGAGTCATCCCACAAACCAAGGGGTCTACATCTCGATTCCCAGTCAGGGCACATGCCTGGGTTGCAGGCCAGGTCCCTGGTTGGGGGTGTACAAGAGGCAGCTGATTGATTTCTCTTGCACATCAGTACATTGATGCGATGTTTCTCTCCCTCTCTCCCTCCCTTACCCCCTCTCTAAAAATAAATAAATAAGATCTTAAAAAAAAGATAAATGCCATGTCAGGAGATAGTATCACATAGCATATGCTTCACTGAGCCAAACCATCCCAAACCATCCCAAAGAGAGCTTCTGTCACCATAGTCCAGGGCTTTGTTACATTAACAGATGATTTTAAATGTTCATTAGGTTCATATGGAGCAGCAATTTTCAACCCTTTTCATCCGACAGCACACATAAAGCAATTACTAAAATCCTGCAGCACACCAAAAACTATATATTTTGCTGATCTGACAAAAAATTAATATAATTTGATTCTTCCATACTGGACGGCTATTGTTGTGTTGGCTGTTGTCATTTTTTTATTCAACAATCCAAGGGAAAAGATGTCACTGCTCCTTACTAAATACTCAGGGGTTGCATGTTTTAAAAATTCTTGCAGCACACTAGTGTGCTGTAGCATACGGGTTGAAAAATCAATGATACAGAGAGAAAAGCTTCTCCAGAGGCTACCTAACCTGACCCTTCTTTCCTTGGGGATTAAAGGTTTTTCCCAGTCTTCCCTACATATGCCAGAGTGAGGTAGCAAGTACAAATCATTCTTCTATTTAAGAAATACAAAACAAATGAACTTGCACAGCTCTCCATCACCTGCAAGATAAAGTTCAGGTTCTTTAGCCTGGAATACACAGCCTTTCATCATCTGGCCACTGCCTATCTAGCTAGACTCATGTATCACCAATCTTACCTTTTTTTCTTTTTAAATATTTTATTTATTTATTTATTTTTTAGAGAGAGGGGAAGGGAGGGAGAAAGAGAGGGAGAGAAACATCGAAGTGCAAAAGATACATCGGTTGCCTCTTGCACACCCCCAACTAGAGACATGGCCTGCAACCCAGGCATGTACCCTGACTGGGAATCAAACCTGCAACCTTTCAGTTCACAGGACTGCGCTCAATCCACTGAGCCACACCAGCCAGGGCATAACTATTTTATTTATCTGTTTTTTTTAGGAGGAGGAAAAATCTAACCTTATTTTTTACACTCCACAAATCTCAACCATGAGTAGTCCACTGTACTATGGTTTTATGATGTGGTATGACTTTATACATGTTATTCTCTTGAACTAGAATGATCTTCCTTGCCTATCCACTTGGCAAACTCCATTTATTATTCTAAACACAATTGAAGCAACATCTCTCCTATAAAATCTTTCCTGATCAAATCTTTCCTTACCCTAAGTCCCTCTTCTGGGTTACTTCCTTACCTTGTAACTATTTTAGCATTTAAAAACAACACCTTAAATTCTAGTCTTACTTCTAAGACTTAATAGCTGTAAGAATTTGGTCAAATCACTTATCCTATCTGAACCAGTTCCTCATTTGTAAAGTGGGTCTATTGATAATTATCTCTTGGGACTGTGGTGAGAATACATAAAATTGGTACATGTGAAAATACTTTTTAAACTGCAAAGATATCACCACCACCACCATCATTTCTAATCAAATTGATTTCACAGGCTAGACCACTTCCCTTTAGATATGGCTCTTTTAATCAACCAAACTTTCCCCCATTCCTACTCGATATGATTTTTTGTCTTTTCTCTAACCAATCTGATAATCTTGTGGCTATCTCACTGCCACAGGCTTCAAAACACTGACAAGTATCTTTTGGTGCTCAAGTAACTGGTATTCCATTTGCTAAATCATTCTTTATTAATAGATTCCTCCAATTTCCATAATTGACAGTATTCTACTCTATCTACACCACCTGTGTCCTACTAAGTGATTTTTATCCCAAGTCACACAGAGAAATAGCTAATCATTATTTCCAAGTTAAAAACATCTTTGCCCAATTCTGAAAACAGGCAAGTCACTCACCCAGAGTTATACACTTCTTACAGAAAATATGGCCGCAGCTGGTGACAAAGAAATGGGCCCCATCTTTTCGGAAACACCGGTTACAGTGAAACCAATCCATTCTGAAGCAGATAAATAGAAAGAGTAAGAATAGCCTGGGGCATTAGAATTATAGCTATTCCAAACTCTATATAACAATGTTTGTTTGTGTCCTATCTTATTGGTATGTGGGCATATTATTGTGGGTATTCCAACCAGTTGTAGGGAAGTTACATACAGCTCTGAAGTGAAAAAAGCAGCCTGAAGACTGTTTTGTTGTTTTTAAATTAATTTGAGAGAGAGAGAAAGAGGAAGGGGAGAGAGGGGGAGAGAGAGAGAGCGAGAGCGAGAGCGAGAGAGAGAGAGAGAGAGAGAGAGAGAGACATTAGTTTGTTGTCCTACTTATTTATGCATTCATTGGTTGATTTTTGTATGTGCCCTGACCAGGGAAGGAACCAACGACCTTGCTGTATCAGGAGGATGCTCTAATCACCTGAGCTGCCTGGCCAGGGCAGACTGCAGACTATGTTATACCATTTTAAAAATGCATATATACATATTTAGAAAAGTAATAGGACAATGATGAGATTCTTTCTGAACGATGTTATCATGGGGGTGTGTGTGTTATCTTTACATTTTTTCCCAAGTTTTCTGGATTAATTCATAATTAATCTCTTAATTAAAAAAAAGAACCATCCATTTCTTTCCTAATAGTTCCCTATGATATGGGAGGTAGAATCAGGCAGAGTGGACCAAATACAGAAGATCACATATTGGCCACTTGGCACACATTTTAACTAAGGGAAACATGATTTGCGAATGATAATGTTTCTCAGCTTGTACTCTTTCCCTGCTACTCTGCAGAAACTCAGAATCACAAATCTGGAAGGAGCCTTGAAAATAATTTAACATTTTGTCCAGTCCCATCATTTTTCAAAAGATGTACCTGCTGTTTACTAAAATTCAATGACTTGTGCTAAATTCCATCTTTATTTAGTGGCAGCTCTGGGATTAGAGCCTGCCCTTTTATTCCCTGCGTCAAGTTCTTGCTATCACATTAAGTACGTCTTTGTGTTAAACATGGTAACCATATGTCCTATATTTTCTGCCAATGCTAATTCCATATAACTTGTTAAATACATAACTATGTGATCTCGTAAGATTTAAAATGAAGATATTGACATGTAAAAAAGAAAGAATTGAGCTGATAGATACAGAGGTATAATTACATAATTAATGAATTCATATGCTTGATTACATGAATATGCTATTTAAGAATGTAATATTGGTCCACATGGTGGGGAGGGACCTCCCAGCCCCACCCCACCCCAGGGTGCCACCTCTGCAGCCACTGCCACCAGTACCCCCAGCCCAGGATTCCAGTGCAAGGAAGATAAGTTCCCACAACTTCTGGTTGCAAAAACCAGTGGGGATTGAGTCAGTGAAAGAAAATTCTGGAGTCCCAAGCAGTTCCTCTTAAAGAACCCATACATGGACTCACCTACTCATACTCACTTGCTCTGAACTCCAGCACTGGGGTAGCAGGTTGAAAGGTACCAGTGGCACAAGGGAGGTAATAAAGTGTTTGGCATCAAGGCAAGCAGAGGCCATTGTCCCTTTTCTAAACCCTCCCCCCACACAGACAGCAAGCTGGTGCCATATTTTAGACTCCATCAACATGACTAACACTATTTGACCCGCCTTGAAGATCCCCAGAGACTCTGCCCCATCCAACTTATGGGCCCATACAAGCTGCTTTTCCATATGAATGGCTGGTCTTGGCTCATACCGTACAGCTTCCTAAATTCTCTCACACAAGCAACAGCTGGCCTCAGTGAGCCCCAGGCCTGGTACTACCAGCAGCCAGCCTAGATTCACAGCTTGGCTTCACCTAGGAATCTCCGAGCCCAGCACAAGTAGCAGCCATCTCAGATTGCTATATAGTTCAGGCAGAATGGCCCGGAGCAAAACACAGGTGGGGGCTGACCTTGGCCTGCACCATCTGGGAAATGCCAGGGCCAGCACAGCCAGTGGACAGCTACAGATCATGTCAGAGCACCACCACCCTGCCCCTGCACAGCTGATCCTCCACGGAAGGTGGAGGTTGGTGGTAAGTGGTCACAACCAGTCCTTGCAGCTGACTGGCCTGGGTAACTTCTTCCCATTGATCTGCCAATAGCAATCAAGGCTCAACTACAAGAGGAGGGTGTACTCAGCCCACATGAAGGGCGCACCTTGAGTATCCAGCTTGGGTGATAGGAGAGGCTGTGCCACTGGACTCTACAGGACACCTACTACATTAGGCCACACTACCATGACACAGAGTCAAATCAGCTTTACCTAATACATAGAAACAAACACAGGGAGGCTTCCAAAATGAGGAGACAAAGAAACATGGCCCAAATGAAAGAATAGGCCAAAACTCCAGAAAAAAGAGCTAAACCAGGTGCACCCAAACTTTTGGCATCTCTGCGCCACACTGGAAGAAGAGTTGTCTTGGACCACATATGAAATACGTTGTGACATGTGATCACAAAAAATCTCACAGTGTTTTAAATAAATTTACAGTTTTGTGTTGGGCTGCATTCATGGCCATTCTGGACTGCTTGAGGCCCATGGGCCATAAGTGGGATACTCCTGAGCTAAACGAAATGGAGATAAGCAATCTATCAGATGCAGAGTTCAAAACACTGGTTATAAGGATGCTAAAGGAATTTAGTAAGGACCTCAGCAGCATAAAAAAGATCAGTCAGAAACAAAGGATACACTAATTTAAATAAAGAACAATTTACAGGGAAACAACAGTAGACTGTATGAAGCTAAGGATTAACTCAATGATTTGGAACAAAAGGAAGAAAAAAAGACAATAACCAATCAAAACAACAAGAAGAAAAAAAGAACCCCCCAAAATGAGGATAGTTTAAGCAGCCTCTGGGACAACTTCAAGAGGTCCAACATTTGCATCAGAGAGGTACCAGAAAGAGAAAAGAAGGAACAAGAAACTGGAAGTCTATCTGAAAAAATAGTGAAAGAAAACTTCCCTAATTTGGTGAAGGAAATAGACATGCAAGTCCAGGAAGCACAGAGAGTCCAAAACAAGATGGATGCGCAGAAGCCCACTCCAAGACACATCATAATTAAAATGCTGAAGTTTAAAGATAAAGAGAGAATCTTAAAAGCAGCAAGAGAAAAGTAGTTAGTTACCCACAGGGGAGTTCCCATAAGACTGTCAGCTGATTTCTCAAAAGAAACTTTGCAGGCAAGGAAGGATTGGCAAGAAGTATTCAAAGTCATGAAAAGCAGGGACCTACAGCCAAGATTGCTCTATCCAGCAAAGTTATCATTTAGAATCAAAGGGCAGATAAAGAGCTTCCCAGACAAGAAAAAACTAAAGGAGTTCATCATCACAAAGCCATTATTATATGCAATGTTAAAGGGACTTATTTAAGAAAAAGAAGATCAAAACTATGAACAATAAAACGGCAATAAATACATATCCATCAACAATTGAACTAAAAAACAAACTAAGCAGAAGAACAAAGACAGAATCATGGATGTGAAGAGTGTTTTTATTGTTGCCAGATGGAAGAGGGGTATGGGGGAATGGGTGAAGAGGTGAGGGGATTAAGAAGTACAGATAGGTGGTTAGAGAATAGCCCTGGGGATGTAAAGTACAGTATAGGAAATGGAGTAGCTGAAGAACTTACACGCATGACCCATGGGCATGAACAGTGGTATGGGAATTGCCTGAGGGAGTGGGGTCCCAGATGGAAGGGTGCAGAAGGGGATAAAACCAGGACAACTGTAATAGCATGATCAATAAAATATAATTTAAAAAAGATGTTAACCTTTGTAGTCTCCACACAAGTGAAGGAAGGCAAGGAGCCAGGTTACTGACCTACTTAGCCATCAGCTCTGAATTTTATATTTATCAATAATCTTCAAAAATAGTATGATCTGTAAGACCTGGTAATTATATACCTATAGTAAATGATTCAAAAGCTGATCTTTCAAGCAAATCTGGGTTTGAATCACAGGTCCTGCCATTGTGAACTCAAAGAAGCTGGGGAGCCTGCCTGAGCCTCAGGTTCCTCATCCATAAAGGGGCTCATTAGGAGGTCAGAGCTCACAGGGCTGTCGTGAGGATTAAAGGAGATGATGCTTTGAAAAAAACTTTTTTTAAAAAAGATTTTCTTTACTTACTTTTAGAGAGAGGGGAAGGGAGGGAGAAAGAGAGGTAGAGAAACATCACTGTGAGAGAGAAACATGGATTGGTTATCCCTGAGCGCCCCCAACTGGGGACCAGGCCCACAGCCCCCCCGTGGGCCCTGACTGGGAATTGAACTGGCAACCTCTCTTTCGGTTCACAGAGGGGAGCTCAATCTATTGAACCACACCAGCCAGGGCAAAAAAAAAAAACTTTTTTAAAGAATATAATGTTTATTAGTTTGAATATCCTTTGAAATTAAATTGGGAAAATAATCAAAAAAGGAGGTAATTTTTCCCACACTTAAGTCTTTCAAAAAAATGTTTTAAAATAGTTTATGGAGAAGGTTTGCTGAAAGAATGGTAGCTAGTTTGCTCCAAACTTTAAATTATTGTCACATAAGGTAAGATTCACAAAAAATAACTCACCAAATCAATGCAGAGGTATTATGCAATCAAAGTCATGAGCTTCGGGTTTCAATTTATTGCTCATTGTACACTAACTTCTACCCGGAAGTGAGTCTGCAGAACTACTGAAAAGGCCCCACTATACATGCCAGTGATTTGTTTAGAGGCAACAACAATTTTAGTCAAATGAGTTGGGCAGATGAATCCCTATAAGAAGGGCAGTTAACAGGGTTTGTGAGGACAAGACTTGCCTGGTTTCTAGAGGTGACAGGGATTTGGCAGAGTCTTAAATTTTCCAGTAGTTATTTTACAACTATCTTCCCTGCCCAAATGGCCGCCATGATCCCAGAAGACTGCGGATCTCACCGAAATTATCCAGTTCTCCTCAAAGTGCTGCAAATGGCGGGAAAATTTACAGCGAGCCTCATAGGAGGAAGAGGCAAGAGGCTGGGCGTGGCCCGCGGCTGCGTGCGTGAGGCCTGGGCGGGGCCAGGGCAAAGTGTTTCAGTGCCTGGGCGGGGTTGGGGTTGGGGGCGGGGTTGGGGGCGGGGCGGGGTTGGGGCGGGGCGGGACGGGGGCGGGGACGGGGTTCCTCTGGCTTGCCAGGCGCTGATTCTGCGTAGATGTCAGTGGATATTTACCTCATTTAAGATTGGGAACAAATAAGGAATATGAATTAATTGCATACATGTTACTGTGGAAACGACGAGGTGAAAATGCAGTAAACCTCATAATGTTCCAGTAGACAATAACATGCTAGAAAGTTGTGGGCACAAAGCAGATACAAACTTCATCCTAATATTTTCAAGTGAAATAGATAATAATAGATGCATTGAAAGAACAGCACAAATCAGAATTAGAAAAGCTAAAAAGTGGTGTGGATAGAGAACAATCAGGTAATATAAAAACTAAGAAATCTCAGGAAGAAATTATTAAACATTTTTTCAGAAAAAAAAAACTGGAAGAAAGCACAGTTATAGACTGAAAGATTAAAAAAAAAGTTTTAAGAGAAAGCGATGTGTATAGAAAACAACCAAGAGATTTTACAAACATACATACAGAAATATTTATTACCCTGAGGAAAACCAGAGTGCTATATCAGAACAAATATTTAAAACAAAATTTTGCAAAGCTTTTCTTGAAATAAAATAAGATATAAATCTAGAAATTAAAAAGGCATATTGTCTATTGGAGAAAACTGACCCAGGATAGTCAAAACCAAAAAACCTCTTTGAGCATCCAGGCAAAAGGTACTATTTACTTACAAGAAAAAGAAAATTAGGTTGGCATAAAATTTCTCTACAGCAGCATTTTATGCTAGAAACAATGAAAGAGCATTTTTAATATTTAAAAAAGAAAATATCATCCAAGAATTTTATTTCCCCTTGTACTGTATATTTTATACCCTTTGGGTATAAAGGTCACTTGCAAAATAAGAACATGAGCTTTTTCCTGAGGAAACCACTAAGTAGTGGCTCTCAAACTTTTTGGTCTCAGAACTCCTTTACATTTTAAAAATTATTGAGGGACCGCCTCCTCAAAGAGCTTTTGTTTATATGGATTGTATCTATCAATATTTACCATATTAACAATTAAAACTGAGTGATTTAAAAATATTTATTAATCCATTTGAAAACAATGATAAACCCATTAAATAGTAATATAAACTATGAAAAATAACTATATTTTCCAAAATAAGATCAATTTAGTGAGAAACATGGCATTGTTTTACAGTTTTATAATCTCTTAGTACCTGATTTAATAGAAATCACCTGGATTCACACATCTTCTTCTGTGTCGACTCTGTTGCAGTATGCTGTTTTGGTTGAAGGGTGTGAAGAAGATCTGGACTCACCAAAATATGTAGTTAGAAAAGGAATTAGTATTTGAATAGCTACTCAGATAACTGTGAACATTTTCCTTTGGTACTGTACCAAAATCCAAGAAATGGGAGTTTGTTAAAAGCTAGTTACAATATGGAATTCTGATCAATAAATAGGTGACATCTTACTTACATGTAGACCAAACTGGTCATTTGGAAAATATTGGTTCACTGAGTTATGCACATGCACATATACAGTATTTAAAAATCACTTTTATTAATATCACTACCTATCTCACCAGGAAAGTCGTTGAGTATTGAGAAGCTAGCTGTCAGGCTCACAGATGCAGTACAAGTTTTTCAAAATTCTAACTTTCTTTTTTCTAAAGTTTATTCTTGTCCTTCTCACGACATATGACGAGACTCATTTCCTGCATCAGAAAGGTAGAAAAAACTGAAGACCAGGCTTAGCATAAAATTGTAAAAGAAGCAGAGCTCCAGACAAAGTTAAATTCACAGCACTAACAGGTCTATTAATGCCAAGGCTGGAGCCCTGTTTGGGGGAGAATAGAATTCTGAGGCATGGGATGGGGAGTATGTGAGTCAATGTATTAAAAAAATATTTTTTAAACCCAAATTCTAATTTTCATCTTAAATCTTGAATTTTATCATTGACAACAAATAGTGTCCCTTGTATTCTTTGACATGACAAGCTCATTTTGTTTATTTATGAGAAAACATCTACTAAATACACAAGTCTGAATAGCTATAGTTAGTTGTTCTTTCAATAAAAATGCTGTTTCATTAAAAAGTGATTATTTCAGCTTACAACTCAAACCATAGCATAAATCGTTTTTGTAAATGTAATCTTAATTTTATTGAATATTCTGGGCCATAGAAAAAGAAGGAAACTTTCCAAAGTATTTTATGAAATGAACTTAACACTGACATTTAAAAACAGTAATGACTGTACACACACCTAAAAGAAAACTACAGAACAGTCTTGCAGCCCTGGCTGGTGTGGCTCAGTGGATTCAGCGCAGGCCTGCGAACCAAAGGATTGATTGATTCCCAGTCAGGGCACATGCCTGGGTTGCAGGCCAGTTCCAAGCAGGGGACTCATGAGAAGCAACCACACATTGATATTTCTCTCCCTCTCTCCTTCCCTTCACCTCTAAAGATAAAAAAAAAAAAAAAAGAAAAAGAACAGTCTTGCTTGTGAATATTGATGCAAAAATCTTAAATAAGGTATTAGCAGATAGAATCCAATAACATATTTTAAAGTACACATTATGACTAAGTGATGTTCATTATAGGAATGAAAAGATGTTTCAAGGATATAAAATGCATTAATGTAATTTATTATAGTAATATTTCTGAAAATAAATATCACATCATCATCTTCACAAGTGCCAATAAAGCATTTGTCATAATTCACATTTCTGATTTAAAAGTTCAATAATGTAGGAATCAGTGGATATTTCCTTAACATGATTAAAAGGGGTATGTGTGTAAAAGCCAATGTTTTTTAAATGAGGAAGCACTAGACATATTCTTGCTAGTCAGGACTGAGGCAAGAATGCCACTACACTTAACATGGTATGAAAATATTAATTTAAAAGGTTAAGATAAAAATATTTCTTCTAGTAGATTATATAATTGTATTATATATATGAAAATCCAAGACAATGGGAAAACTACTATAAATAATAAAATTTAGTAAAGTAACAGGTTATAAAATAAACAAAGAGAAATAAGTAACCTATCCATGTTCAAATAATGACAAACTGGTAGACATAATGGGAGAAAAGACTCTATTTAAAATAGCAACAAAGAAAATAAAATGCTTAGGTAATACAGAAATATGCAAATGTATATGAAGAAAATTTTAAAATATTACTGAAAGAGAAGGAAGTTAACATAAAAAATGGAAAAGCAAGTCTTGTTTTTGGACAGGATGAGTTAACATCCTGATGTCAATTCTAAGTTAATTTGTAAATTTAACATGATCCTAACAAAAAACACCAACAGGTTGCCTTTCTGGAATTAAACAAAATGATTGTAAAGTTCATATGGAAAATGACCAAACAAACAAGAATATCCAGGAAAACCCTGATAATTTTTTAAGAGTCATGCGGAGCAGAAAGCTAGACACCCCTTGGTATTACAATATTATAAAGTCTATATAATTTAAAAAGTGTGGTATTGGTGCATGGATAAACACACAATTAGATAGAATAGGGAGCCAGAAATAGAATCATGTATATTTGGAATTTTTAATTTATTATAAAGGTGGGGAATTCAATGGAGGGGGGTTGAATTTCTTAACAAATAGAGTTGGGACAACTGAATAGCTGACTGAATAGCCATTTGGAAAAAATGTAATATTGGGTCTGTTTCTCACATTATTCAGGATATTTCAAATGGGTCAGAAATCTAAATATAAAAATGAAATATATAGAAGAACCGGAAGAAGACATGGGTGAATACCTCTAACCTAGGAGCAGTGAGAAAAAATCTTTCTATGAAACTCCTTTATCAAACATATGCTCAGTCTGTGACTCGTCTTTTCAGTGTCTTAATAGTGGTTTTTGAAGATCAGGTCTTACTTTTCATGAAATTCAAATTATCAATTTATTCTTTTACAAAGCATTTTTGATGTCATATCTAAGAAATCTTTACCTAATCCAAGGTCACAAAGATTTTCCCACATATTTTCTTCTAGAAATTCTAGAAACCAGGAGTTATAGTATTGGATTTGCATTTAGGAATATAATTCAATTCAAGTTTATTTTTCTATATGGCATGAGGTATAGATTAAAGTTCTTTCATGTATATGTGTTTGTGGTTTTGTTTGTATTTTCTGCAAATGAATATTCAATTGTTCTAGCACTATTCATTGAAAAGATTGTATTTTTTCAACTAAATTGCATTTCTCAAAAAATTAATTGTCCAGGCCTGGCCAGGTGGCTCAGTTGGTTGTAGCATCATCCTGTACAACAAAAGTTTGCTGATTCGATTCCCAGTTAGTACACATACTCAGGTTGCAGGTTCAATCCCAGGTCAGGGTGCACGTGGGAGGCAACTGATTGATATTTCTCTCTCACGGAGATGTTTCTCTTTCTCTTTCACTCTTCCCCTCTCTCTAGAATTAATAAAAATATTCTCAGGTGAAGATTAAAAAAAAAATCAAGACTGTCAGTCAAGATGGCAGTGTAGACAGACATGGCTCACCTCTTCGTACAACCACTTCAAAATTGTAACTAAAATCTAGAACAACCATCAGTCTGAACTGACAGGCAAATTATTTACTTAGTAAAAATTAAAAGGACATACAATAGGAAGTTTGTCTTTCTTTTTTTCCTGTTCCCAGCCACCATATTTTCATTTCCAAAGGTTGTTAATAGTGCTAGTTCTTCTGTGTCTTTTCACAGGTCATTTCTATAGTTACAAATATATGCACATGCTATATTTCCTTTTCCACACACACATATTGATGTGGACCTCTGCTCATGGGATCCGTGACATTGTGGATGAGACACGACAAATTCACACAGACTACCGAGTCCTGTGGAGGAAAAGGGACAGCACTGCCACACTCTCAAGAGGAGAGTGCCTCAGAGTGGCCTAGCCACTCTCCCAAGAGGAGAGCGCCCTGACCTTTGCCTTGACAAGCTTTTATTGCTTTTCTGGGCACATTATATGATGATCCTCATTTACTATGCAGAGGTTCGCTTTAGGTGGTTACCTTTTACAGAAAACAAAGGAGAGGACACCACTAATCACATCACAGAAGAAGGATATTTGCAAATGCAAAGGGAAAAGTGGTTGAACTGGTTACACTGGTCCTTGGAAGGTTTAGTATAGATTTTAGGAAGTTACTTTAAAGATATGCGGTAAACATTTGCTGTCTCAATTCAGGATGAGGGAGTTTTAGCAAAAAGCAAGTTTCAAAGCGGCCTAGGTACAATGCAGGCCTGATTCCCCATGGGAGAACCTATCCATGGGCATGGGTCCTGTGCATCAGACCTCGCTTTCCACTGGGAGCTGAGCCCAAGCCGCGCAGAATGGTCTCCTATACATATGGCAACATATTTTTATTCTGTTCTATACCTTTAAAAACATTTAATTTTATAATCTCAGACTTACAGAACAAGTGCAAAGATAGAATAATTCTTGTTTATTTTAAACCAGATTCCCCAAATGTTAACACTTTACCATATTTGCTTTGTTATTCTCTATCATTATTTGTTCTGTTTCATTTGACAGTGTTTTCAGACATAATGCCCCATTACTCCTAGATATTTCAGTGTGCGTTTCCCATAAACAAGTACATTCTCTTGCATAAACACAGTACCATTATCAAAATCAAGAAATTAATGTTGATATACTATTATCTGATCTAGAAACCTTATTTAAATTTCACCAATTGTCCCACAAATGTCCTTTATAGAAAGAGAGAAAACAATAGAAATTCAGGATCACATGTTGCACTCCATTATTCTTTTTAAAAAATTAAAAAACAGGTTTATAAATTGGAAAGTGAAAGCCCATCACCCTTGATCTTTTCTTTTTTAATTATTATTATTTATTTATTTTTAGAGAGGGGAAGGGAGGGAGAAAGAGGAGAGAAACATCAATGTGTGGTTGCCTCTCATGTGGTCCCCACTGGGGACTTGGCCCACAACCCAGGCATGTGCCCTGACTGGGAATCGAACCTGCATTGCTTTGGTTCACAGCCCACACTCAATCCACTGAGCTACACCAGCCAGGGCCCATCACCCTTGATCTTATTCCACATAACCAAAACACAAAATAAACATATGTCACAAATGTTTTTTTTTTAAATGTGATATTATACAGAACATCTACAATTTGATTTTTGTTAATATTTCTTTTTTCTTTTTTAAGTATATTTTAATGATTATTCTATTACAGTCATCCCATTTTTATTGTCCCCTTTATCCTCCTCAGCCCTTCATCCTCCTCATCTCTAGCATTCACTCCCATTAGTTCACGTCCATGGGTCGTGTATATAAGTTCTTTGGCTTCTCCATTTCCATACTATTCTTAAGCTCCCCCTGTCTGTTTTGTACCTATCAATTCTGCTTCCTTTTTTTTTTTTTTTTTTTTGGTGTTGAGTTTTGTAATTTATTTAGAAATTTTGGACATTAACCTCTTTATTTTATTGTATTGTATTTTATTTTATTTATTTTAATTGTTGTTCAAGTACAGTTCTTTGCCTTCTACCCCCATTCCAGCCCACTCCCCAGCCCTCCCCTCCTCCCTCCCATCAACACCCCCCTTGTCAATTCTGCTTCTTAATCCCTGTAACTTTCCCCCCATCCTCCCCCTGCCCCCTCCCCACTGATAACCCTCCATGTGATCTCCATTTCTCTGAATCTGTTCCTGTGCTAGTTGTTTCTTTAGTTTCCTTTTGTTTATGGTTTTGGGGGAGGTTTTTAGGTTCAGTGGTTGATAGTTATGAGTTTGTTGTCATTTTATTATTCACATGTTTGATCATCTTCTTTTTCTTAGATAAGTCCCTTTGACACTTCATATAATAAAGACTTGGTGATGATGAACTCCTTTAACTTGATCTTATATGGGAAGCACTTTGTCTGCCATTCTAAATGATGGCTTTGCTGGATAGAGTAATCTTGGACATAGCTCCCTGACTTTCATGACTTTCAATACTTCTTTCCAGCCCCTTCTTGCCTATAAGGTTTTC
>CM052538.1:127227004-127238058 GCA_028533065.1 Trachops cirrhosus
TAAAGATTTTATTTATTTATCTTCAGAGGGGAAGGGAAGGAGAGAGGGAGAGAAATATCAATGTATGGTTGCTTCCTGTGCATTCCCTGCTGGGAACTGGCCTGCAACCCAGGCATGTGCCCTGACTGGGAATCGAACCGTGATCTCTTGGTTCACAGGCCCGTGCTTAATCCACTAAGCTACACCAGCCAGGGCTATTTATTTATTTCTAGAGAGGGGAAAGGAGGGATAAAGAGAGGAAGAGAAACATCAATGTGTGGTTGCCTCTCATGTACCCTCCACTGGGGACCCGGCCAACAACCCAGGCATGTGTCCTGACTGAGAACTGAACTGGCAACCCTTTGGTTGCAGGATGGCACTCAATGAACTGAGCCACACCAGCCAGAGCTATTTTTTCATTTTTTAATAGTTTATGTTTTATTATACTTTTTCCATTACCATTTATTCCCCCATACTCTCTTCCACCTCCACCCACCTCCCTTCCCCTGCTCCTGAAATCACCACACTGTTGCCTGTGTCCATGAATTCTTTTTCTCTTTTGCTTGATCCCTTCACCCACAAACGCTCCCCGACCAGAGCTGTCATTCTGCTCTCCATCTATGAGTCTGTCTCTTTTGCTTGTTAGTTCAGTTTGTTCATTACATTCCACATATGAGTGAAATCATGTGATAATTTTATTTGTTACTTGCTTATTTCACTTAACAAAATGTTCTCCAGGTCCATCCATGCTGTCCCAAAGGCTAAAAATTTCTCCTTTTTTATGACCAAGTATTATTCCTTGTGTAAATGTACCATGGTTGTCTTATGCTCTCATCTACTGATGGACACTTGGGCTGCTTCCATATCTTGGTGATTGTAAATAGCGCTGCAATGAATATAGGGGCACATATATTATTTCAAATTAGTATTTCTGGTTTCTTCTGATAAATTCCCAGAAATAGAATTGCTAGGTCAGAAGGCAGTTCTATTTTTAATTTTTTGAGGTAACTCCATACTGCTTCCACAGTGGTTGCACCAGTCTGCATTCCCACCAACAGTGCAGAGGGGTCCCTTTTCTCCATATCCTGACATTTGTTTGTTGATTGATTGATGATGGCCATCCTGACAGTTGTGAAGTGATATATCATTGTGGTTTTAATGTGCATCTCTCTGATGATTAGTGACATTGAACATTTTTTCATATGTCTATTGATCATCTGTATATCCTCTTTGGAAAAGTGTCTATTCAGGTCCTTTGTCCAGTTTTTAATTGGATTGTTTGGTTTTTTGGTGTTGAGTTTTTATAAGTTCTTTATAAAATTTGGATATTAACCCCTTATCAGATATACTGGAAAATATATTCTCCCATGCAATGAGTTGTCTTTTCATTTTGTTGATGGCCTTCTTTGCTATGCAAAAACATTTTAGTTTGATGTAGTCCCATTTGTTTATTTTTTCTTTTGTTTCCCTTGCCTGAGGAGATATATCAGAAAAAAATATTGCTACAAGAAATGTCTGAGATATTACTGCCTATGTTTTCTTCTAGGATTTTTATCATTTTGACTCTAACACTAATTTACTTAGTCAACAAATAGTACTGAGCTTATAAATTATGTATTAATTGTACATGGTAAACAATATGGCTCTTGCCTTCAAGGCACTTCCAATGTAGGAGGAAAAAAACATTAAAAAATCTCACAAATAAATGTATAACTATTAATTACATTAAGAACTGTTATAATCCCCTGGCTGGTGTGACTCAGTGGATTGACCACTGGCCTGTGAACCAAAGGGTTGCCAGTTTGATTCCTGGTCAAGGCACATGCCTGGGTTGTGGGCCAGGTCCCCAGTAGGGGGTATGTGAGAAGCAACCACACATTGATGTTTCTCTCCCTCTCTTTCTCCCTCCCTCCCTCCCTCTCTCTAAAAGTAAATAGAATCTTTTAAAAAAAAGAACTATCATAAAACACTAAAAGACATGGAGCTATGAGAGCATATAATTTGGGAAGGCTTCCCTGAGGAAGTATGAAATATTGTGAGAACACAGAGAAAAGAGATATCAGGTTAATTTAGGAAGGTTTCCTAGAAGAAGGGGTATTTGAATGAGTCTTAAACAATGCAGAGGTGGAGGGGAGGGACATTGCAGACAGAGGAAGTGTGTCAGTAAAGTCTTCCTCAATTCAGTGTGACTATATGGGACTTTAAGAGGAATGGTGAGGAAAAGAAGATGTTATGGGGAAAAGCAGAGAGATGGATTAAAGATGAAGACTCTATTACTAAGTTAAGACTTTATTTTCTAAGATATTGGTTCCCCCAAATAGCAGGAAGATCCACTGAATTAGAATCTCAGAGGGAACTTTGTGGGTAAAATGATGATTGGCCATTGCTTGAAGTTGCCACCAGAGGGTACCATAGCAGAAGACTGACCTGAAAAAGTATTAAGCACTTCCCCTGTGTCAAGTACATATATATTTTTAAGATTTCATTTATTTATTTATTTATTTTAGACAGAGGGGAAGGGAGGGAAAAAGACAAGGAGAGAAACATCAACGTGTGGTTGCCTCTTGTGCACCCCCTACTGGGGACCTGACCTGGTCTGCAACCCAGGCATGTGCCCTGTCTGGGAATCAAACTGGCGACCCTTGGGTCCTCAGGCTAGTGCTCAATCCACTGAGTCACACCAGCCAGGGCCAAAATATATGTTTTAAAAGTTCTTTGGGTGATTGTGATTCTTACTCAGCCAACCTTAGGGACTGCTGCTGTATACAATGGAGAACCATCAGAGACTTTTGAGCAGGATAGAAACATGATTAGTCCCATATTTAAAAAAAAACAACTCTGGGGACAGAATGAATGAATCGAAGGTCACATACAGACAAGGAGATTAGTTGGTAGGCTATTGCAATAGGAGAGATATATGTAGTTCTAGAATAGGGTAGCAGCTATGTGATAAGAAGAAGACAACTGAGAAACAATTTTCAGAGGTAGAACCCACAAGATTTGGTGACCAATTGGATATGGGGTTATAAAGGGAGAGGGAGGGAAAAATGTGAAGGTCTCAGGCCTGGGTGACTAACAGTATGATGCTATGACAGCATTATGCTATGGCCGTGGCTTGGGAAACGCAGGAAAAGAGCAAAGTGAGAGGGAAGTGAGAGGAGTTTGGTTTAGAACTCATTGACTGGTATGACCTAATGGGGCTAATGCCAGACCTCAGGGCTGGGTCGTGTTTGTTCTCATTCTAATCACCCCTTCTGAGTATATGAATTATAATTTTTTGGAAGTTTTCTTCTGCTCATTGTGTCATCTATGTTTGTTATTGTCTATGGCTTTAATGTTAGAGCATTCCTCAAATGTACAAGGATCATTTGTTTGGCAGTCCAGGTAACTAAGCTGAACCTGGACTTTAGGAGTAAAGAGGAAGATCTAAAGTCTGCATCTAAGGTCCTTATTAGGCAAGGTTTTGCAAAGAGACAGAACCAGTAGGAGATGATAGATATAGATAGGTGATATATATATATATATATATATATATATATATATATATATATGAGAGAGAGACTGAGTTATTATGACAAACTGGCTTATGCAATTATAGAGGCTGAGAAGTACTATGATCTGCCACCTGCAAGCTAAAGACTCAAGCAAGCTGGTGGTGTAATTCGGTCCAAGTCTAAAGGCCTGAGAACCAAGAGAATCAATAGATTAAATCCCAATCTGAAGGTTAGAGAAGAAGACGTGAAATATCCCAACTCAAGTAGGCACACAGGAAGAAAAACAATGACTTATTCCTTCTTTCTCTGACCTTTGTCTCATTCAGGCCCAGAACAGATTGTATGATGCTCACTTAACATTGGGGAGGGCAATTGACTTTATTGAGTCCACTGAATCAAATGCTAACTCATCTGGAAAAAAACTCACAGACACACCCAGAGATAATGTTTAATCTGGGCACCTTGTGGCCAGTCAGGGCAACATATTAAATTAATCATCACAACTCTTGAGAACTTGAGGTCCTTGAAGGCAGATGAACTTTATTCACTGTTATATTCCCAGTATCTAGCACAGTAAACAATTGATCAGTATTGACTGACTATGTTAACAAAATTAATTGAGCACACCCAAGTATGTATACTGTATTTTGCCATGTATAATGCACACTTTTTTGCCCAAATTTTTGGGGGAAACATAAGGATGGGCATTAGACATGAGGATAATGATTACATAATCCCGTTTACAATGCACACAAATACATGGGTGCCCATTACACACAGCAAAATATGGTAATCCAATTTCTATTAGAATTTCTTTCTATTAATCTAATAAACTGTGTAGTACAGTCATCCCTTGCTATATCGAGGTCCACTTATTGCGGCTTCACTGTATCGTAGGCTTTAAAAACCCTTGATACAGTGAAGTTGCAATGAGTGGACCGCAATACAGTGAGGAATGACTGTATACTTCACTGGTGAGTACGCATATAGAATTTTATATGTTGTTAAAATTACATAGGTTTAAGAGTGTAGAAAGTGTTTAAGAGCATATGAAGTGTTTATAAGAGTGTGGGAAAGGTTAATAAGAGAGTGGGAAAGGTTTATAGGAGTGTGAGAAGGGTTTATAAAGCCTTAAAATATATATAAATAATAAAATAAATATAACATTGCTACTTTGCAGATTTTCATCTATCACAGGGGTCTCTGGAACGTAACTCCCGCAATGGGTGAGGGATCACTGTATTGGAAATTTTCTGAAAGACTACATTCTCTTACTATGGGTTTTATATTCTACATCAGTGAGCTCCACACCATAGCCTGGCAAAAGTTTCAAATGATTGGGTTCATACATCTTCACGTAACTAGACTTTTGTATTTCCTTCCCCACTTAACTACACATTTCTGGTATAGGAGATCACAGTTAATTATCATGATTTGGTGAGAAAGAGATAAGAAAAAATAAAAATATAGTTTTTTTAAAAATCGGCCTTAAGAAGAACAATTAAAGTCATAGCTTTCACCAAATTAGTCACTCTAGTTTTTGGTATTCCCACAATTGGGACATTCTTGGATGCAAAGCCTGGAAGGAGGTACTCTTTGTAAAACCTTCTTTTGGAATTTAGAATTTAGATTTTCAACAGTTGGCAGTAAATGATTAAAATTTATCTTGAAAATATACCTTTACTTTCCTAACTAATTCAATACTGAAGAACTATTAAATAAATATGTATTTATTAAATTCCTTATATATGCCAAGCCTTGCTCTAGGCACTAGGGAGATAATGTGAAAAAAACAAGCCAAGGTTTTGTTTGTTTGTTTGTGTGGGAAAAATTAAACATACAAAACTAGAGAAGATAGTGTAAGGTCCTACCCACCATCCAATCTAAACATTATCAGCTCAGAGTTGCTATTCATTCTTTCATTAATAATCTACTTCTCTATCTCTCTTCCTATATTCCTTGGAAGTAAATCCAAGATATATTATTTCATCCATAAATATGTTGGCAAATATCTCTAAAAGATAAGTACTCTTTAACCATAGCCATAAAATCATTACTCCACCTAAAAACCAAAAAATCCAATAATCTGGAGCTTACATACTAATAGGAGAGACAAACAAAGAAACCAGTAAACAAACAAATAATATTAGGTAATGATGGTAAAGAAAAGAAACTCAACAAAAAAACAAGGTCCAATTGATGGAATAGAGATCAATTTTCTGTTGGGTGGTCAGAGAAATTTTCAGTGGGTAGTGACATTTGCTGAGGGACGTGTATAAAAATGAGAGAGCAAGGTGCGTGACTGCCTGGAGGAAGGGTGTTCCTGAGAGTGTTCCTGAAGAGTGTCCTGGAAGAGTGTTCTTGACAGAGGGTCCAGCTAGTGCAAAGTCCTGAGGCAGAGCTCAGTGTTCAAAGAATAGTAAGGAGGACTATGAGTCTGGGAGGACTAAGTAGAAGGAAGAGAAGCAAAATATAATTTTGAAGTAGACACTGGGGCCATGACAGAGATGCTTTCAGATTTGATTCTAATTAGGTGTGATGGGCAGCCATCAGAGAGTTTTGAGGAGTGACATGACCTGACTTATGATTATAACATCATTCTGGCTGCTGTGTTGAGAATAGTGTGTAGGAGGCCATTTGCAGGAGAACAAGTATGGTTATAGGGAGACCAATTAGCAAGCTATTGAACTAGTCTAGGAGAGAACTCATGGTGATATGGTGATGAACTAGGATGGTAGCAATGGCAATGATAAGACGTGATTCATTTCTAGATAAACTTAAATCTAAAACTAATAGGATTGACTGGCAAACTGAATGTAGGGTATGTGAGAGGAAGATAAGTCAAGGCCAACTTCAAGATATTTGGCCTGACAAACTAGTGCCATCTACTAAAGTGGGGAATACTGGAAGAAGAGCAGGTTTGGAGGGGTATGCAGGCACTGGACATGTTAACTTTGAAATGTCTAGTAAATATACAAACATATCAAGTAGAGAAATTGATAGCCAACTCTAGAGTTTATGAGAGAGATGAGGGCTGGATCTATATATCTAGGAAGTACCAGTGTACAGATGCTCCTGGAGGTCATAGTACTAGATGAGATTACCCAGTTAGTGAAGGAGGATAGAGAAGAGAAGAGGTTGGGAAGAGAAAAGGATCTAGCTGAGGAGCCCAAGAAGAGACCAGAGAAAAGACAAAACTAGGAGAGAGGATGTCTAGGAGCCATGCTGCTGTGAGATCAGTAAGGTGAAGACTGAGAAATGACCACAAGATTGGCATGTGTGGTGGCTACTGGGGACTTTGACAGGAATTGATTAGGTGGAGTGACAGGGATGAAAGCTTAAATGCAGTGGATTCAAGCATGAATGGAGGTGAAGTGAAAGTGGGGGAACAGAGAAGTTGGGTAGCAGTTGAAAAGAAAAGTTAAGGAAAGTTCTGTTAGGATTTTTGTTGTTTGTTTTTAATAGGAGCTCTTGTTACAGAACAGACCCGGGGCAGGGGTGAATATTATACTATTACTGAATGGACCCACGCTTGTGCTCCAGAGTCCCCCACCCCGTACTAGATTCACCTTACCCACCACCAGGGAAAGATATCTCTCAATGCCAGAGATTGGTGAAAAGGAAAGGGGTTATTTATTTAAAGAGTTATACAAACTTAAGAGTAATGACTTAATGTCTTCATTGAGATCCCAAAGTCCTTTAGAATACCCACAAATGCACAGTCCTTCCTTTTCCCTCTGCCCAGTCTGGGGTACCGTATCTCAGACAAAGAAATAGAAGTCCATGATTCATTTCTGTCCAAGCCGAGTGGTTCCAAAAAGACCCCACGTGGCTGCGGTGACTAAGTTTAAATCCCAGTGACAATCTTCCTCTGCCACACCATTTCCAACTCCGCCCACAATTGGCCACAGCTGCCAGCATTTTTCCAGCTTTACTGGGCTGCCATTGTAAGTCTGTGCAGGTGTGGCCCTGTGGTGTGGAACCAATCATCTCCAAGCTCTTACGCAGGCTCTGTAACCAGGAGGGGTTGCCTCCCAGTTGCATCATGGGTTGAAGTCACTCCCATCCCCCTGGCTTAAAGCATGACCACAGCTATTTAACATATCTATGAAACCAGTTAAAGGTTATAGATATGTTAAATGACCGTTCTAGAGGTTATCTGCAAAACTGTTGCTATGCAAAACCACTCTCAATGGCCCTGCTCCATGTGTCCCATCCCCCAGCTCAGACTTGTCAGGGTGAGGACATCCTATATATTTTTTTTCTAATATTTTCTGGACACCCTGAGTTTTGGACCCCATTACAAATCCCTATTTGCCCCACCCCAGCTGCACCCCATTATATTCTTACATCATATTTATAGGCTGACAGGAATAATTCCCTAAAGATTGAAAAACCGGTGGTGCAGGAGAGAGAATAATTGCAGGAGCAATGTTCCTGCATAAGTGAGAGAAGACAAGGAAGCTCATGCACAAGTCAGGGACATACATAGGAGCACATCCATTTCTATGGGAGGGGAGTCTGAATACACGGGTAAAGCTATAGGCAGACTGACAGATTTAGTGCTTGGAGGATGTGGAAGTTCTCTTTCTGCTATTTCTATTTTCTCCATAAAACAATAAGCAAGGAGGTCAACTGGAAGTGAGAATTTGGAGGATGGTGTTAGTTTGCAGAGATGAGAATGTAAAGGTAAAGATCAGTTGACTACAGACAATGGTAGGATTGCTGCTGGGCAGTGTTGAAAGCCTGCTTGAAATCTGTGCTCTATGTGAAATAATCTATAAAGTCAAACCATGACCACATTTTTCTTCTTTCTACAATTCAGACCCTCTCCACGCACTGAGAGCCATACGAGGGGGGACCCCCAAAAAACTGAAATTATCTTCTAGAAGGAAGGACCTTGTAGTACAGGCTTCCCCGGCTAAATGAGTGTTTTAGGAATCCATCTGTATCAGTGTACCAATTGGCATTGTTGTCAGAGGCTTTGGTGGATTTTTTTTAATACTCTTTCAACACATTTGCCCATTTTATGATGGGTGATCTATGAGAGCACCTGCCCACACCATGCTAACTGGTCAGCAGTTTTTGCCCCAAAATGGCATGACCCCCATTCCCCACCATCCCTATTCACCTGATCTTGACCTGAGCAACTTTTTTTTTTGTTTCCCTGGATGAAGAAAGTCCTCAAAGGGAAACATTTTGCCAATGTGGAAAAGGTAAAACAGAAAATGGCAGAAGCACTAAAAAAGTATCAAAATCAACAAGTTCAAAAACTGTTTTGAGAAGTGAAAAAAACAGTCTTGATAGGTGTATCACATCAAATAGAGAGTACTTTGAAGGTGACTGACATTTAAACATGTAAGAATAAATACACAATTTTTTTATAAATAAATTCCTGTTTTTTGGGGTCCCCCTCATATCTCACTATGATTAGTCAGCAATTCAGTCCATCAATTATTGCATAATAATTAATTATTTTTATGCATAAATGTACATCACCATTTTAAAAAGATTTTATTTACTTATTTTTAGAGAGAGGGGAAGGGATAGAGAAAGAGATGGAAAGAAACATTGATTGGTTGCCTTCACATGCTCCCAAATGGGGACCTGGCCCAAACCCAGGAATGTGCCCTGGCTGGGAACCAAACTAGCAGCCTTTAGGTTCGCAGGCCAGCACTCAATCCATTGAGGCACACCAGTCAGGGCAGATGTACATCACCTTTTATTCATTCATTCATTCAAACATACTTTTGAGTAACAGGCATCATTTTAGTTATTGTGTTTACAGAAGTGAACAGGAAAAATCTCTGACCTCAGGGAATTTATCTTCCATTATCCTGAAAGATATGAGCCCTCCTGCAGCATCAGACTTTGTTAACAAACAAAATTGCATGGACATTTAGATATATTATTATTTATTATTTTAAGTATGTATTATTGATTATGCTATTGCAGTTTTCCCAATATTTTTCTCCCCTCTATCCCCTCTCTGCCCTGCACCCCTCCACCCTCCAGCATTCCCCCCCGCCACCTTAGTTCATGTCCATAGGTTGTACATATAAATTCTCTGGCTTCTCTGTTTCCTTACTATTCTTAATCTCTCCCCTTCTATTTTATGCCTACCAATTATGCTTCTTATTCCCTGTACCTCCCCCCCATTTCTCCTCTCCCCCTCCCCACTGATAACCCTCCACGTGATCTCCATTTCTCTGGTTCTGTTCCTGTTCTAGTCGTTTGCTCAGTTTTTGTTTTTTAGGTTCAGTTGTTGATGGTTATGAGTTTATTGTCATTTTACTGTTCATAGTTTTGATCCTTTTCTATTTCTTAGATAAGTCCCTTAAAAATTTCATGTAATAAGGGCTTGGGGATGATGAACTCCTTTAACTTGACTTTATCTGGGAAGCACTTCATCTGCCCTTCCATTCTAAATGATGGCTTTGCTGGATAGAGTAATCTTGGATGCAGGTCCTTGGCTTTCATGATTTTGAATACTTCTTTACAGCCCCTTCTTGCCTCCAAGATTTCTGTTGAGAAATCAGCAGAGAGTTTTATGGAAACTCCTTTGTAGGTAACTGTCTCCTTTTCTCTTGTTGCTTTAAGATTCTCTCCTTATCTTTAATCCTGAGTAATTTAATGATGACATGCCATGGTGTGTTCCTCCTTGAGTCCAATTTCTTTGGGACTCTCTGGGCTTCCCGGACTTCCTGGAAGTATATTTCCTTCACCAGACTGGGGAAGTTTCCCTTCATTATTTGTTCAAATAAACTTTCAATTTCTTGCTCTTGTTCTTCTCCTTCTGGCACCCCAATGATTTGGATGTTAGAGTGTTTAAAGTTGTCCTATAGGTTCCTAAGCCTCTCCTCGTTTTTTTGAATCTATTTCTTCATTCTGTTCTGGTTGGATGTTTATTTCTTCCTTTTGTTCCAAATCATTGGTCTGAGTACCGGTTTTCTTACCTTCACTGTTGGTTCCCTATATATTTTGCTTTGTTGCACTTTGAGTAGCCTTCATTTCTTCCTTCATTTTGCGACCAAGCTCAATCAGTTCTGTGAGCATCCTAATCACCAGTGTTTTGAACTCTGCATCAGATAGGTTGTCTATCTCCTTGTCACTTAGCTCTTTTTCTGGGGTTTTGATCTGTTCTTTCATCTGGGCCACATTTCTTTGTCTGCCTGTTATGTTATAAGGGTGTGGAACCTTAGGTATTCACTGGGGGTGGGGCAACCCTCTTTGCTGTGTTGTGGTGCTGTATGTGGGGGAGGGGTACGAGAGGGAACAATGCTGCTCATTCACTCCACTCTAGCCCCACTTTCCAACAAACTCTCCTGTGAGACTGGGATTTTCTCCAACCATCGCAATGTCCACAGTATTTTACATCTAGCTTTGAGCGTTTAGTTTCCCATTCAGCCAGCCCCTCCTTACCCTCATGGTCCACTGCCTTGCCACTCATCCTCTCTGCCCTCCCATCATCTTCCATCTCCACCCCTCCTACAGGTCTGGATGAATGTTTCTTTTTTAAAAAATATTTTATTGATTATGCTATTACAACTGTCCCATTGCCCCCCTCCATCCCCCTCCACC
>CM052538.1:127238158-127250957 GCA_028533065.1 Trachops cirrhosus
TTTTTTATCTTCTTTTCCTTAGATAAGTCCCTTTAACATTTCATATAATAAGGGCTTGGTGATGATGAACTCCTTTAACATGACCTTATCTGAGAAGTACTTGATCTGCCCTTCCATTCTAAATGAAAGCTTTGCTGGACAGAGCAATCTTGGATGTAGGTCCTTGCCTTTCATGACTTGAAATACTTCCTTCCAGCCCTTTCTTGCCTGCAAGGTCTCTTTTGAGAAATCAGCTGACAGTCTGATGGGAACTCCTTTGTAGGTGACAGTCTCCTTATCCCTTGCTGCTTCTAGGATTCTCTCCTTCATTTTTACCTTGGCTAATGTAATTATGATGTTCTTTGGTGTGTTCCTCCTTGGGTCCAACTTCTTTGGGACTCTCCGAGCTTCCTGGACTTCCTGGAAGTCTATTTACTTTGCCAGATTGGGGAAGTTCTCCTTTATTATTTGTTCAAATAACTTTTCCACTTGTTATTCTTCCTCTTCCCTTCTGGTACCCTTATAATTTGGATGTTGGAACATTTAAAGATGTCCTGGAGTTTCCTAAGCCTCTTGGATGAATGTTTCTTTAACTCCTTGGTTGTTGGAGTTCCATGTAGTTTGATTTTGGGGCACTTTTGATTGTTTATTGTTTGTAAATTGGTTGTTATCCTTCTTTTGGTTGTGTAAGGAAGTGAAACATTTCTACCTATATCTTCATTTTGGCCAGAACTCCAGGTATATTATTATTTTATAGGCCCCAAAGCAAACACTTTTCATTAACTATGGGGACAATATTTTATTTTTTGGTGTATTAGCCATAGTCTGGAGGAGGAGGGCATATCTCTTTACAATGTTCGTTTTTGTAGTTGATTGGGATAAAAGGCATTTGTTGGGTCCCTAGTTGCTTTTGTATTGTGTTAGATTTAAAAGCAGCTGTGTTTTCTCAATATATACTGCATTGTCAGAAGCAACAGCATATTGTTTTTTTGAGCTATCAATAAAGATCCTCATTTTATTCTTTCTACTCTAAGAGTTTTAAATTAAATAAATAAGAGCCCTCATCTTTGGTAGAGAGTAATCCTCAGTAAAAACCAATTAAGAAATGAGAGTTTCCATATTTAAGCACTCAGAACTGGAGTCAACTAAATCGTTAGATAATACCAAGGCTCCACAACAGATTGGGCTCAGCCAAACAGTTAAGAATGTGCAGCCCGCCTTAGGAAATTCATCTTTATTTTGTTCCCACTAGTGCTGGGCTGACCCCATGGAATCCAACCAAGTGCAGCAGACAGAAGAGTAATTTGCTGGAATTTTTGTTTCTAGTGTCAGAGCAAGGATTCATCATTATCTCCAGAAGAGCATGAATTAATTGACCATCATAACAAAACAAGTTCACCTCATCCAAATTCTCAGGACTGCATAAACCCTAAAAGATACAACTCCCTTTGAACTTATGAATATGTCCAAAAGGCAAACAGCATACACTAAAAAAAGCTTATTAACTGGTTGCATCTCCACATTTTCTCCTATCTTCTTTCTTTCTGACCTCTTTTGGCAATTTCTATTTTCTTCCTTCATCTTTGCTCACCAATTTTTGTCTACTTTCCATTTTTAGTGAAATAAAGACCCCCAGAACCACTAGCTCAGGAAGACACTGTTCAATCATAGGCAGTGATCACTGAGACTCTAGGAAAAGAGCTGGCTTTAGTGGGAGTCAGGGTTTCCTTTTGACTGTGCACCTGTAGGTGCAAGAAGAAGAGTGGAATGGGAGCATAGACTGTGACTGTGACTTTCCTCCAGCAAGAGATTTGGGTCATCTATTAGTGACCTCAGATTTCACAGTTGTTACAAAGAACAAGACTAAAGTACTTCTTTACTGGGCCCAGAAAAAAAAATGAAGAATGGGGTGAATGAGCTTTGTGCTCTATTTCTTTGCATTAATAGATATTTCTTACCTGTTATTTCAAAAAGAGAATACACTGGAACATGACTGTGTTTTTGTTTAACTAGTATACAAGCAGCACATCCCATCCTGTATTCCTCTTTGTGCAGTAGGTGTCAGCCTCACACAGCCTTTCTCTTCCTAAATGCACCTTCATAAGGAAATGACCCTCTTACTTTCCTCGGTTAAAAGAACCAATTTCTTTTTCTTTCCATCTTAAACATGCACAATAGGACACAGTCACCCACATATTGGAAACAAAGTTGTACTAACGTACTTGGAAAATGACCTAACCAAATGTTGAGGTGGAGGACTGGGAAGGGCAGATTAAGTCTTATAGGTCACACTGAACAAATGTTAAGTGTTGGCTTCAGGATGGGTCTCTAAAAGACGCAGTTATGACACCAACTCAAGAAGAGCTGGACATGTCCTTATCCAAGGGCTTTCTATTTTCTTCAGGCAAAGGAAGTTGAAGCATCAGCAAAGAGCTATAGTGTCCTGAGAAAAGTTCTTGGTGTAAACCATCGATATCCACCTTGTCCATGAATAAGTTAAGTGTCTTATCTTTGACCTCAGGCAAGACACTTCACTTCTCTGAGCCTGGCTGTCTGATCTTTATAATAGGAAAAAATAACTGCCTTGTCTACCCAGTGTTCAATGAGGAGGGAAATAATTGAGATGTCATCCACAAAACAATCTGTAGATGATAAAGCACTATTTAAATGTAGAAAGTAAAATAAAATTTATAAAGGCAAATGTAGAATAGAGTTATAAATAAAAAAATATTCAGTGTTCAAAATTTAAGAAATTTCAGTTAATCATTTCTGTAGATCTTTCTTAACATACCTCACCAACACATTTTTCTCTCCTGTGTTCAATGTTAGTCATATGGAATTTTAACATACTAAGGGTTTATTTCACAAAGCATCCCAACCTGAAGAGAACCATGTAATATAAATAAATGGTCCTTTTGAAGGAGCGGAAGGAGAGTCTTTTCCTAGCTTTTACATTGTACCACTAATAGACAGTCATAGGTAAATACTAAAGAAATAGAAATATTAATCTTCGCCAACACTTCCTTTCCAATTTGGTGTGCCTCGTACCACGATATCCCAAGAATGTATTTGACTGCATACGCCCCACCTTTGTTAGCTTCTAAATTCATAAATGAAAATGGCTAAAGTTCCTGTACATAATAACCTGGAGTGTGTTACCTTCAGATCTTTTCACTTGTATTTTATGCAAAATGGCTCATGTGAGGGTTGCAAGCAGAGAGAAGTGAGGGCCTTGGGCCAGAGAGAGGAGCCTGTGGAGTAGGGGGAGTTCATGTACCCCCTTTTTCCCCAGAGAGGCTGGACTCAGGTTAGTTTGGGGGCTGGGGACTCCTGCACTTTGCCACAGGCATGGGGAGGGTTCTCTCCGCACTCCTCTGCCCTCCCAACTTGGGTTGTACTTTCTAAGAAGGTGATTCCCACTACCCTTGTCCCCATCCCCAGAACAAAACATGTTGATCATGTGCAATATTTCTTTCTGTGCTGAGAAGCCACAATGACCAAGATTAAAGCTGTTCAACACACAAAAAAAATAAAAAATAAAATAAAATAAATAAATAAAAATAAAAAAATAAAATGGCTAAAGTTTACCATATTGTAGTCAGTTTGCACTGGTTTGGGCAACAGATCTCCTATTCATTGCATTCATGTTTTATCTCATAAGTCTACATACTTTAAATTAGAGGGCAAACATAACTGAAAGAACGTACGTTTGAAAAGCAGGAAGATTTGTTTTATACTTTGATGCTGAAATTTGATCAGAAGCCCTCAAATCATATTGTTTAAAAATGAATCCATTAATTTTTCTCCCAATGCTTTCTAATGTTGTCAGGAAAGGCCAAAAAGGCAATTCAAAATTTTTCATGTCCCATAACTCATCACACCTATGGAGTTTTGTGCTATATATTCCCTTCCTTGTCTGTTCTTTTTGTTAAAAATCCTTTTTACATCACCACCCCCTCTTTTGTATTCTTTTTTTCTTTTTTTTTCTTTTGCTGAGGTGTTCAATTTGCATTATCTTGAACTGGCAGAGAAGAAGAAGGGGTGGAACTCTCAACCTTTGAAATCTCTTCATACCTCCTGAGTGGATCAAAGAACAAAGTAGAAAAGACTGACGATTGAATGCACTTTACCCCACAGCTCAAACATCCCCATTTCAAAGGAGTATTTATTTTCCTTAAAAGTCAAAATCTTTGTACTGGCCAGGTGGCTTGTTGGTTGGTATGTTGTCCCATACACCAAAAGGTTGTGGGTTCAATTCCTGGTCAGGATATAAGATTTGATCTCTGTGGTCGGGGTGTGTATGGGAGGCAACAGATTGATGTTTCTTTCTCTCTCTCTCTAAAATCAATAAACATACCCTAGGGTGAGGATAAGAAAAAGTCAAAATCTTTTGGAACATGTTCCCAAAAAGAGAGGCCAAATTTCTGTACTTAGTGGTTAGCTTGGGGAACTTTGGTTTTTAGACCTGTTTTAAAATCAAATACTTTTGAGTAATGTATTTAATACACATTCAAAATAATTTTATTTTAGGTTTATCTTGTCTCCTATATTGCTTTTTGCTGTTTTTTTCAAAGTACTTTACAATTATAAATAGACGTCATTGCTCTCATGCTTTCAGGCAACAGTTTCTGGGTGAAATTCTTCAGGGAAGCCAAGACACAATATCATAAGTTAGTCTTCTCTTAACATCAACAATCTGCTTCATGATCAGAGAGGTGCTGATAACTTCCTGCCCTTCCTCAGTCTGCCTTTCAAATAATTTATAGATGTAAAAAATATTAGAAACTGTGAAAGGCCCCATTCCACTAGATTTTGTGTCATTCTTTCCTGGAAGCAGGGTGGGGGCCATTTTTTTTTCTGTCTCAGCTAACACTAAATAAGAGCTGCGAACAGTAAAGCTATTACCTCCCCCTGGAGAGCTTGTTTCCACGATACTCTTCACAGTTCAGGATTATAATGAACCTCTTTTCCATTTTTTTTTTTTTTTAGAGTTTTAAAAATTTATTTTTACAGAGGGGAAGGGAAGGAGAAAGAGGGAGAGAAACATCAATGTGTGGTTGTCTCTTGCGCGCCCCCCACTAGGGACCCAGTCCGCAATCTAGGCATGTGCCCTGACTGGAAATCCAACCGGCCATCCCCCATTTCACAGGCCTGCGCTCAATCCACTGAGCTACAACAGCAAGGGCCCATTATCCTTCATTCTTTCCATTTCCCACCCCCACAGGTGGATCTTCTCCTCCTTTCAGAAACTTGAAGATGATGACCTTACAACCTTCTCTCTAGTATCCTCAAATGATCCAGACATAAATATTTTAGTGCATTTGCTAGTGTCTTTCTGATTGCATGAAAGTATCTACACAACTAGTTCCTCATTTATAAAGCTGTATTGACCTGTAACGCTCTACCAGCTAATGAACTCTCCCCGATCAGTTGACATGGAGGAAAAATGACGATTACGAAGAGAAATACTTTAACTCATCTTCTCTGTGATCTTTGGAGGCTGAGTGCTAATATTAAATTGAAGAGGGAGGGGACAAGCGAGGATGGGAGAGGAAGGGACGGAGTGAAGGCGGAGCTAGCGCAGCATATAAAACCACAGGCGAAAAGGGAAGCACGTTCCACTGAGCCAGAGCCATTCTCCGAAAACCGAGAGAGATGGGGCGGTCCGGGCCGTGAGCACGGAGATTGGAAGAGAGAAAACAAGGACAGGACAAGCGAGACAGAAAAGGACATCTGGAAAAATCGGAAGGCAGAAGACGGGGAAAGGAAAAGAAACCCACACCAGGTGGAAACAAGATCCAGAGCAAACCGGTCGGATCTACAGTTGTTTTTCTGCAAAAGACGGGCTGGAGGATTGCCTTTCCCCCCTCCAGTTAATGAAAAGTACTTTTATCCTCCTAAAAGAAAAGGCTGAGGGGCGGTAAAAATCTGTTTTCTTAGGGGGCGAGCCGAGGGAAATCCAGACTCTCCCTTTTTGAAGCGTTTGAAATAAGCCGCTGCCTGAACACTGCAGAGCCCTCCTGTTTTCTGAAGATCTACATCCCTCCAGGAAAATTCCAGCCGGAGTAGCCGGTACAGTTATATTTTCGTATTTAAATATCTGTGTCTCCCCCACCCCCGTTAACAACATTTTCCTGGTTTGTAAGCACCAGTGACAAGAAAGTGTCAATACAGAGTAGGAATATTTTCAGTTTTCTCTTTTATCTGCCTGTGGGTGTTTTAAGAGGGTAGGAGTGGTCCTTATTTCGGGAGAAGACATTTTAATTTGAAAGGCTCGTTCTGTAAATATATTCACACCCATTCGCATTTAGAAAGATATCTTTCGGAGGTTGAAATTCTACTAAGATGGAAAAAGGAGCCAGGCACCGAAACAGCACAGAAAAGAACCACCCAGGTGCGAGCGAGTCAGAGACTGGGCCCGGAGAGGGAGAGGGCGGAGTAGCCCTGAAGAAGGAGATTGGATTGGTCAGTGCTTGCGGTATCATTGTGGGTGAGTGCAATTCCTTCTTTTCCCCTCTTGCTGGTCCTTCTTTGGAAACTTAACCCCTCTAAAGTACTGTTTTTGCTTCCTATTCCCTTAGAAAATGATTGTCAGTCACCGGTACTGTAAGGCTGCAGCCCACCTGCTGCAGGTCAAGTGTTGTTTAAACCAAGCTGAACAGTTTTGTCCAGTGTTCATAGAATGAGCAAATAGGGATCACACACCTGGCTGAAGGTCAGCATTGCCTGAGAGCTTCTTAAAAAAAAAAAAAACAGGTCTTCAGGCTCCCCACTTGAAGGTTCTGGTTCAGTAGGCTTAAGGACAGGCTAGGGAACCTCAAGTTTTAACGAGCTTTCATGCAGCCATCTCACAGACTCTAGACTAGCTTTTGAGACATGTTTAGTAGATATTTGTTGTTTTATGAAAGTATGGGCCTGCAGAGATGCATAATAATAAAAATAGCTACAATGGCCATAATACTACCTTGCTTTTCTATAGCTTTTCCACCTTAGGCAGCACTTAGTGAAATAAATGTGGCAGGGCTCTTACTCCCATTTCACAGATGAGGAAACACATTATGGAAAAAGAGACAGATTGTGCCTTTCTGTAAATGTTTAGTTTGCACTTTCTCTGGTTGCCTAGTGAAGTCCCCCTGTCTCTTAACCCTGTGAGGTTCTCAGACGGAACTGGGAGTAACTAGAATGTGGAGTCAAGTAAGAACTGATGGTCCCCTGCCTGGTGTGGCTCAGTAGATTGGGAACGGGCCTATAACCCAAAGGGTCACCAGTTCAATTCCCAGTCTGGGCACATGCCTGGGTTGCAGGCCAGGTCCCCAAGTAGGGGGTGTGTGGAAGGCAACCACACTTCGATGCTTCTCTCCCTCTCTTTCTCCTTCCTTTCCTCTCTCTAAAAATAAATAAAAATCTAAATAAAATTTTAAATAATTAATTAAAAAAAAAAAGAACTGATGGCTAAAATGTGTCCCAGTTAAGAGGCTTTAAAACTGGGGAGCTGGGTGTCCCAGAGGGTGCCAGTGCAGGCCACTCCAACCCCTAACTGTACTCCGTTCAGCAGGGGGGCCCAAATATGGCTTTGTCTCAGAAAATACTTCCTCCTCCTTAATGGCGCATTACTGTCCTCACTTCAGAGGGAGAGAGTTTCTTCTGCTGTCTTTGGCAGGGGGCTTAACCTTCTCCCCATGGAAAGGAGAGCAGGTCAGAGAGCCTGGATATGCTTCTGCATCATTTCTCCAGAGTTCTTTTTGAAGGCTTATTGTTTCTCGGTGCCCACAAACCAGTTTCTCTGGATGACCTGATGGTCCATGTGGTGGCGCAGAGACATTTTTGGCACCTGTGCAATAGTGACACTGGAGAACACCCTTGAAATCAAATAAAATCAGTACAGTATTCAGATAATCCTCTTCACCCCTACACCCAGACTTCAGTGATAATTATCTCCACCCTGTTTTTAAAATAGAATCCCATTTTGTTTAATTCTCTGATTGTGGGAGGTTTTCTAGGCATCCACAGTTATAGGAGAAGTAATGTTATTTTAAAAACTATAGTCCTGATCTGAATCTCTCATTACCCTTTCTTTGCCTGTCCTTCATCCCAAGTGCTCTAAAAAATGAGATCAACAAAGTACTCAATATGTACAGCACATGCCAATTTAAGATCTATAAATAGCCCAGCGCCTGTTACCTCTTTCACCAGTTTGACTGATAGGATTAAGCATTTTCCTCCCTTTGGAAAGGTTCTGATTCATACACAAATGTGCACACTCACACACACAAGCACAACTGCCTTCTTCCTGCCTGAGTTTTCCTCACCCACCCGACATATGAGCAGGTTTTCAAGGGCAGAGGATATTTTCCTATATGCTAAGGTTGGTTTGTGTCTTTCTTTAACATTTTTCTAAGCCTATGAAGAAATGGGAGTATTCAGATATAAAAAGTACAACTTGAGTGATTGTTAGTACTGACTTGTCCACACCCTCATTGATGGCACTATGGTGAAAAGAGATTCCAAATATGTGATTTCAGAGAAATCGGGATATTTTTCTAAAATAAGAGAATCCTTGTAGAGTTACTAGGCACTATCCTACATTTAAACTAGGATAAGATGCCAGCTTCCCCTTTAGGATGACATGGGGGCCAAATCCTTTCTGCTTCCACTCCTGCATGGTTGTTAAGTTACAAATATGCTGAGCAGCTGCCTTGTCCTTTTTTAGAGGAGTTTCTGAGTGGATGATAGTGGTTCAAGTTTTTTCAAAACCAAATGCAAAAATAGAAATGGCATTTTCTACACAGAATTTAGTGATCTGGTGTTTAACGTCACCACCATGGAAGAAATAGAATTAGAAGGCAAAAGGAGAAAGGAAATTTCCTAAGAAAATCAGGTGATGTGCTGCAGGAAAGTAGCAATTGCCCCAATTTTATCTGCCTCATACACAACTGACTTAGAGAGATAAGTGAAACTATATTTCATATAAGCTCATAAAACTTCATTCACAATCATCATTGATGCTTTAAAGTAGAAATAACAGAATGGCAAGTGCTATAGGATTATAAAATGAACTAATAGAAGACTCATGCCCTAGAGTTCCTTATAATCTAATTGGGGAGATCAAATCCATATGCATTAACCAGAGAACATTGAAAATGCATGCTATGATTGAGTGTGTAAGAGATGAAGGAAGGCAAAGTTAAGTGAATGGTGGAAAACATAAAAAGAGAGAGGTTCTCACCCAGTACTAGATTAAGAAGCATCTTAACGGATGTGAAAAAAGATAGAGTAGAGAAGATAATTTGAGGAGATTTTATAGGCAAAAGGGCAATAACTAAACTTATTTCCTTGAGCAAAAAAGGTGTGTCTTATACATCCTCAAGTCTATATTGCTTAGCAGAGTGCCTGACATGGAACAATTACTCAAATGATTGTTGAATTTAATTGACTCTTGGACAGAAGTCCTAAGACAGTAGTAATAAGTGTTTATATGAGAGGCTATTGGGAGGCTGGTTTGAAAATCTTTAAGCTAGGAATAATTTCATCAACCTGCACAATTAGGTTGTTCTGTTTTTCTTTCTTTAACTCCATCTTTGCCCTAAGCTAAACAAGCTATTGCTCTGCATGTACTTGGCTAAGGTAACTCATGGGGACAGATGAACTTAGATTCCTCCATGAATGTGAAATTCCCCCCAAAATGTAAAGAACATGTGAGGGAGCAACAAAATCCATTTAGTAATTACACCAAAGCTACTAGCTATCATTATGAAATAGTTATTATACACCAAGCACTCATCCAATTATATAACATACATTATCTTATTTATCCCTCACAATAACCCCATGTGGTAGACACTTACCAACCCTTCCTCCAGATATGGAAATAGAGGCTCCAAGGGATAAACAACATGGTGAAGGCCACACAGCTGAAAAGTATGGAAGCCAAGATTCAAACCCAGAGCTTGTCTGAATCCTGAATTGAGCTCTTAAGAATTATTCTCTGCGATTTCTGTTTTTATGTCCTGAAAGGGGTATTTTCCTTTAGATGTTGGCAAGACATCCTTATTCATTTTTATAGATGAAGCAGTTAGTATTTGTTGTATTCCCAGCAAGGACGTGTCCCAGAGTAAAGGGGAGTTGGGCTATCGGCTGGGGTGGAAGAAGGTAGTATTCCTGGTACAACTGTAGGAAGACTTGAGGGGGAAGCCTGAGGTCTGTCAGATCAGCTACCACAGGATCTGGCCAGCACAGAGGACACTCCCATTAACACTCCCACATACAAACCATTCCTCTATGGACCAGCAGTCTTCCCAACCATGGAAGAAAGGCCTAGAGTTCCTGGCCATCTAGGTCACTTTGTATCAGTTACGTACTTAGGGACATACTTAGAATCTGGATCTGAAGGCACCAGGCCCACTGCAAAGCCTAAAGAAAAATATTCATACTAGGTCAGACCATTTTGTTTTTACCATAGTTTGTGTTCCTGGGGGAACTTGATCTATTTCCTACAGAGCAATACTGGATGCAAGTCTAGCTAATAGACTACTCTCTCCCAACTAAAAAGATGTTTTAAAAAAACAGTACTTACTGAGCTCTAAATGCCATTTCCTGCACTATAAACTCTTTATGTATATTACTTTATTTAATCCTGATCACAATCCCATGGAAGTAGATATCATAAGTATCTCTATTTTAAATATGGGGAAGTTGCCCTGGCTGGTGTAGCTCAGTAGATTGAGCACTGTCCTGTGAACCAAAGGGTCATGGGTTCGATTCCCAGTCAGGACACATGCCTGGGTTATGGGCCAGGTCCCTGGTGGGTGGCACATGTGAGGCAACCACACACCGATGTTTCTCTCCCTCTCTCTTTCCCTTCTCCTTTGTCTAAAAATAAATAAAATCTTAAAAATAAATAAATAAATATGGGGAAGTTGAATCACAGAGCTAGTAATTGCCCAACGTCACACACTTGATTTCTGAGATGGTCTGATTCCATGGCCAAAGCTCTTAACCATTCCCCATTTCTCATTGGTAACCAAGAGAGGAGGGAAGGAGGCTGGTGCGTATTGTGTGGTGGAAGAGTGGGCAATGGAGGTCCACAACTTTGGCGTTGGAATCTGGAAAGACCATGAATGTCTGAAACTGAAAATTTGGGGGAAAACCTTTTTTTAAGGCTATTTGTCAAGAAGTTTGGCTATAATTATAACCATATGAAATGGCACTGCGCTAGTTTGGAATATTTTCAAGCCCAAAAGATTTTCACACCCATGTATTTTATACCACTTTAGAAGATTTTACATTTTAGCCTCTAATATGATATATTAGCTTTCTAATCCCCAAAATGTCTACTGGATGTTAACCAGGAGGATGGAGTGTGAAAACTGCTTCTTGAGTCTATAGTTCAATTATTTTTTTTATGCATGGAGAGATTAGAATTTGATTCATTCAGGATGAAAACAAGTTTAAAACTCTCATTGTCCTTAAAAAAAACTCTGAGACAGAAACCAACTGGGAGCCTTGGCAAAACAGATATGTTTTGGTGAGTAGAGAAAGGCTATACCCAGCAGCCTAATAATACTAATATGTAACTACCACTTACTGAGCACTATTGTGCATCAGATACCTAGTACCTGATCAGTATTTTATGAATATTCTTATCTAATTCCATGAAATAAGCAGTGTTATAAAAAGGAAGGGTTAGAGTAAATAGTAATTGGGCAATGGCAGAGCCAGGATTTTCACCCAGGTCACTGAATTCTGAGGCCTCTGGGCTTAATCAAAATGCTCCACAGCATGGAGCTCAGGGTGACTGGGACCAGGGAAACTGTTGCATGCTTCCTGCCTCCAGCAACCAGGGAACTCAAGGATCCATCTGGTTGAGGCGGCTACTGTCAGGGCTAGAGTGTGTTCTCTCAGAGAGTAGTTATACAGGTCGGTGACTGCCAGGAGATGATTAGGATTGGGGAAAGAAAATAGGAATGAAGCAGGTAAAAAACTAAGAAACAGAACCAAATAGCCCATTATATTTAGAAAAACAAATATACCCATACCCAGATTAGACAGACTTCTCTGAGGGGCCCGCACCATATAGTGTATTACTTTTCTGAATTGGCTGCTTGAAGCAGCAGGCAGGCATAGGGCAGACTAGTTAGTTGGCTGCTCAGGTTGCTTAGCTACCAAGGTTTTCTGCTTTCCTCTGAGGCTTAACCCAGCAGCATGCTGCCTGCAAAGAAATGTCTCTGGAATTTCTGCTGTTGTTCTTGTTTTGTTGTTGTTATTGTTTGGAGTGGTGAGGGGGTGTTGAAAAAAAAGGAGGCTTGAGCTTTTTATGTATAATCTCAAGAATATATTCTGAGCTACCAAAAACAATAACAATTCAGGAGCCCAGGGGACTAGGAACTGTTCCATTCCAATTTTTAACTCCTAGCTGGCTGAGCATACATAGCAAGAAGAACCATACCTTGCTCTCCTCCCAGAACTTACCTACAGATTAGTCATCCCCACCCCACCACCCCCAATCGCTTCTCCATGAAGATCTCGAAATGGCGAATTATAGGCTGTTCCCTGGCACAGGGGTGGGGTTATTGGTCATAGGATTTAAGATGTGTCCATAGTTCACATTCAACAAACCCTTATTGCACATTATATGCTAGACCCTGTGCTGACAGCACTACTGAATTTTATTTCTTTTTTTCTTTTTTAAAATATATTTTATTGATTATGTTATTACAGTTGTCCTATTATCCCCCCTTCATTCCCCTCCACCCTGAACATCCTCTCCCACCCACATTCCCCCCTTTAGTTCATGTCCATGTGTCATAAGTTCTTTAGCTTC
>CM052538.1:127251457-127280785 GCA_028533065.1 Trachops cirrhosus
TATGGGAAATGTAGAAGCTAAAGAACTTGTGACACATGGACATGAACTAAAGGAGGGGAGTGGGAGAGGGTGTTCAGGGAGGAGGGGAACGAAGGGGGGATAGTAGGACAAATGTAATAGCATTATCAATAAAATATGTTTAAAAAAAAAAGAAAAGAAATCCTAGCTAGACAGCAGAGTCCTGCTGCACATTCCACATCTGTGTTCTGTGGGAGGTGGCAGCCCCAGGGCCTGTGTCAGAGTCTTGACCTGCTCTCCCCCTAAGGTAATTATTTGTACAGTCCTGATTGGAAAGTAATACAGGGTGAGAGGTGTGGTGAGCTTCCAGGCTGTGAGGATCAAAGCCCAGCGTCAACCTACTAGACCCTACTCCTACACTTTTCCCCCAGTCCTGAAAATCCTGAGGTCTTCCCACCCACTAAATGGGAGAAGCACAAAGAAGGTTCACCTCAGCTTTCTCTGGACACTGTGGAAATGGACAGAACCTTCAAGCCCCAGGAGGAGCTCTAGCTAGATTTCAAGACCAGCGTGCATTTGTAAGGAAGGCCAAAGCCTTTCGGATCTGAGGTTCTGTTAGGCATTAGAAGCCTGTAATTCCATGTTGTAGGAAGTTCTTTAATGGCTACAGCATTCCACTGTGGACAGGTCTGGATGTGAGTAAAGCCTTTAATAAGAGTCACATGGGTATTGGCCCACAGGTGGGGAAATTAGTGGTAATTCATGGCAAAAGTAGATATTCTCAGTTCTGGCAATTTTTCTAGTGAAGACTTGTCCACTGTTACAAATTGGCCCCTTTTTAGTGGAGTCGTTTGCCTGGCTTTTCTTTGACAGAACAAGCCAAGCTGGGCCTCATTGTCTAGGCATCCTAGGACTCATTTTTCACTAAAGATCTGTGTGATAAGGTGATTATTTTATTAATTGTGGTGGATGAAAGACAAGGTTGAAACACTGATCTCCAGCACCTTGGCTATTCCATATGGGTGGGCATCTGATTCTTGAATGGCTTTATATAGACAATGAGTCTAAGAGTAAAACAATGGAGAAAAAAGTTCAGCCCTGCCTAGTGTGGCTCAGTTGGTTGGGTGTTATCCTGCACACTGAAAGGTCACATGCAGGTTTGATTTCTGGTCAGGACACATGCCTGGGTTGCCAGTCTGCTCCCCGGTCACGAGCCTACAAGGGACAATCACATCAGTTTCTCTCCCTTTTTCTCCCTCCATTCCCTCTCTCTAAAATCAATAAGCATGTCCTCGGGTGAGAATAAAAAGGAAAAAAAATCCCACCTTAATAAACGTATTTCCAACCTTCAAACTTTCATCAAGAAAGTTTCAGAACACCCTGGTCGGTATGGCTCAGTGGATTGAGTGCGGGCTGTGAACCAAGGGATCTCCAGTTCAATTACCAGTCGGGGTTCATGCTTGGGTTGTGGGCCAGGACCCCAGTGAGGCCATGTGAGAGGCAACCACACATTGATGTTTCTCTCCCTCTCTGTCTCCCTCCCTTCCCCTCTCTCAAAAATAAATAAATAAAATCTTTAAAAAGAAAAAGAAAGTAAGTTTCAGAGCCTAGGTGGAAGCCCTTTCCAAGTTTTCCTTTTTCAGAGCCACTCCAGGGAAGTCTCATGTAGACAGTGTCCATCTTTAAAATCCCTGCAGCTAAAGTGTGTGCTGTGCAATTTCTAGAGGAGAGGCAATGTGGGATAGCTGAGGAAATCCTTGGCCAGGAGCCCAAGGCCTTTGCCTCTCGCCCAGGCTTTGCTATATACAAATTATGTGATTTAAATTAAATTGTCTCCTCACCTCTCTGAACCTCAGTCTTCAAAAAGGTAAATAAGACTGATAATACCTGACCTATGGACCTAAGAAGTAGTTATGAGAATCAAATAAGGTAATAAGCTGTGAATGTTTTGTAAATCAACATTGAGGGTGGCATTGCAATAGAAGGAAAGCATCAGATCTGTGTTCCAATTTTTGAATAAGCATTCTCTGTGACCCATTCTCACCACCTATAGAGTGGAGCATGTAAAACTCTTTTCAGGGAAAAGCTCGAAGGTATAAATAACAGAAGATTTAGGTTCTAATCCAGTTGCTACTAACTCTCTCTATGATTTAGACAAATAGCAATACAGATCCTATTCTCATGGAGCTTGGGTGTAGTGGAGGAGATAAGTATTAATCAAATAATCACACTAAGAATTGACATAGAGGATATCAGTTTTGGGTAATGTTCTTGCAGCTCCAGAATGTAGCTGTGCTGTGAGTGACATTACTCCCCCTGCAGAAGCTCCAGAGGCCACTAAGCCGGAGGAAGTGTTACATGATTCTGGTTTCCTAGGTAGCAGCTTCCTAGAATCAGTGAGAGCAACTTTCCTTCCTGTTCCTTGGCATAAATCAGTTTTAGCTTTTACCTGATTTTAACTCAGTCAAAATTAATATTGTCAGGGGGAGGGGAAGAACCCAATTTTTATAAAATGAAGATTCCTGTCTCATTGCTAACCTATTGCAGCTCTCACCATCATTCCAGAAGCTCTGTGGAAAGACATGTTATTCAAGCATACCGTAAGATGAGGCAAGAAGTAGTCAGACTTTGCAGTGGGCTGTTGGTGTCGCACATCCCACCTTCCAGCGTTTCTTCCACCTGGTATGAGGGAAGGAGCACGCAGTCTAGAAATGTCCAAGTGTAAGCCAGAGAACAGAAGTGCACATCCATTCCTATTGCAAAATTCGTTTTCCAAGAACCCTTAGTGGAACTTTAACACTCTTTATTCTTGAGAAGAAGGAATCTTTTAAATAACTTCTTTTCCTACTTCCCCCTTGCAACAGCCATTCCTGGCTCTAAGAAACGTCTGGTTATTCCCGAACCTCCTTTTCAGCACCTAAAAGACCAAAGTCAAACCTTGTTTTCCTCCTATATTGATTGATTTTTTTAACCTCTTGAGCTAGTTTTTTTAACCCTAGTTGTATTGCTCTCTTCTTGGCTGGCTTTAAAATGCCCTGTAGGTCACTCTTCTGATACATACCTGCTAGGCAAGGAATTTACTATCACTTTTCAGTGCTTGTTATCAATTCTCAGAAGCACATTTAGTTTGGCACTTGAAGGGTCACTTGACAGGGTGGGGTGCCCATGTCTTGAGTCCTAGGACACTAGTGCCTTCTAGTCTCCACTAACCTAACATTCAGGCAGAGCACATATGGGGACTGTCTAGATCCCTTCCCTCTTCTGTTACTTATCTCACGCTGCAATTTTTTAGTTTGAAAAGGGACAGCTTATTTTGCACCCCAGAGGAATAGGACATTATTGTTTTGTAATGTAAATATTCTCTCCTCTTTCCCTTTGGCTGAAATAACTGAATGCATGGCCTGGGATTAGAAATTGAATTTTGATTTAGAAGTGAGTTTCAAGACCTGATTGAGGTTGAGTTATGGCTGAGGTCTGAAAGACTGTTTTGGGAAGCTGAGCATACAATCCTGTACTCTGTGTCTCGTTAAGCCCATCACCAGTTCCAAACTCCTAAAGAGATATGTTAGGAATTTGACATGCCCTCAGAACAGTAAAATCCAGCTGGCCTCATAATACACCATCTAGCTCTGCATTCTACCTGGGTCCAGCTAACTGCTGCTTCCTCCTTCAGGCCTTTAATGGTAGAGCTGGTGTGGAGCTTGAAGAGAGCTTTCAAAATACCTGTCCAGTGGACCCTAATCCCACCTTGCATCATAAGAAGTAGACAAAGGAAAGCTTGGGAAGGAGCTTGTCAGTTGCTTCCCCCCACACTTCTGCTTCTTCACTGCCCAATACACACATCGAATTAGCCAACCATTCGGTCCTAGGTGCTGGCCTCACCTCCCAAGAGAAACCCAGCCACTTACATACAAAGGCAGAAGCAGATTAGTGGAAAGAGCTCTGGATGAGACATTAGGAGACTGACCTCTAGATTCATCAGTAGCTGTGGAATTTGGAGAAAGTTAAGTAACCTTAGTTTGTGAATCAGTTCCTTAGTTTGTAAAATAGAGAAATACCTTACCTTTGCTCCTCTTCCTGAATTTCACAAGGTTGTTTTAAGGATAATATGAAACAGCGGAGGAGAACGACCTTTGGAGGAATATAGTGCTGAGGCTTTGCATGGATTTCACACCTATAAATCACTTTCAAACAACTAGGACTTTTCTATTTTTCATAAATGTTTATGAGGGTTATATGAGCCCTTCAACATTATGAACTGTTCTTTTTTTCTTTTCTTTTTTATTTTATTTATTTATTTTTAGAGAGAAGGGTAGGGAAGGAGAAAAAGAGGGAGAGAAACATCAGCGTGGAAGAGATACATCAATCAGTTGCCTCTTGCATCCCCGCAACTTGGGGACCTGGCCTGCAACCCAGGCATGTGCCCTGACTGGAATCAAACCAGCAACCTTTCAGTTCATAGGCCAGTGCTCAATACACTGAACCACACCAGCCCGGGCACAACTAGTACTTTTATAGGGTTATTTCCTATTTCTCACCAAGGGTGGGACTACCGAGTCTACGGTAGAGACCATGAGTCTGAAAAACCCCCAGTCATGGGGTGTGACCAGAACCCTTTGGCTCACTTTTGAAGCTAACTGGCAGCTGGTCTCTGAGAACAACCCTCTTTTCAAGCCCTGCTATTTTCAGCCAGTCTTAAGGCTTTTATCACCTTGGGTGGACCATGTGCAACCCAGTCAGAGGGTCCTGAGGTTCAGTACCTGCGCCAGAACTTATTACTGTGTGGACTTGGGCAATGCACTTGGTGGCATCTCTGAGGCTCAGTTTCCTCCTCTGTAACATGGGAGAAATGATCTCTAACTCCACAGTCTTAACCTAAGGATTAAAGAAGACACGTGCAGTACTTGACCACATTCCTAGTCTCTAAGTGCCTGTTGTCTGCCCCTTTTCCCCTGCTCCTAAAGGGAAAGATTGCTAGACATACCTGCCTGAAGGTGATTCATGCAACCCAAAGGTACTTTAGAATCAGATCAGAGATGAAACCGCCCCTACAAATGCCGGTCCTGCCACCTTTGCTGATGCTACTGTCTCCCTGGAACTTTTGGTGCCTCATGCAGGAAACATCATTGGCTCTGGAATCTTCGTCTCACCCAAGGGTGTGCTGGAGAATGCTGGCTCCGTGGGCCTCGCTCTTATCATCTGGATCGTGACGGGTCTCATTACAGCTGTGGGAGCCCTTTGCTATGCTGAACTTGGGGTAACCATCCCCAAATCTGGGGGTGACTACTCCTACGTCAAGGACATCTTTGGAGGTCTAGCTGGGTAAGAGGCTCTGCAGAGACCTGAATGGGCTAGGAAGCCAAGGCTGGGGTTTTCCAATGTGCCAAGGAGAGCTAGAGAATGGAGTTTCTCTTTTTGCCTCCATGTCATGCTTGCTAGTGAAGTCTTGTGTCCCCTTGATGCTTCTGAGAGTGACAGAGGAACCCAGTTATAGTTTGAATCTCTGTTGACCTTAGTGGGCAAGAGTCTGTGAGGGAGAGCAAATATGATAACTCTCACTGGAGACTTCAAGGGAAAGCACATCACAAAACAAAGCCCTTTTATTGTAATAAATGAGAGTGACCACTTAAAAGACAGAGGTACTCTCTTCTCACATTTCCAAGGATAATAGCCTCCCTCAAAAGCGAGACTCTGATGTTGAATTTCCTCAGCTTCTGCAGCCCTGCTACTAAAGGACTCACCCTTCACCCAAGAGGTGCAAGGGTGTGGAGGACACTTCTCCCACAACACTCGCTCATTGATGCCTGTGGCATTTGTGTAAGTGGTCACACACTTAGCATGTCCTGACTGTCAAAATGCTGAGGTTGCAAATTTTATTTTCCACCACTGGATGCTGGGGGCCAGAATAGTAAAGAAGAAATAATGAAAGGAGAGGGAAGAGTGAAAGAATGCCAAGACACACGTTGGTACTAGTTGAAACTTAGCTCTTCAACATTAAACCATTTTATTGTCATTGCAGAGGGCTGAGTGTCTCTTTTCAGGGGAGACTGGGCTCCTCAGCATCTTGAAAATAAAAAGGAAATGCATCTCTGTAGCCTACCTGTCCCTCCTAATGCTGCCCCATGACTTGCCCAGGCTTCCCCTGATGACTTCTGAATCCCTGCCATGCCTTCAGTGGGGGTGGGTATCTCCATTGCCATCTTGGGTCAAGTCCTGTCCTGTTCCCCCCTCAGGTTCCTGAGGCTATGGATTGCTGTGCTGGTGATCTACCCCACCAACCAGGCTGTCATCGCCCTCACCTTCTCCAACTACGTGCTACAGCCGCTCTTCCCCACCTGCTTCCCCCCAGAGTACGGCCTCCGACTCCTGGCTGCCATCTGCCTATGTAAGTGCCACCTGGGCCTTGCTCTCAGGGCGACCCCTTTAGCCTTCCTGCTTGTCTCCATGTCTCTCTCTGCTGCTCCTTCCTCTCCCTCTTTCTTTCCTACCCTCTTTTATATTTTCCCCATTCCTTATTTTGCCATTTCCTACATGTGTGCTTTGGATGAATGAATTCTGCATATCGTTACTTGGTGTTAAAAAAAGGAAGAAACTTAAGTAACTGCTCAGATACACAGTAACTTTCATTGGCAGGGTGCTTTATATAAAGCACTTTCACTTATATGATCTGTCATGCTTGTGGAATGGGGTAACTCAGCCATCTCAAAGCCTCTCACAAGACAGCAAGCTGGGCCCCAAGAGGTGGTCTCCTTGGAAAGTGTGCCCTGTTTGGCCCTGGGATAGACCCCTGCCATCCAGGCAAGTGGTACTGTGGGGTCAACACAGTTGTTTGGTCAGGCCTGCTCACAGATCTAGAGAGGACTGTGGAATCCAGAACCAGGCTGCTGGAAACTGCATCTCTGTACCACTTTCTAACTACTGTGAGTGCTTGGCAAAGTAACCCTCCCCAGCCTGCACAGGAGGGCGTGGTTGCAAGGATTGCATGGGACACTCAGGCACCTTGTGGCCCAGCCATTAGTTAATGATGGTGGTCACTTGCTGCCTACTTGCTAGTTGGATCTAGAGCTAGGGTGGTAGAGGAGGAGGAAGAGGGGATGGGGATACAGGATGAGGGCTTTTTTGCCATCAAGCAGACTAAGGGGGGTTATAACGGAGACCACATGAGTGCTGGCTACTGCTATTTCAGCATCTCGTGCACACAGACATGGCTTCCTTTTTCCTGTTGATGCTGGTGAAATGACTGAGTCAGGAGGCCACCCTTGGCCTCCAACTAGAATTTGAGAATCCTGAGGCTGTTCAGTCCATCCCATAGGAGAGAAACCAAGTCACAGTAGGGAGTTCCCTGGGTCTCGGCACCCCACAACTTCCTTTGCATTCCCTAAACCCACCAAGGGTAGGTGACATCTTAGGCAAAGACCTTCTGGTACTAGTACAGCCTCACAGATTGCCCTTAGACCAGAGAGGTACAGACCCTCCCAAGAGATGAGGACCGCTCCTGCCTGCAGCCCAGTTCCACAAAGACAGGTTGTACATGGTCCCTTTGGCGGCCTACATCTCATCTGGACACTGCTAGCACCAAACCAGGAAGAATTTAGAAACTCTAAGGACAAAAATGATAAGATCTCACCTCTCCTGATTCCTGACATCAAAGATCCAATGAAGTTTCTCTGGCCTCTCCTATGCCTTCTAAGTAGAACTGCAAAGCAATTATAACCAGCTTAACATGGTCAGGCTTGCCCTCCAGAGATAGGAATTTTTCAGTGTCCTTGAGATATATGTGCAAATACTTTTCCACCTTCATAAGCAGGGAAATTTTCTTAAACCCAAACTTATTCTTCCTTGTTTCCTTGGGAGAAGTGCACAACAGCTTGTGCACTCACTTCACCTTGTGCACTACCCCTGCCCTCCCAGATGTGAGGGCCAGTGGAGTCCCCAACTCCTCTCTCCACGGGAGTGCACTTGTGGACTCAGCCATACAGCCACATTGCCTTTCAGACACTCCCAGGTACTTTAGTCTGTGTGCAAAGTTTCTGTTTTCTGGTTCATTGAATACTCTTTTTTTTTTGAGCCCACTTTTACAGGCCCCTCAAATAATCTCTTAAGGTAGCTAGTAAAATAAATAAGAATCAGGCTGTCAGGAAGGTTTGGTAGATGCTGTCTTTCATTAAATGCTATCTTTTATTTCACACACTCTTCCCACCATCATCCAGCTACATCCCATTCTCTTAGCAGTTGCCAGGCAAGCCAGCTGTGTAGAATAGGCCCAGTGTTCCTTGGCAGTAAAGCCAAGATTGGCCCAGTCCACCCATATTCTTAATAGAAGCAGTAGAGAGCATGGAGATGATCTGGATGTACTGATATAAGAAGCTCTGCTTTCTGCTGTGTCACTTGGTGTGATGACAGGCTGGATCCACTGTGGAAATAAGAATTTTTGAGGGAAAGGCCACCCTCTGTGGAGAGGTCACTGGTGTGTAGTGGAGGGCCTCGGGTTGAGGGAGCTGGAGAACTGGGCAGGAGCCAGCTGGGAAAACCAGTATGGCAAAGCCCCTGGCTGGGGTTTGCTGTGGGAGAGAGGAGATGAGGTCAAATCTGGTTCCATGGGGCGTTTTTAGAATAGTTCCGGATGAAAAATGATGGTGGTAAGAACCAGACGAGGCTGGAGAGGCAGAAAGAACCTGCTGTAACTGGCTTGCCTGCTGGGAGTCTGGACGGGGTGGAGAGGAGAGGAGAGGGGGAGAGAAGGAACTGCGGATTTGGATCACGCTTATGCAACTGCAGCTGCTGCTTTGAGTTATTTTATGATTTAGGTCAAAGCTGATTATTCAATGCTGACCCAGCAGAATATTCCTAGCCACCAGGCAGTAAAAAAAGAAAGTATTTTACGTTTTAATTAAATGAAAAGCCTTTCTCCCTTCTCCAGAGCAAGCATATTAGTGGGAGGAGTGAGTTAGGAAGGAGGGGATCAGGATGTGTAAAAACCTGGTTTTGGTGCTTTCTTTTGTGATTTGCTGGAGTCCCTTCCTTCCTTCCTTTCTTTTTTATTTTTTAGTATTTCATAAGTTGACTATATTCTCTAGGTAAAAGATGTCCCCCTTATCTTCACCCCCCTCTCCTGCCCAGTAGCCCTGGTAACCATGGATGGGTATCCTTACATCCTAAATAAAATGCATCTATCCATGTATGTATCTGGGTATGTAGACATACATATTGATAGGTTATTTCAGCAGCTTGCTCTTTTAGCATGTAGCTGCATCTTTTGGCTCTTACCTGACTTTCAGATTATAAACAAAGTGGTCCCAGTGACACAGAAGAGCAACAGGTGTTCTGGGGTCCCTTATTTGTACTTCTTGCTTCCTAACAGTGGGAGGCCTTTGGGATCTGTTTGCCACCCCCTCCCTGGGGGACCAGACCACCTTTTACTCAGGCAGTTTCCTGGCCTCCTTCCCCTCTTTTGGGGCTGGGGTCATGCCCAGTATCTGAAGTAGATTTTCCCCTTCTCATTCAAGTTCCCCTCTTCTCCCTTAATGTCTTGTACTAAAGAAGCTTCTTTTCCTTTCTCTCCCCGAATAGAACAGAATATCCTGCATGCATTTTACAACTTAAAAACACTTCTTATCTTGTTTTCTCTCTACCGAGATTCCTAATAGGCTAGTTTTCCAAGACTTCAGATTTTTTTTTTTCTTCTTAAGGACTTCACTGTATGCCCTGAGTTTCTCTGCAATATCTCTACATAAGGGGTAGGTGATGCTCCAAGGAAGTTTCCAGGTACTTGATGCACTATGATAGATAAACTTGTGTGTATTGTTTTGCATGTCTCTTGCAAATTAATCCCTTTACATCAGAGGATTCAATAGTCTTTCCTAGCATGTAAATCCTTTAATCTCAGTTCTTTTTTTCCTTTGAGACTTTCCTGTTCTCAAGACCCAAACTTCTCATCCCTGGGCACTAAACGTATTGCCTGCCTCATATGCCTGAGTAGCACTGCCTTCTTGCCCTTCCCTCATCCCCAGAGAGTCCTTTGGGTGTCTCATCAGTCTTTTATATGCACAGGAATCCCGGCAAATAAAGACTGGCTAGAATTTGATTCTCATATATCCAAGCCCCCTTTTTTTTCTGGACATCTTCTAACTAGTCAACATTTAAAATATAAATGTATTAAAAATCCCTTGTTTTTTGTGCAGTAGTCAATTTGACTAAAATTCCATTTTTCATTATTATAATGCATAAGATGAAAATTACTTTGTAGATGGATTTTCTAGAAAAAAAGAAACTGCAAATCCATTGATTAATTACGTATTGAATTCCTACACTGAGTGCAGATACAGCACTATTTTTATATAGTCTTGGAAGAGATTAAAGGCTAGCGAAGAGATAGGGGAACAAACAAATACTTACAATACAATGGGATGAAAAAAGGTGCTTCAAAGTTGGGAGAGGAGTGTTAGGGAAGGCTCCCAGCTTGAGCTAAATCTTGAAAGGCAAGTAGATAGACTCCAGGTGGGCATAAAATAGAATAGCCAGGTAGAGGGAAGGGCACAGGCAAGACTTGGGGTCAAGGGAGAAATGACCTGTTGGAGAAAAAAGCAAGTACCTTTGAGTGGGTGGAGCCAAGGAGAGTGACAGGGGAACAGGTGAGCAGGAGCCAGACCTTGAAGGATCCTCTACATTGTGCAGAAAAAAGCAGACTTCTTCAAAGGGATGGGAACCACTGAAGGATTTTGAGAAGTAACAAGATTAGTTTCACATTTGAGTGAAGAAAAGACTGAAGCAGGGAGAGATTTAGCAGGCTAAGCATTGGTCCAGGACGGAGAGGTGGTGGTCTAAACTAAAAACAAGATTCAGGGGTAGAATCAGCTGGCCATGTTGATTGATTGACTACTAAGAGGAAGGAATCTATTTTATCTACAGAACAAAATGAAATATTTTTCAACTGTCTCTAGCTTTTGTGATGAGCAGTTACACCTTCTCTGTGTTTCTGCCTTCCATGTCATCTCCAAAGCCCTGAGGGCCACTGAACAGGTCTTTGGTTGGAAGTCTTTCTCAGGGTGGTTACCCCAGGATGCTATTCAAAGTGTGCTCTAGAGTCACATAACTTAGGGGTTGAGACTCTCAAGAAGCATTATATAAATGAGAATCACAATACTTTGCTTGTTCAACATATATTTATCAAGAGCCCAGGATGTGCTAGATATTCTTCTTGGCCCAGGAGATAGAGCCATGAACCAGAAAATCTTCATTCTCATTTGCAGCAGCATCAGAAAATTAAGCATCTTCTCGTAAGTGTTCATTGAGTCCACTTGTGTGTCCTCTATAGGAACTGCAGGACACGGAGTCATTCATTTATCAAATATTCAAGTGTCTATTCTGCTCCAGGCACTGTGTGAGGCATGAGAATGTTTAATGCCCCTCAGTCCAATGAATGATTACGACAAGTACACAGGGAATTTCAGTTTTAAGTGATAAGTTCCCCCAAGAGGACAACATTCTGGGAGCTAGACATGACAGAAATGAAGGCCCTCTGGGGGAGCTCCAGGTAGTTCTGGATAACCACAGCATAGACTCGAGGTAGGAAATGTAGATAGAAGTGGAGGCCCGGACATGAAGGGCCTCATGGACTTTACTCTAAGAGCAATGGGAAGGGATTAAAGGGTTTCAAAAAGAGGACTGACATTATCATATTTATATTTTAGAAGAATCATGGCTGAAAGTATAAAGGAGAGATTGAAGAGGGGAATAAGATCAAAGGCAAGGAGACCAGTTACAGTGTGGTTATAGGAATTCAGGTTGGAGATGACAACGATGTGAATTAGGGATGGGGCAGTGGAGTAGAGAGTAGATGACCCTTGAACAACATGGATTTGAACTGCACAGCTCTACTTATACGTGGATTTTTTTTTTCACTAAATATACAGTTGGCCCTTCCTATCCCCAAGTGTCAGATCCATGGAGTCACCCAATCTTGTACCAAAAACAGTATTTTAATTTTGTGGTTGTGAATCTGTGAATGCAGAGAGCTGACTGTGTGCATTGTTCTACACTATTTTACACAAAGGACTTGAGCATCTGTGGATTTTGGTATGGGAGGTGGGGTCCTGGAACCAACCCTCCGTGGATACCCAAGGAGGACAGTGGTTAAGTTTCTGGGGACATAAAAGTAATATGCAGATTTTTAACCAAAGGAGGATGGAGGGTGGGGTTGGCACCCTTAACCCCTGCATTGTTCAGGGGTCAACTGTGTTTGGCATTTACAAAGTAGAATTAGCAGGATTTGGTTGTTAATGGTGAGAGAGTCAAGTATCGCACATTCTGGATGGAATACAGGTGAAACCGTTCAAGGAAAACACTGGCTTATATTTTAATGTCTTCTCATTGGTGAGGTTCAGACTGGGCTGAGCTGGGCCCTCTGTCTTTGCCACCTTTTCTGTTTACTCTCTAATAGATTTGTTGCTAGCACTTGAGGAAGGCTTTCCTATGCTTTCGGACTCCATGCCTATAATGTCAGAGTCCCATTCCTTAGTGCTATTTTACCTCCTCCCTGCCCTAACTGGCCTCTGGAGTATTCCTGGTGCCTCTAGCCCTGGGAATGAAGGTATCTTCATTGCCTTCCATCTTACATTATTGGTAGAGTAGTTTAGTCTTAAGCTCTAATAAGATGAACAACTATTGGTTTATATATCGTAGTGAGCAGTTTACAAAGATCACAAGAGAATTCAAGAATGTAAGTCTTCTTCCTTAGAAATCCATTGGTGTTGGATAGTTTTATCCATTAGTTGACATCCAGTCTATTCTTAGCTCAGGGTTTAACCACTGGCTATCTGAGAAGTTGGGGTTTTCTCTTTAGTTTCATTATGCTTTAATTCCTGGACAGATCATCTCCTCTTTCCTGGCTTCTCAGAGTGTCTCTTCTGGTCTCTACCTTTTACTCTCAGACTAGAAGTCTGCTGTTCAAAAGGTGTACGTAGCCCAAGTTCTGGGAACTAGGGAATGAGATTGAGGTTCCCTGAAAAGGAGTTTTCCTGGAGTTCAGCTTCCACTAGTATGGAAACAACTTGTTGACTTTCTCATACCAGCCTAGAAACTCAAATTCTCCACTAGCCTTGTGTTGCTGACTCTCAAGGATCACTTCTTTTTTCCCGCCCCCCCCCAGTGGACCCAGCACCCGTGGTTTATGAAATCATCCATTAATTGTATCTGGTAAACTTTTAAGGGTTAATGTGACACACCAAATTTATATCACACACCAAGGAACATGAAATCAGTCGGAAGATTCATGGGAGTGAAGCCTAGTGGTACTGGGAGCATTGGGAGAAAGAAGAGAGGGCAAGATTGGTTTTGAGAATTTAGCTGGTTTGAGTACTAGCTGTCCTTGGAACTGGGTTATAACTGATGTCAACATAAGAATGTCAAAACCTGTAAAGAATTTTCATAAAAATTTGAGTTAAACAGGATGCACCTGGAAGCAAGATCTCAAAAGACTGAGATAAATGTTTCTGAGAATAAGTTTGCCATTTCTTTTATGCATTTGAGACTAAGGAGGGAATATAAGGAAGATTATGTGAAGGTAAGAGAAAGCAAGGCAGGGATTGGATTGCAGGAGAGTTGTGGTTATGTGGTCATGCTTTAGAAGGAGGGGTCTAAAAGGGTGCTCAGGTATTCGAAAAAAGGGTCTGAAATGGGGCATTTCAAAAGTGTGTTAACTTAGATGCACAGAAACAAAGGCTTGCTAAGGCAAAAATAAGCCTTTTACTAAAGAAGTTATAGACCTGGGGCATGACTACTTACCATGACCTGCCCAGTTAGGAATTTATGATTAGATAGATCACTATGTGAGGTAACTTTCCCCATTATCCAACCGCCCTTTTTTTAAAAGATTTTGTTTATTTATTTTTAGAGAGAGGGGAAGGAAGGAAGAAAGAGAAGGGGAGAAGCATTGATGTTTGGTTGCCTCTTGCACATGTCCAGACTGGGGACAGAACCTGCAACTCACGCATGTGCCCTGACTAGGAATCGAACCAGAGATCTTTTGCTTCATTGGGATGAAGCTCAACCAACTGAGCCACACCAGTCAGGGCTCCCCAGAATCCCTTTTTTTGCCCACACTGACCAGTCTTGGGAATTTTGCAGCCTGAGTCCAGATTTATAGACCAGGTTTGTAGACCATTTTACATAAGGGACTCAAGCATCCGCAAATTTAGGTGGATGCTAACAGAGCCCACAAGACTTTCAGTGCAAGAATCAACCAGACCTCCTTTCCCCCAAAGCTGAGGATAAAGAGTCAGGTTAGCCCTCCCAGGCTCAGTATAGACCCCTCAGAACCCATCCCATCCCCCTTGCTCTGAGGCTGGGAGGCATCGGCCCTGAGTATTGGGATGTGAAATAACAGGAATTCTTCAGGCCAAGGCTGGAACAGTAATGAATAAAACATGGCTTCCCGAGGTGGCATGGCGTACTATGTTGTCTCCTCTGCTCTTTGGGTGTCCCATTTTTCTCTTCTCCCCCACTCCAAGTCAGGAGCCGTGCTTAGCTATTGCTGAAGAGAGAACTTCTTAGCTCTCAGAAAATGCTGAGCTGGGTGTTCAGGCTTCTTGGCTGAACTAAGTACTGGACGGTGATTCAGCAGAAACTCCAGGTCCAGCAACTGGCACCTGCCATTGGAGGATCAGGATAAAAAGGAAGGGGGAGAGAGAACCAGGAAGGGAAGGGGAAGGGGAAGGGGTGGGAGCTTAGCCAAAAGTTCCAGGAAAAGCTGTGTGATTCAGGACCTCCATAAGCTCCACAGGGTCTCTGCACTCGTCCTCCTCTGCTTATTTGTCACTGGGGGAGAGAGGCCCTTCCAGAAGGCTCAGCACACCTCCTCTTCTTAGAGGGGCCTCTGGGACTTCTCAAACAGTGTCAGTGCTTCAACGCAAAAGGGCTGGAGGAGGAGGGCAAAATGTTACTGTAGTGTGGTAGGCAGGATCTATCTCAAGGCCTATTGTGGACCTAACAGATGCTGGGATCAAAGCTTAGTGTATCAGGAAGGGCTACTTTGATTTTTTTGGTTGCTGTTGCTTTGTTTAGATGTTTTTGTCTTTCACCAGTCAAGTTATTTAAACATACAATAATACCAACCTTCATTTTTTGGCAGGCAGGGACTTGAGACTTTATAAGGCAGGTCCTCACCCCATATGAAAAATGTCTTGGCCCAGGAATCCAGGGAAGGATTCTAGGAAGCTAGCTCTGTGTTCGCAGTCCTACCCCAATTGTTCCCCAGCCTCTCTGAGGAGGAAAGAGCTGGGGCTGGCCTGCATGGGCAGAACTGGAACCTTATCAGAGCCTTGGGTTGAGTGTGTTAGAATTTAAACAGGGTTCTGTGTTTTCTTTGCCTATCAGTGCCTTTTGGCAGCCTGTACTGGTTACCTCCTATGTCTGAAAACGGTTAGGCAGGTCAACCCGGAATAGCCTTTCCACAATTAGAAACACGTGCCCAGTTCCTTCCAAGAGCAAGGGTGGCCGCCAAGGAGCCCAGTCTAGCCATCCAGCCTATCACAGAGCAGAGTGTCGCCACACCCCTTCACCCTGCAGGCTGAGTGCTCACTAGCTGCTCCAGCGTGGTCACTGGAAGGCTTGTCTGAACGGCATCACCTCGCCCCTTTTGCTCCTGGTCCAGAGGGAGGGAGTCGGGGAAGCTGGCCAGAGCGTGGCAGAAGGCAGAGAAGTGCACACCGCAGCAAAAGGTGAGACAGAAACCTACACACTGTCAGGCACATGACCAGGTGAAATAACCACTGCTTGGGAGGGCTGAGGAGCTCCATCCCAGAAAGGTGCTTATTTTGAAGTTCTGGAAAGGAACAGGCTGCTGTGATTTCTACAAAGTAGTATCGCTAGCTTCCCTTTTCAGCAGTTGCCTGCTTACTATATTCCATCTTCTTTTTTCTATCCTGGCCTCTTCTCTCTCTATTTTGCTGCCCAAGCTCACTCACTTGTGGCTTGTGCTCTCTCTGTCTCTCACCCCATCCCTTCTCTGTCTACTCCTCTCCCCTTCCTCCCTCTTCCCCCTCCTTCTTCCCTGCTATTGTTTCTCATACTCTTCTCTCTTCTTCGCCATCTGTCTTCACCCTTTCTACTGCCTGTTTTTTGGAAAGACAAGGAGAGGCCTGGTTTTGAAAATTCTAAAGGAAAACAAGGCTTTCCAGGTTCCCTCCAGCCTACTCCTGAGAAAGGGGCAAGTCAGCAACACTGAGAAATCCAGATGGAGTTCCCGGAGTTCCAGGGACCGTGTGATGGTGACATTGACAAGGGCCCAGGGGAGAGGACATAAGGCAGAGAGACAAGTCTGCCTGTGGAAAATGATTTTCAAAGCCCTGGGGGTGATGGGCACAATTCTATTGGTTTCTGAGGAGTAGCCACCATAGTCTTCCTCTTTTTGCCACAGTGGCATCTTACGTCCTGCTGCCCAGAAATCCACCTGGCCAGTATCTTCAGGTACCAGACTCAGAGGCTCAAATGGCACTGGTAGCAGTGACCATAGGTACTACTCACAGGAGGAGGGTGTGGAAGAGTTGGGATGCTACCATGTGGTGTGGAAATCTGCCAACTAGATCAGCACAACGGTGACCTCACTTTCACTGCCCACTTGTAGAGATCCCACCACTTCCCTCGGCTTGTTGTTTTTTGGACAGTAGTTCCTTTGGGTCCTGGTGTGTGCTGCTTGGTTGCTCTTTAAAAGCTTTTCTCTTTAAAGCTATGTATGCACGTTGCTCTCTGGTCTTTCTATAAAGGGTCTGGCCCTGTATTAGTTTCCTGTTGCTGCTGGAAAGACTTACCACAAACTTAGTGGCTTAAAACTTTATTCTTATAGTTTTGAGGGTCAGAAGTCCTAAATTCAAGATGTTGGCAAAGCTGTGTTCCTTCTGGAGGCCCTGGGGAGAATTGTTTCCTTGCCTTTTCCAGCTTCTAGAAGCCCCCCACATTCTTTGGGTCATGGACCCTTTTTCCATCTTCAGAGCCAGCAGGGTGGCATCTTCGAGTCTTTCTTTCTCCCTCTTAGATCTCTCTTTTGTTGTCGTATCTCCTTTTCTAACTCTGACCCTCCTGCCTCCTTTGTAAAAGACTCTCATGATTACATTGTGTCCATTCAGATAATCCAAAATAATCTCCCCATTCGAAGATTCTTAATTTAGTCACATTTGCAGAATTTCTCACATCATGAGAGGTAACATACTCACAAGATTAAGATGTTGACATTTGGGAATGCCATTCTTCTGCCCAACCCATGAGTTCTGGAGCTATTGTCAGAGGGAAGAAGTAAAGGAAAGGCTTCTGTAACTCCCCAGGGATCAGAGTCTGAGGATCAGAGCTGAGATGGGGCTAGGGACGCCCTCTCTGCAGGAAGCAGGAGCTGGCCCACCCCCTCCACAGCAGACACCTTCCAGGATCTGCTTTGTCATCCATCTGAGAACTCTGCATTTCTCTGCCAGTCCTGCAGCTTTCCCACCGGCGGCAGGAAGCACTGAGCCCGCCTCTCCCACTTGGCAGTTGAGAGGCCCTGAGCTCTGGGCAGGGCACAGGATGACTGGGGCTACTCTTGTCTGCCTCATTTTTTGTACCCTTCCCATCACCTTGACATTAGGCTTTTCAAACAGGGCAGATTAAGTAACTAACCCTTGACTTCAGCATCTTCTTGGTAGTTTTTGTACCTTTTCAAAGCAAGGAAACAAAGGAGATAAGGCCCAAAAAATATAAATAAGCCTGAGCTTCCATGGGAGCTCTTAGAGAAGCAACAACCACCCCCACAGCCAGATTACAATGGACAAGAACCAGAGTTGTATGCCTTTTTATTATTTTGTCCAGCTACACCAAAATTATAAAATTCTCCCTGTTGCTAGGGCCTCCCAGTCCTATAGAAAAGACCCCTGCTGGCTTCCATGAAGAGCTCCACCATCACCACATTGTTTTGTGATCATCTTTTAGTTCACCCATCTCCCCTGTTAGGATGTCAACTTACTAAGGGTGGGGACTTGAGTCTTATTTATAACTCCCCTACTTACTAGAGTGCCTAGCATGTGTAGGAACTTTGTAGATGACAACTGCATGTATGTATGTATGGATAGATAGATAGATAGATAGATGATAGATACCTTCACATTTCAAGCTGCAGTGGCTACTGGTCCCCATCTACATGCAGCTTCCCTGACATCACTGTAGATCAGGCATACAAAATTCAGGGAAGAGAGGGAACATAGCCGTCAGCAACAGAAAGGGGTGCAGGATAGCAGCCGGGCAGAGGCAGGATGCCTGAGCAGGACAGAGTCTTGGCAAGCATCTGGCAAGTTTTGCCTTCACTCACTGACCTTTCCTTCTGGACGGAGGCTCAGGTTTCAGCCTGCTGTGAGGGAAGCTGTCCTGTGGTACCAGGAGACTGAAAGTACCTTCTTTTTTTCTTCAGTCACATGCTGCAATCTCGCCTAACTGCCGGTAAAGGGTCACACAAGGCCTGCAGCCATTGTTCCAAGGAGATTAGTGTCAGGCAGCCTGTCTCCTCGCCTCATTCTCAGGATTTCTCTCTTTATTTCCGAAAGATCCCTGTAAAGGGGAAAGGTTAAATATTAGTCAAGGACTGGGTTCCTGTGAAGATGTGGAGATAAGCTCAGGAAAGACAGAAGATACATACCTCAAGTTTATTTGACAAATATCCCTTCAGACATCTCTGATCCCTGCAGGATACTACAGAGCTGACTTTTTGAAAGAGTCTTTCTGGCTGCCTTCACAAAGAGATGATTTTGTGTTTTCTGTCCTAGCTCACAGGGAAGTGGCCACATTCCCCTTCCCCCTTGGTTGTCCTGCTCTGTCCTCATTTCCCTCCAAGCACTTTCTTGCCACATCCCTGCCCTCCCACTCCTCCCCTTGATGGAAGATAATTTTCTTCTCTGCTCCTTGTTCTATAATCCTTACCTATCCCTGAGCCACATGGGTTTTGTGTTCTGATCTTCCTTCCTTTCCTAAGTCAATCTCCTTTATCTTTTAGTCATTATTGCTTTTGTCTGCTGAACTCCTGGGACCCAGGGGACCCAGCCTCATCCTTAGCATGCTTCAGAGCCCTGGGGAGAAGCCCAGTTGTTTGGAGTGATTTGGGTTGGATTGTCACCAAGCGTGTGATCCTGAGATCCTTACTGAATTGAGTAAGATAAACCAAATGTGTATTTATCAGGATATCTCAGTCCATCTGGAACATTCTAGTATTCACAAAATGTTCTCCCTGTTCAGGCACTTAAAATCCTCCCTTTAACAACATGTTATCATTCTCCTCTTATGACACCATCTTGGCTAACAGCCTCTCCACAAGGAGTCAAGAGCTTCTACTCTTGAAGTCCCTCTTCCTCTTGCTCTTTTGGCTCTGTGACACCAATTGAGGATTATGTATTCTTTTGATGAGTTTCCTGGAAAGCAGGGGGATTGGTGTGCATTGTGAAATATGTAGACTGAGGTGAGACCCGAAGGCTAATGAATTGGGGCATCTTCTTTATTCAAGTACCAAATATTTGCTGAGCACCTATTATTTGAAGGCACCAATGATATGCCTTGGGATTAAAAACATGAAAAAGTCACAGTCCCTGACCTCCTGCTCTAGAAGAAGACAGAGAAAAAGAAACAGATCATTATAATACAAAGAAATAAGTGCCAAAATTAGATATAAACAAAGTGGTCTGATAGGAGACAGGAGGGACAAACTTTGTTCCTTGTCTATGAAAGGCAGCTGATATATCTTGCCTGGCAGGCATATTGTCAGGAATAAGTAGAATAATAACAACTCATGGAACAGGTGATATTTGAGCTGGATCTTGAAAGATGAGAAGGAGTTGCCAGGTGGAGACACCGTAGGGAGGAAGGTTACAGAAGAAGAATAATGTCAGGTCCTTACCCTGCCAAAATGTTTCCAGAATCTAGTAAGGTTGGAAAATATTTGGAAAGTAAATGCACAGTTTCAGGGTAAGCTATTGATAGAACTTGATCAGCTGTTTAAGTGAAATCAGAGGCCTGGTTAGGGGAAAGAAAGAATCTTATACTTTTAAACATATGACTTATAACCTTGGAGAACTAGGGGGTGTCGTGGTCACTGTTTCAAGAGAAGGGGAAGCAAGAGGATTTTAACTTTTCCCCTTTGTTCTCAAGCACTCCATAACCACTGGGAAATTGAAACTCCTGTTCCTGTATCACAGGGCTCCCATGGGTCACTTAGGGAATGTGATAGTAAAACAGAGGGTGCCTCCATCCTAATGCTCAGCCTCTGAGCTCTCCTCCAGGCCTGGAAGTCCCACGTTGTTGGGATCTCTGTGAGATCCCATGACTCCTAGGAAAGGAGACAGATTAAAAGCCTCCCATGCCACACAAGAAGATATAGGGATGGTGGAAATAAACACAGGAAAACATGTTCAACATCATCAGTCACTAGGAAAATGCAAATCAAAACTACATTGAAATGCCACTTCACATCTATCAGAATAGCCAGAGTTTTAAAGCCGACAGTAGTATATGCTGACAAAGATACAGAGCAGTGGGATCTTGCACACATTGCTGGTGGGAATGCAAAATGATATAGCCACTTTAGAAAACAGTTTGGTGATTTCTTATAAAGTTTAGTATACAAGGTCTGTCTGGAAAAAGTCCAGCCATTGTGAACATAATGAGAACAGTTTGCACAACATATAATCTGACAGACAAGGAATGTGCATGTGTGAACAATGATGACTTCACTGTACTAGTCACTGGGGGCGGTAGATGCCATCGAGTGAGCATGTGTACTGTGTGGCCATCACATTCAAAATGACTGAGCAAGTAGAGCAATGAATCTGCATCAGATTTCACATTAAGCTTGAACATTCCTCTGCGGAAACTCTGGATGATTCAGAAGGCCACAGCTATGAGCAACTGGTGATTGGCAGCTTCATCACAACACACCCACGCATGCGTCACATCTTGTGCAGAGTTTTTTGACAGAACATCAAATCACACAGATGACTCAGCCCCTCTACAGCCCAGATTTGGCCTGCTGTGATTTCTGGTTTTTCCCAAAACTAAAATCACCTTTGAAAGGAAAGAGATTTCAGACCATTGATGAGATTCAGGAAAATACAATGGGGCAGCTGATGGCAACTGGAAGAGCTGTGTGAGGTCCCAAGGTGCCTACTTTGAAGGGGACTTAGGTATCATTGTCCTGTGTACAATGTTTCTTGTGTCTTGTGTCTTCTTCAATAAATGTCTCTATTTTTCTTTTTTTTTTAGATTTTATTTACTCACTTTTAGAGAGAGAAAGGGAGGGAGAAAGAGAGGGAGAGAAACATCGATGTGCGAGAGATACATCAATCAGTTGCCTCTCACACACCCCCAACTGGGGACCTGGCTCACAACCCAGGCATATGCCCTGATTGGGAATCAAACCAGCGACCTTTTGGTTTGTAGGCTGGTACCCAATCCACTCAGCCACGCCAGCCAGGGCTCTATTTTTCATATTACATGGCAGGATACCTTCTGGACAGACCTCGTACATTTACCATAGGACCCAGATCCCACTCCTGGGTATTTACTCAAAAGAAACGAAGACCACATTCAAAGACCTCTAGTCTACTTAAATACTTCTGTGCAAATGTTTATAGCTGCTTTATTTGTAATACCCCAAAATTGGGAGCAACCCAAATGTCCATCAGCTATCAAGTGGAAAATCAACCTGATACATTAATATAACAGAATACTACTGGAAAATAAACAGGAACTATATATATATAATATACATATTATATATATATTATATATATATAACATATAATCACAACATGTGAATGGATCTCAAAAGCATCACATTAGGTGAAAGGAGCCAAACTCAAAAGGCTACATACTATGTTCCATTTATGTGCCATTCTGGAAATAGCAAAACTATAGGGACAAAAAGTGGTTCCTGGCAGAGGAAGAGGACTGATGTCAAAGAAACACAACACATGAGAGAACTTTTTGGAGTATTGGAAATGTTCCATATAGAAAGTGTGGTAGTGATTAGACAACTGAATACAACTGTCAAATCATACACTTAGAAAAATGGATTTTATTCTCTGTGTATTATACCTTGATAAACCTAAGTAGCAAAAGACTCTCCTGAACCTCTGTAGCCCCCAAAACCAGGCTCAAGAATATGACAACCAGGATTCCAGCAGCTGCTCAGGGCACCCCTTGAATATACAATGACTTAAAAACAGGGTTCACACTGCTGCCCTGATCAGCTGTTGCTTTTCCCCCCAAAGCTAGTGCCCACACTTCCATGCCTACTTCTGGCTTCCAGCCCCATGCACTGTATGTTCTGACCACAGATTTGTGACACGCAATCCCCATTCATGACCCATTAACCTAGCCCAAGTTTCCACACACTGGGGCTGAACTTGCTGGATATTTGGCTGGTCTGCTACAGTTCCACCATCAGGATCAAGGAGCCTTTCTACTTCTGTGCAGAGGGCATCCCACAGCCTCTTTATGGCCCCTGAGGGTATGTTTGGGGGTCTTTCCTTTCAGTGCTCCTCACATGGGTCAACTGCTCCAGTGTGCGGTGGGCCACCCGGGTTCAAGACATTTTCACAGCTGGGAAGCTCCTGGCCCTGGCCCTGATTATCATCATGGGGGTTGTACAGATCTGCAAAGGTGAGTGTCATTGAAACAATGGGACCCTGTCAAATGTCCCATCCCTTGCATGTACACACCCCCTCATACTGTCTTTGGGTGTGTGCATACCTTGATATTTCCCAATTCTGGCCTTAAATGACTTCTCTTCTTCACTTGCTTGACAAAGGGAAGAGAAACCATTTTCCACAGGAAATAGGACATGCCTTGCTTGTTAGCAGATTCAGCCCTCCCATGCTGACCTCATGGCTCTGAAGACCCCAGATCTCTGGACTTCTATTGCCCTCTTGCCCCAACCTCATGGAAGCTTCCGGCATCTTATATTGTTCCTCATCCATACTTAAAATGGGAGATGGAGGAGGAGATTTAATCTGTTTTTAAATTACTCACAATGTGTACAAGAGAGAGCTCCACATTTCTTGGGCCCCTGCCCACATTCCCCACCGGATTTGGTCCTTTCCAAGCCCAAGTCTGTATTTGGTTTCCCTGGGACCCGTGCCACTGCAAGGCTCTGCCCAGTGTCACTGCCTCCTAGAGAAAGTCAGGTGATAAGCAGGAGACCTCCAACCTGCCCACAAGCCCAGAAGGCAGTGTGGGGTGCCTGGATTTTTACTTCAGGAAACATAATTAAAAGTCTGCTATGTAAAATGTCCATGATTATTTTGATCAGATGGATTAAGTTCTTTAGCAGGTTTTATTGTTTTCAGGAATTTAGACATAAGGAAATCACCGTGCTGTGTTTTCAAAAATAGTCTCTCGTAACTGGGCCCCAGTAGTTTCTCCTGATCGCTCTAATCTCCTTAACTTGCTGTCCCCATGCTGGGTTACAGATAAATAAGTAAAGTATGAGTGGTTCCACTGTGTCTCGTTACAACCTCAGTCAGCAGCCTTTCTTGAGAGACCTCTGTGTGCAGGACACTGTGCTAAGAGCTGGGAAGAAAATTTAAAAGCTCTTTGCTGAAGGACCCCTGTCCTCAGGGAATCTATACCATAAAAGAGGAAACCAAACACACACCTTAGAAAGAAACATTTGGAGGTTGACAAGGAGAGCAGACAGGCTTAAACTAATATAGCATTATGGAAGCTTATGTTTGAGCGTCTGTTGTTCTTGATGCTTTCTTCATGAACATGTACAAACTTAATCAGGGAAAGTGGTGAGGAAACTGACAAGGGCCCTAATCCCGCATCTTCAAATCCCAGCAAGCCATCTCCAATTTACCCTGCTAGTCCCCCAAGTTATCCTGCTGTCCCTGGTGACCTTCCCCTCGCCTTTCCTTCCAAGTAACTTTGCCTTATAAAAAAAAGAACATTCAGCCCTGACTAGTGTGGCTCAGTGGGTTGGGTGTTGTCTGCAGACTGAAAGGCCACTGGTTCAGTTCCTGGTCAGGACACATACCTGGGTTGTGGGCCAGGTCCCCAGTTGGGGGGTGTGCGAGAGGCAACAGATTGATGTATCTCTTGCACATCGATATTTCTCTCCCTTTCTTTCTCCCTTGCTTTCCATTTCTCTAACCAGGTATCAAACCAGTGACCTTAACATTTGCGGGAAGACACCCAACACACTGAGCCACAATAAATAAAATCTTTTTTTAAAAAAGAAAGAACATTCAGAACTGTGCTTTGAAGCTGAGCCCCATTGGAATAATGGTTACCACGTTCTGGGAGGTCCTGGAGTCTTATTTCTCTGCTCCTTTTGGTCCCACTTCCCCAGTGCATGGGGTGTACTGGAGACAAGACAAAGAGTTGAATCATTGCCGCAGGGAGTGGTGGGGACCAGACCAGGCAGGCCAGGGGCAGCCGGGCCTCTGACTGGTCTCTCTGAGCAGCTTCCTGCCCCTTGTGTCCACAGGAGAATACTTCTGGCTGGAGCCAAAGAATGCATTTGACAATTTCCAAGAACCCAACATCGGCCTCATTGCACTGGCTTTCCTTCAGGGCTCCTTTGCCTACGGAGGCTGGAATTTTCTTAATTATGTGACTGAGGAACTTGTTGATCCCTACAAGTGAGTTGAAATAGCCCAGCCCCTTCTCTCTTCCTGGAAAGGCCAAGGCACCTGCTACTGGAAAGGGGGAACTAGGTGTCCACTGCCCACTTCTCCCAGCCCCAATTCTAATCGTGGCCCATCTATCCTGAAAAAGCAGTTTATTACCCAGAAACTTAGACCTCTTGCCATTCACTCTGCCAGGAGAAGAAAGCAGACCCGGAAACACTACCAGAGTAGGTTAAAGGCTGAAAATGGTGCTGAGATAACACCACCGCCTTAGAGAATGAAATGTGCCCTGAGTGGTTTTCAGGCATCTTAATCACCTGTTTTGGGACAGGTGGTCTCTATGTCTAGAGGCAGGGAAAAGGGTGCATTGTGGAACTGATGATCAAGAAGAGATCAGTAGGTGTGGAATGTATGTCCAGCCAAAGCTGTCTGGATAATTCCTTTAAATTATCCTGCCCATTTTGAGAAAAAGTCCTCCTCCCACGCCTCCAGGAGAGGGAAAAGCACAGAAGGCTGCAGTCAGCTTCATGCGGAAAAACAAGGCACTCCCCAGACCCCATGGTGAGGCAGGTGGTCCCAGGTGCCACGCCTTTCCCCTCTCACCTCCTCTCCCTCTACAGGAACCTTCCCAGAGCCATCTTCATCTCCATCCCACTGGTCACATTTGTGTATGTCTTTGCCAATGTCGCTTATGTCACTGCAATGTCCCCCCAGGAGCTGCTGGCATCAAATGCAGTCGCTGTGGTAAGAAATCACACTCACAGCCCCTCAAACTAGGCAGGTTGACATAGCCTTGCCTACTGAGCTACCCTTGCTTTCCCCTGATCCATGGATTTATGAAATTGGAAATCATCCCAAGTCCTTAGGACAGACACCACATCTTCAAGTGCTCAGGAGCAAGCTGATGGACACACTGTACCTAGAACAGCCACAACAGCAGAGCTGAGTAATTGCCACAGAAACTGTATGGCCTGCAAAGCCAAAATATTTACTCTCTGACCATTTATGGAAAAAGTTTGCCAACTTCTGATCTAGGGCACTTCAAACTCTGAATGCAACGACTGTAGGAAGGAGACAGGCTTCTCCCCAGAAAGATGCCATCTTGCTCAAGACATGCTGTTTCTTTCCCGCTCCATTTCCACCTCGGGAAATCAGGCAGTCTGACTCCTTTACTCATTAGGGAAAACTGTGCCATAAATGACTAGGAAGTAGGAGTGGGTTGTGCTTTTTGGGGAAAGAGATCCTGCAGGTCCAAGGCCCTGGGATCCAGGAAAGACCTGGGATCCATGCCACTCCCTCACCTGGCCTCACCTGGGCCTTGACCTCACCCTGTCAAAGAGTGTCTTCACTTGTCTTATTGAAGACTAAAGAAAGAGGCCCTCCCAGGTCCCATAGCAGCCTGTTCCACAGGCTTCCCCAGCAGGACAGCTATTCTAAACCCGTCACCATATTATGCTATAAATCAAGTATGTACTTGGCCCAGAGAATATAGAAAGGCTGGTTCCCTGACATTTTATACACAAACACTAGTCTATAGCGTCACCACCTTTTCTTTCTCAGCCTACGTAATAGCCTCATCATTTCCTCCCAATAGCATTTGTCTGTATGAATTTAGAAATTCTCACTCTATGAATTACGATTCATCTCTAATTCTGAGGCTCAAAAATTAAGAGGCTTGCTCAAGGTCTTACAGCTCCTGAATGCTGAGCTGAGATTGGAGCCCCAAGCTGCCTGACTTACTAGTGTATCGTGTAGTGAGGCCTGGGCTCATGTGGCTGGTCTCTAGTCCTGGCCCTGCCACTTCCTGGGTGTGTAATCTTAGGCCATCCACTGAATTGCTTTGTGCCTCAGTTTCTTCAACTGTAAATCAAGGATAACAAATGTTAGTTCTTTATTAGCAGTATTAGTATTATTACCACACACTGCCTCCCTCAGCTGTTGGAGGTGTTGGTGTGGGACGGGAGCCAGAGCACAGATGCACACCACACCTCCTCTCAGGAGTTTAGCCAGAGACTCAGGAAGGGTGGGCCTGGGAGGGAGCATTGCTAGCAGTGATGCACAGGTGCAGGGTTATAGCCTCTCCTTTTCCACTTACCCCTTGTTTTCTCTCACAGACTTTTGGAGAGAAGCTCCTAGGGGTCATGGCCTGGATCATGCCCATTTCTGTTGCCCTGTCCACATTTGGAGGAGTCAATGGGTCTCTCTTCACCTCCTCCCGGTGAGTGCTATCTGGGTCCTTTCAGGGCCAGGGGCCACTCTGCTGTATATATAGCTCTGTGTATACGTGGGGGCTTGTCTCCGTCAGCGGGGTCTGTGTGGACACCTGGGCAGTGGCCTTGAAGGGGGCGATTGTTCGCGTGAGGGCATGTGTGTATCAGTGTAGACTCAGAGAGGTGTAATGCTGCTCACGTGGTTACCTATGATGTGTGTGCCTTCACGTGAAGTGGTGAAAAGCCCCATCCCACCTCATTTCAATTTGAGCAGGAGACTGAGGAGGCCCAGGCTGCCTGATGCAGTCCCAGGTCAGGGGCTGTGGCTGGCGGCAGGACTGTCTCAGCTGCAACTCCAGAGCTCCTTTTCCACTCTCCTAGAAATGGGCTGTGCTGGCTAGAAAGGAATCCCACTCTGAAAGAGATCAGGAGGGACCTGTGCCTGGGGCCTCTGGGCTGGCCTCCCAGGAGAGTTCTGGGACCAGATGACAGGTGGGACAGGATTATCTCTGGGTGCCCTGTAGGCACTGGCTCCTCTCTGCTCCACAGATAGGCAGCTATGGGAGGTCTTCATGTGACCATCCCTGAGACCCAGGTGGACTCACTCATGTGAAATGAGAGATCTGGGGAAGAGCAAAAGGAAAGCCTTTGTCTAAAGCCATGTCCCTTATCCCTCTCAGGGAAGCCAGAAGCTCAAGGGAGCTCAGGAGTCCCCATCTCCTGCCTCCACACATTCAGGACCTATCTCCTTGGTACCCCTTCTTGCTGTCTCCAGAATGGGCTGTAAGAACAGCAGATGATGGATGATTTCCATCGGTGTGGTTCTAGAGGTCTTCCCAGGGTTCTTAGAAAGCCCCTCAGTGCTCGGGGCACAATCCTACTGAAAAGATACAGCAAAGGAGTATGTCCCTGAATTCAGCTACTTGTAAAGCCACCCATCACATCAGGGAGGAGTTCCCATAAAATGACAAAGGAGTGCCATGTTTTCAGGACCCAGGGCAGGAAAGAGGGAGTGTGGGTGTCCCCTGCTCTCCAGGACCCTATGACACATCCACAGCAACCTCGTGTGCATGTTACACAGGAGCAGTGGCCATCTGGAGGCCCCAGCCGTGAGGGAGCAGTGGAAGAGCAATGACCCATGAGGCTCTCTGGGATCTATTGGAGGAGAGTGACTGGCTACAGTCACTGTAGAGTGGGGTTTGTCCCTTAGGCAGGCCGAGTAGTGGTCTGCGTGCATGTGGTATAGCAGTGTGTGCATGCAGGAAATGCAGCCTGGTGTACTCAGCCTCTGATTCAGAGGTGCGGCTCACCCACCAGGCCTCCTCTGTTCATCTTCCAGTTCCTTTCTTTCTTACTTTCTCTTCCTTGCCTCCTTCTCTCTTTCTCTTACACTTTTGTGTTTTGTGTTTTGGGGGTATGGAGAAGATGATCCTTCCTGAGGAGTAGGAGTGTGTGGGGGTGTGTGTCATGCTTACTGTCGTTGTCTCCTCTGTTGTCAGCCAGCTGGGCAAGGATTGTCTCTTGTGAACTTGACACTTACAAATGCTGTTGGACCTGGACAACTCCACTTGGTCCCGGCTGCCTGTGGAGGAGGGATGTGAATGCGGGACCCTGGCTATGTGCATGATGAGGCCCACAGGACACTTGGGTCTCAGCGGGGTGCATGAGGCTGCACTGTAGAGGGCCATGTGGCTGCATGAAACTAATGACACTAGCCTAAGGATTTGGTGATGGCAACTGCTGGTGATACATTTGGGTACTTGGGACTGTAATTGACCCCCACACTTCTGATGAGCTACTGCTTTTAGCTTCACTCTCCCCCATATACAAATTACAAAGTAAATACAGTTTTCTTCACAACACCCAGTGTGCCAGTTCTGTGCCTATCTCCATCACACCATCCCCTGCTTCTCACCCCTGAGGTGCTCCTTTTCTTACATTCTAGAAAAAAGAAGTGGTATAATTCACACTGATACGTAAATGACTCCTAACAGCTTGTAGTAATTTCTTCTCTCAAGAGAGGAAAGGGGAAAAAGGCCTGCTTTTTATGTTATAATTTCTTTTTTTAAAAAATCACTCAGCCCTGGCTGATGTGGCTCAGTGGATTGAGTGCTGGCCTGCAAACCAAAGGGTCACTGGTTCGATTCCCAGTCTAGGGCACATGCCTGGGTTGTGGGCCAGGTCTCCAGTAGGGGGGCAGTAGAGAGGCAACCACACATTGATGTTTCTCTCCCTCTCTCCCTTCCTCTCTCTAACAATAAATAAATCTTTTTAAAAGAAGAAAAAATATCATTAAAATATACAAAAAAATAACAAAAAATTTTTTGAAATTCACTCTTAAACATCAACATCCTGGTCATAATATTGTACTATAGTTTTGCAGTTATGCTACCAAAGAAACTGGGTAAAGAATACATAGCATTGCTCTATATTATTTCTTATAACTACATGTGAATATATAATAATCTCAAAATAAAAAGTTTAATTGTTTTAAAATTTAAAAAATAATTTTTATTCTGATTGCAAGT
>CM052538.1:127280885-127310229 GCA_028533065.1 Trachops cirrhosus
TTTAAAGATTTTATTTATTTATCTTCAGAGGGGAAGGGAAGGAGAGAGGGAGAGAAATATCAATGTATGGTTGCTTCCTGTGCATTCCCTACTGGGAACTGGCCTGCAACCCAGGCATGTGCCCTGACTGGGAATCGAACCGTGATCTCTTGGTTCACAGGCCCGCGCTTAATCCACTAAGCTACACCAGCCAGGGCTGATTGCAAGTTTTTTGTCTATTTTAGAATTTTTAACTTTTTTCTATAACATCTAAGGGAAAAAATTTAAATTACTCATAATCCCACTACCCAGAAATAATTAATTAGTATTTTAGTATATGTTTGTACATGCCCCATGAATAATTTCTTTTTTAATCCTCACCCAAGGATACATTCATTGATTTTAGAGAGAGAGGAAGGGAGACAGAAAAACACTGATTGGTTGCCTCCCGTGTGCAACACGATAAGGGATTGAAACTGTAGTTTTTTGGTGTATGGGATGACACTCCAACCAACTGAGCCACCCAGCCAGGGAAACAATTTTTAAGTGAATTAGAACTTTACTGTATGGAATCATCGGTTTTCTATCTTGCTCTTTTCATTTACCATCATACCATAATCATACTCTAATGTAATCACTTTTTTTCTGGAACATTATTTAGACTGTATAATAATCTATTTTATGGGTATACCATAATTTATGTTATCAACTTTCTACTTTTAGACATTTAGGATATTTCCGGGGTTTTTTTTTATTATCAGAATATCTTTATATATATACATTTCACTAATTATTCATTTCTTTTGATGGCTTTTTGGAAATAGAATAAGTAGCTTAAAGACATAAAATTTGTAGGTACAATTTGCATACAATAAAATACACAGACCATAAGTGTTCAGATTGATGAGTTTCAGCAATTGTAGACAGGCGTATGACCCACAACTAGACAGAGGACTCTGCACGTATCCTGAAAGTACTCAGGTGTCTCTGCTCAACCACGCCTTCCCCACCCCCAGAGACAACTGCTTTCTGACTAGTATATAAATGCTTTTAAGGCTTTCCTTGTACAGTTCAGTCCCCTTGTATCCCCTGAGAATGTGGAAGGCACTTTTTTTAATGGAATTAAGGCCTTAGGCAAAGGAGAGGGGCTGCTCCCACAGCAGCACTCCCGGCATTAAGAGAGAGCCACAGAGTGACAGCACAATCATCAGTAACCCCAAGCCACCCAGGCCACCGTCAGGGTCTCCACACACCCAGGTTCCATCCACGTACCCACTGGCTGCTTCTGGTTTGCCTGCATCTGCATTTGTGATTGTGGGTCCTGTGACCAGTGGGCTGGAAGGCGTGCACGAGAAAGCTGGTACCTGGTCAGGGGTTGATGCCCCTGTGTGGGCAGAAGCAGGGCATGGATGAGGGAGCCTGGGCTGGGGAGGGAGCTTTCGAGGGTAGTCCAGGGGCCACCCCAGGCTGACCTGCTTTTCTCCCTGCCAGGCTGTTCTTTGCCGGAGCCAGGGAGGGCCACCTTCCCAGCGTGTTGGCCATGATCCATGTGAAGCGCTGCACCCCCATCCCAGCCTTGCTCTTCACAGTAAGGGCCCTTCCTTCTGCCGGTTCTACACCACTCTCCCTCTCCTGCTTTCTCTGAGCTGGGAGTTCACCCTTCCCACAGACACCCCTGTAACCCTTTTTCTGCTCCTTGGTCTCACTGGACTTAGAGAATCTGGCAAGTGGTGTATATAGGCTTCACTAATATGAAGAGAAAGAGCAAGGCAAGAAACTGAGTCCTGAAAGACCTTAAGGCTCTCAGTCCAGGTCATTTTCATGCTCCCATCCTCTGGATCAGAATGACCTGACTTCCTCAAGATTTTATAACCACAAAGGAATTTCTCCTTTCTTGACTCTACTCTGCACCTGTTGCCCCCAGGGTTGCCCTTTGGGCCTCTGCTCCCAGCAGCGCACACCATCCCCCCTCCCCATCAGTCTTCTTGCCCCAGGATTTTCTGCCAGTGGGAAATGTCACTAAAACAAATTCGGTGTTAAGGGTACACCAAATAAGAAAAATCATAAAGGAAGACTGGCACACTGAAAATGGAGAAGAGGAAACTTGGGAAGGGGGTGGAGGGGGAATGGGAGTAAAATGACCCCAGAATAGAGTAATTTAGAGAGAGCAAAAAAGAAGGAACAAAGCATTGTCCCACTGAGCCCCCCATTTTTTCCCTCCTGGATCCTGAATAAAACATTGAAAATTACTTTGTCTACCAGAGACGCAGCTGTAGCAGGGTAGGAGAGCCCTCGGAGGTCAAGGGCATTCGTTGTACAACATCGGGGGGAATTTCAGAATGTTCAGATACAGGGAGAAGGTCATCATGATTGGTTTGTTATGAAAGGTGATTGGAGAAAACACAATACTCCCAGCGGCCACAGACTTTTTTTCAGTTTGAGCCATTGGTGAAGCACTATGACTACAAGGCAAGTACAGTAAGAATCTGGCTCATTCGTTCGTTAAAATGTTCTCAGTTATTTTCACCATGAGATCTCACAGGAAAATTGAGCCTTCTGTTGGCCTTCATGTATTAGCAGAAGGGAAGAACATTGTTCCGAGAGAGCCACTGAAATGATTTTGAAGTTGGAAAGTGTATTCTATCAAGAAAACATCACAGGGATGTTATGAGGCTTAAACAAGTTAATATTTGTAGAATGTGAGGAATAGAGTCCAGCACCTAGTAAATAAGTCTTTATGATATTTTTAAAAAGAAGGAAGAAAAACAAATGACTCAGATAGGAGAAGAGGATGAGGCAAGATAAGGCCTTAGTCTGCAGTTAAAAATCTTCCCTAAAATGATAAAATGAAATTAGTTTGAGCTACAACCAAGGAAGAAATATACCGGTAATGAGACTGGGAAGGACATGGAGCCAGATGCCACCAGTGTGGCCAGTCTAGTTATTTACAGCCAAAATCTGTTCTGACTGGTTAATCTCCACGCCACGCCAGTGATTAAATATTTTATCACCTCTGCCATCGGAAAGAACTTCCAAGCAATGAAGGTGTTGGTGATGGCCTGGGTTTCTAGGGGTGGTTTAACAGTTTCCATTTTGAGACTGTTAAAGTCTCTATTCCATTCCATTCTTTATGAAATGGCACCACCTCCCTGAGGCACGCACACAGTCCCTGACCTGTAGACAGCTCCAGTCTCCAAATATCCTTCTGATCACTGACAATGTGCTCCCACTCCCCCCAGTGCATCTCCACCCTGCTGATGCTGGTCACCAGTGACATATACACACTCATCAACTATGTGGGCTTCATCAACTACCTCTTCTATGGAGTCACAATTGCCGGACAGATAGTTCTTCGCTGGAAGAAGCCTGACATCCCCCGCCCCATCAAGGTGCGAAAACCTCCCCGTGGGGGTTCCCCCCCTAGTAGTTCCAGCTGCAGCGCAGATTTTTCAATCACCTTGTTCTCAGCTGCTGACCTACCTACCGATCCCCTGTATGATGGTAACAGACTCTTTGGGAAGCAAGGGCCCTGTGGGAATGGGGCAGCCATTTATTCCCATCTTCTGCTGGGGATATGACCAGAGCAAACTGCAGCTGGAAAGATAAGTTAGATTAAATGACATTTTCATTACGTTATTTCTTTGTTTCCTGTGACTCTGTCTTAAACTGCAGCTGATTGCTCAGGGCTCCCTTATCTTCGCAGCATTTTCCTGGATCCTCTTGTCTGGCCAGTCTCTTCCTTGTTCCTCCAGATAGCTGGGTCCACGCGTTCTGTGCTTCTATCCCAGAATGAGTTTCCTCCTCTCATCTGCCTATCCAAATTCTAACGATTTTCCACATAACCTTCAAGCACCTCCTCTTCTTTGAAGCTTCCCAGTCCATTCCAGCCGTCCATGAGTGAGCCTCCCTTTTGAAACTACTGCGACCCTATACATAGTAGGGTACCCAGTGAACCTATTGGTTGTTACAAGAAATAACTTTGTAATGGGTTTTACAGGATTACTCAGAACAAAATATGCAAGAGTGCTCTAGATTTTCCTGCAAATCAGAAGAATAGAGTATGGCCGTGGATTATTTGAACAATTCTATATTGGAAACAGAGGGATCCTAGATGCTTCTAGAAGATTTCTTCCAGCTGAGAAATCAAGGGCTTTCCAAATCTCTATTTGCCCCTCACTTTCCTACCACTCTTAGAAAGCCTGCTAGATAGGGAAGAGGAGTAGAAGAAGCCCATCTCCCCACCACATGCATACCCACTGAGAAAAGGTGCCAAGGAGTTGAATCTAGAGGCTAACACTCTGGTGGGAACTCCCACCAGTGGTTAATAAGAAGAGATGAAGCCCAGAAAGAGATGCTTCTTTCTGAACAAAGTCAAGGGCCTAGACTGCCTTATACTATGCCAACTTTCCTGATTTCTTGGGTGTTGACAGATTTCTCTTCTCAAATTGCTTGAGAGAAATACATAGGGGGACTGATCCTGGTGAGAGGGATGGCCATTTGCCTCGTACCCAGATGAGGGCTCTGCCTAGAAGTGGGTGAGGGGCAAGGAGCCTGACTGACCCACCCAGGTGGTTTCCTGCTTGCCTCTCACTCATTTCCCCACCTCTCCTCCACCCTACGACCACAGCAAGTATATACCAATGTGCCAGCAAGTCCCCACGGGCTGCTTTGGCTGCCATAGGCACGTGGCATGGGTGACAAGGCTTTGTTTGATCCTACCCAGGAGGGATGGGGTGGGTAGTGAGGATCATTCCCTCCTTAGGTTCCCCCTGTCCTCTTCTTGTCCCCCAGTCTAAGTTTACCAACATTTGTTGACACAGCACTTGCCCAAGGTTCAGGGCGTGGGAGCCTTAGAGCTGAGTGAAGCTCAGCCTTTGCACTCAGATGTACTCCCTGAGGGTGAAGAAGGGGGAGGCTGCCCTAATCCTGGAATAGGGTCTACCCAGCTAACAGCACCTTGCTCCACAGATAAACCTGCTGTTCCCCATCATCTACTTGCTGTTCTGGGCCTTCCTGCTCGTCTTCAGCCTGTGGTCGGAGCCCGTGGTGTGTGGCATCGGCCTGGCCATCATGCTGACTGGAGTGCCCGTCTATTTCCTCGGTGTTTACTGGCAGCACAAGCCCAAGTGTTTCAATAACTTCATCAGTGAGTTGTTGAAGGCTCTGGGTGTCTAAGAGCCTCCTGGTCTGGGGTGGAGTGGTCAGCAGTCTAGCAGGAGAAGTCCACCAGAATCAGGAGGACTAGGCTGGGCCACGGAGCTCTGGTGAAGGAGCTGGGGCAGGAAAGGGCAGGTGCTTCCCCAGGCACTTTTGAGGAGAGAGCAGCTGCTGCTTCCACACAGACTTTGGACCTGCAGGAATAGGCAACCTGATAGCTATCCTGCAGGAGCTGCCCTGGGCTTGGTGGAGGCCGGCAGAGGATGGCGGAGGCCCTGGAATTGGTGGTCAGTGGGCATAGGGACAGTAGAAAACTGGGGCCTTGATGAGCAAGGAGCAGCCAGCAAACAGGCTGGGGGCATCTCCTGGAGGGGGGATTTCCTGAAGACAGTGATGGCTCTGTGGAGGCAAAACCCAGAACAGAAGAGCAGGGAAGAGCATGATGGGCCACTTGGCACTGACCTGGTTTTTGTATGACCTCCTCCTACAGTGTTGCTAACCCTGGTGAGCCAGAAGATGTGTGTGGTTGTGTACCCCGATGTGGGGGGTAGCTCGGGGACAGAGGCGATAAATGAGGACGCAGAGCAGCAGTGGCAGCCCATCGCCGACAAGGACAAGGACTAGTGAAACAGCCCGGCCCTGAGGACCACCATTTTCTCTCAGTTGCTTCCTCCCTCTTTTACCCACCTTCTGTCCTCCTGCCCCGCCTGAGTCCCCCCAACACACACCGCTCTGCTTCTGCCAAGCAGGGACAGGACCTGGGGGTGGGTGGTGAGAAATTATAAACAAAGACACTGACATTTGTACCCAAAAAAACAGCCCTTCACCCCCAGGGCCTTTGCCCAAAGGCAGGGCTGCCCATGCTCCTGTGAGGACAGTGGAGCTGCTGGAGTGCCCTCCAGGGCCCTCTCTCCCCAGCCCTCCCCCTGTTGCCTCCTCAGGAGCCTGAGTTCAGGACTGCTTTCCCTTCCCATTCCTGAGCCCAAGGCCTCAGCTCTGAGAGAAGTGGCAGCAACAAGCAACAGTGCGTAGGCTGAGGAGGGACAGACTCAAGCAAATCTGTCACCATTAAAAGTCAGGTGGAGAGACCTGTATCCCCTCCCTTCACCAGGGACCCAAGAAATCAGAGGTGATGCTTCCCCTTTCCCTTCCCCCGCCCCCATGCCTCCATCCATCACAGCCTGGGCTCCCTGTCCAGAGTAAGTTCCTCAGGATACCACCCCCACCCACATCCCATCCCCCATTCCCCACTGGGCTAAGGACCAAGGAAATGGGAAGGGGGGCGGGGGGCCAGGGTACTGCCCCTCACCTGACCCCCAGCCAGGCCAGAGGAACAGATTGGGAAAGGCTCAGATTGCAGAAACCCAGCCTTGCCCCTGACCCCTGCATCATGCCCTTAACTGGGTGCCAAAGCTTTCTGAAGCCAGAAAGTCCTCTCCTAATGACAAAGCAACTCAGCTCCTCCTCCCTCCCCACCCCCCTGGGGAGGAACAGTCACCCTGTCACCTTGCAGCTATGCTCCCAGCACATACCACTCAGCCAGCACTGCCTGCCCCCCCCCCCCGCCCCCATCACGCCCTTTTCCTCCCCTCTCTGGACCTTGGCTCCTTGGCTTTAGGGACCTAGGACTAGGTGTGAAGGCTCCCCAAGCCCTTCAGGCCTGAAACCTGAGCCAAATCTGCCTTAAATCACCTCCCATCCAAGAACTGGACCTAAAAATACTCCCTTATTTCTAACCTTCAGGGCAGACCTGGTATGAAAAGCTTTCCCCCCTCCCAGAGAGGGTGTTCTCCCATCGCCCAGAGGGGCCATTTGGGAAGAAGGCCAGTTCCTCCCTCCTCCCCCAATTCTAATAACCCCTCCCCCTCTCAGGTCCCACCACTGTCCTGCCTTTGGACAGCCTCCAGGGTGGAATGAGAAGGCAGTGGTGGCAGGTGCCCACTTTGGGGGCCCTCTGAGAAGCCTGTTGTCCATGGAATGAGGGCTCTGGCAGAGGCCACCTTTCCCTGTACTCCAGAGGAAAGAGGCAGTGTTTGCCCTGGGCCTTGAGCCTTCCCGCCACACCTGCTATGCTAAGGACTAGGTCCTTTTATCCCAGACAGGAGCCGCCCCCTTCATGCAATTCCCCATACCGTCTGCTTAAACTGGAATACCTGGGAGCCCCTCTGGCCTGCTCCAGTCTCCCAGCTTCCTGCCCGGCCTGCCTGACCCTGCATTGGTGAAGTGCCAGGTTTGGGCTGAGTTATGGTCCCTTCTGAGGAGACTCCAGGCGGGCGAGGGCTGGCCCCTGGAGGGTCAGAGGACCATCCTCTTATTTCTTCTTCTCATTCCTCCAACCACCTTCCCTCCAAGTATTTTTTTCTAAGTGGATGCCTTACTTTTTGGAGAAATATTTTTGAAGCTGGCATTTCTATTTCTTTTGGATTTTTTAATGTAAGGTTGTTCGGGGGAGCAGGGAATTGGTTATACCTGGATAATAATTGTCTGTCTGAGTTGGTTTAGGTTTCAGAGGGTTGGTTGGTTTGTTTTGTGGAGGGTTTGGGGTTTTTTCTTTGATGTAATAAAATTTAAAATGGAAGTGGAGTTGGTAGTGTTGATAATACAATGATCTTCTGAGAGAGTCTCCAGGCATTTTCTGTCTTTGTCAGGAGGTCTTTGCTTGCCAGATTCCTTCCAAGACAGCATTCCTAAAGGCCCTCGCTCTGTCCCAGGGGCCAATGGCAGTCCTTTCAAACAGCCACTTCTTTTGAACCAAAAACTTGCTCTCATTTCTTCTGTGAAGTCACAAAGTGTTATTAAGTTCCTGCTCTGTGTGCTGTGCTGAAAGCCTGCAGACTAGTAGCCTAGGAAGAAAAAACCTCATCACTACCCAACGTGGGAATGTAGGCACGAAGCTGAATGGAGGAGGGTGAAGGCAGAAACGGTCCCCAAGTCTCAGTCAGCAAAGGCTTCTGGTGCCAGCACAGTGAGAGCTGAATGAGAGAGAAAGGGACAGCCTGACCCTGTGGAGAGATGGAGAGCAGGACTTAGGAGAGCACCCAACTGAGTCCAATGAGCTTGATGGGAGAGACTGAGAGATGAGATGGGGTCCACTTAGCAGTACAGAGCCAAGAGGAAGATTTCTAGTTGGAAGACCAGGAGAACTGTTGGACTAGGACAAAAGAAGTGGTTAAGGTAGAGACAAGGACCTCCTGATGCTTTGGTTTAACTACTAAAGGAAGTTAATGGGATTAGGTTCTGTCCTTGCTTGGAGTCCCTTCTTTGTGGGCATCCTTCCCACTGCCTGTCCTGGAACAGAGTCATTCCAGAGCCAGCACTGCTGACAGACATGGGCACAAGGGGGAGTGGGGTGGAAAGGTGTCAAAACATCGCCCTCCACCACCTGGGCCACTGTGAGGACACAGGCAGGCAAGACACCTCCACTCCCTGTCCTGGCTGGCCCTAATAGTCCACCAGCTTTGTGGCTGGTGTTCTTGTAGACTGAGGTTGGAGGTTCACCATTCACAGGGCATAGACACTTGGCTCCAAGTCCCACATCAGCCACCGAACAGCTGTGTGTCCTTGGGCAAGTCATTTAACCTATTTAGCAGTTGTTGCGGGGACGGTGGGGGTGGGGTGGGGGGGGAGGTGAGTGTTCCTATATCTCCCTGCCCAAGGTTGTTCCAAAAGAGTGAGGGCAAAACTGGGCAGAGGCCAGTCTTGTGTAAGAGGTCCTTCTCAAAGCTTCACAGCTACCCTTTGGGACCCCTTCTTTTCCAGTACACACTTTTCCTTTCCCTGGGCGGCCCAAGGTCTTCCTCCATGTCATCCCATTCCGGCAAGTCTAGCCCTCCCCAATCCCCTCTTGCTCCATGGAGACACTTGTCCCTAGGGGCTCCCCCTCTCTCTGTAAGGTGATACTTGCTGATCTTTCAACCTCGTCAAATGCTATAATGTGGGTCTCCTCCTGAGCAACATGCATTTATTTTTAACCTGGGCCATTCACCTGTCTTAACCCTGTCAGTCATTTTAATGCTAGGAACTCAGATGCTCAGACCTTAGGGAACTTGGGAGACTTTTGGAGGTCACTGAAATCACAGCTGCTTAAGCATTCATTTATTAATATAGTCAGTCACACAACAAATATTTGTGTGACCATTGTGTCCAAGAATTGTTCTATGTGCTGTGGAATAGCAAACTTATTCCTGAATTTACCAACTCAGCACAGTCTGCAAATATTTTGTTCCATTTTCCCCATAAGAATATTCATACTTGTCCACCCACTTGCCCTGAATTTTAATTCAGGCAATACAGTCACTACAGCTGAAGAGGTCCAAAAGGTGTGTCTGACCCTTCCCTCAAGGAGCAGTAGTCTCTGAGCAGACAAAGGCAAGACCACACATAGCACAGATGTGCGCCCTTCGTGGCATCGCTGACTGGGACCCCATGCGGCTGGACTCCCGCTGCTGCAGGCCCGGGGCTGAACCCGCCAGATCCCCAGAGCCCACACATTGCCTGGTCCCTGAGTGTTCAAAAGCGCCTGTCAAATTGAGGCACCAGATGAGGCTGTAGACAGTGTACATCTGCTTAGGAGACACAGATAAACTGCAGTGGGTGGACAGAGGGAGGGCAGAACAAGGCTGAATGTTGCTTTCTGCACATTATCTTATTCAAAGTTTAATTAAACAACCTGACCAAGTAGGCACAACTACTGCTATTTTACAAGATTTAAGTAGCTTGTCCAAGGTCATCAAGCTGGTGACAATGGCAGGATTTGAGCCCAGTTATCTCGGACACTCGTATACCTCACTGCCACGCTCAATTGCCTCCCTGTTGGAAAGGCTTGATGAAAGAGGTGGCTTTGAGCTGATGCAGGTTAAGAGCCAATAAAATAATACACATGCATTGCTTCAGTTAACACAAACAGGTAGCAACTGCAGGGGCAAGGAGAAGATTATCCTGCTGACCAGGGAGGCCTTCTTTCTGCTCCTGAACAATTATGCAGTACCCAAGAATCCCCCAGCCCTTGACTGGCAATGCTCTCCCCACCCTCCTTCCTGTCCCGCATGCTCTCCTCCTCTGCCCAAACATCCAGAGCACCTCTCGCCCTGCCAAACCCCTTGGTTACTGGGAAACACGATGTCAGTACGCTTGCAACGTCAGCCCCCAGCCTGGGAGGTGAGAGACGCGAGATCACTATCTCCCCACAGCCAAGTGGCAGACTCGCTCATTTCCTGCCGCCGGCTCTGTTTGCACATCTTTCTGCTTTCCCCAGCGCCAGTTTCCTCACTACTGATGCCTTCCCGCTCTCCCAGGGTGGCGGACTGAGAGCAAAGAAGACTCTCTGAGTCACACAGCTCCCCCTTTCCCTATCCCTATTTGCCAGGGGGTTTCAAGAGCTGTCCCATTACCCTTTCCCTCACGATCTACACAGCGTGCTTGGATGACCTTGGGCGGCTCTGCCCCTCAGCTTTGTTTTCCTCATGTATAAGGCAACGATAAAAATACCATCTGTCTTGCTTACCTTCCTACTTAATTCACAGGGAAATAAACAGCATGAAAACGTGTAAGTTTCAAACGCCAGAAAATGCCAGGCTTTCACCATCATCACTAGTATTTCAAAGTTGGGGAGGGACAGAACTTTTCCTCTAGACAAGGCCCTGTCAGCCTGCCCACCCTCCCTATAACCGCACCGCAAGTCCTCTTCCCAGTCACGTTCCCTCTTCTTCCTTCCCCGCGGACCCACAGCCTGTGTCTCCCCGATGCCAGGGCTATGGGAGGCTGCCCTCTGTCGGCCACCTGATTCCCGACCCCAGCAGCCCCTCAAATCCGGATTTTGGACCTATATTGCCACCTAATGGTCCTCAGAGGCACTGCTGCCAAACCGAATTAGCTCAGCTGTGGTACCTATTGCCACAGGGTCTTTAGAAATAGGGAAAAGGCAGAACAAATTTCCCCATCTGGTTCCTGAAATCTGTCTGTGGGATGTACGAAGATCTTCCCATGCTAGGTCAGGGCTTTTAGGGCTCAAAACTTGCACGGAAAGCTCCTGGGGTATTGTGCAGGTAGGGAAGGAGGGAAGAAGAGCATGCTCCCTAGAGGGCTAACTTGCCTGATTGGTAGGCAGCCCTATTTGCCTCCTTTATTGTAGTGTTTAATGCCACTGCGTATCCCCTCTGCATTTGCCCCCCAGTGGCCTGGCCCTTGGTATGCCTGACCTGTAAAACCTCGAGCTCCTCACAGGGACCCCCCAGCATTTGCTTATAGTAAAAGAGCCAGTAACACATTTCTATTGTGCCCTTCCTTCTTCACTGACCCTATAGTTCCTTTTACAGATGAAATTCACTCGAAAGGTAAAAGCAGGGTCACAACCAGTGCCTCTGACAGAAGGGAGTGGGGAGTACCCACAAAAAAAGAAAAGGGAATGGAGAAGAGGCCTCCCATGAGACCAAAGGTATGGAGAGCAAGCCCTGAGCTTCTCCTGAAGACCCTGAAACAGAGCCCCAGGAAGAGGTGATGACAAAAGACAAGGCTTCTCAAGCCTCACAAGAGGAAGTGGACCCAAGAGACATGCATCGAGGTCAGAGAATGGCCATGCAGAAGGAAAGACAGCAAACCAAGCTGTAGCGAGCGCCTGAGCCCTGTGGCCAGGGCACAGGAAATGGGGCAGAGCCCCAGGACCAGAGCAGGGCAGAGCTCCAGCCTGAGACTCTGGTAGCACTGGGCAGCTGGAAGAGAGAGGCTCTGGAGCCACCAGAGTGTGACAGTCAGTTCTTGGAGCAATAACTTGCCTGAGCCTGGGGCACAGGGCTCAAGTCCTGACCAGGAGCTTCAGCCAAGCCCAGGCACTCAGGTCCAGTGCCAAGCTGCTAAAGCTACGGGAAACATGAGTGTTTGGGCTATTGCACAGGCCTTGTGAAAAAAACTAGCAAATGAGCAAGCTCTGAGCCACGACACAGTCCCCCTGCATGACTTGGTCTCAGAACATATCAGTACTTCCTAAACCCCTCAAACACCCCCTAGCCTTAACCAGGAGAATACCCTGGGAGGTGGGGCTACAAAAGGAACTGACTACCCCCAGGGTTGGGTGGAGCCCAGCCCTGGGGGTGGGGGGGGACTGAGAGAGGTGTGTCAAGGGAGGAGCTCAGCCCAAGCTGGGGGTCAGCACTGAGGAGGGTGTTCTCCGTTCATTCTGACTTGGCACCTCATTCTGCACAGAACTTTTTGGAAGTTGGAGAGAAGAGGACCCTCAGAGGGAGGTGTTGCCCTCAGCAAGGACTCTGGAATCCCCTGGACTCAACGGGGACTGGGGAGACATTCCCAGAAGCATCAGCTCCTGGGCAGCTCAGAGCTCTGGCTTGAACTCTGACCAAAGAGTGCCCCAACCGCTCAACAGGCTGGGGGCCCTATTTCTCTAAGGCCTATATCCCTCCCTTGGGGTGCGCCCTGCCCCTCCCTGAGTCACCCCAGGGAGAGAGGGGGGAAAAAAGGGAAGAGAAAAGCTGCATTGACTAGAGAGGAAGGAAAAGGAAACAGCAGAGGAGGGAGGAGAGAGGCCACATAGGAGTGGGTGACAGAGGAGACTGAGAGGGCAGATCTAGGGCAAATCTAGGGCAGGGAGAGATCAAGAAAGGTCAGGCTGAGCTTCCCAAGGTGCCCCTAGAGCAGGGCTCAGGGGCGGGGAGCCCAGGGGGCGGACCGACCATGTCTCATGGGACCTACTACGAGTGCGAGCCCCGGGCTGCCCAGCAGGCACTCGAGTTCTCAGGGGCCCGAGCAGGGCCTGGGGAGCTGGGGGACATGTGTGAGCATGAGGCCTCCATCGACCTCTCTGCTTACATCGAGTCTGGGGAGGAGCAGCTCCTCTCTGACCTCTTCGCTGTGAAGCCGGCACCGGAGGCCCGAGGCCTCAAGGGCCCTGGAACCCCTGCCTTCCCTCACTACCTGCCACCTGACCCTCGGCCCTTTGCCTACCCCCCACATACCTTCGGCCCAGACAGGAAGGCCTTGGGGCCTGGAATCTACAGCAGCCCAGGGAGCTACGACCCCAGGGCTGTGGCAGTGAAGGAGGAGCCTCGGGGGCCCGAGGGCAGCCGAGGAGCCAGCCGTAGCAGCTACAATCCACTGCAGTACCAAGTGGCACACTGCGGGCAGACAGCCATGCACCTGCCCCCGGCCCTGGCAGCACCCAGCCAGCCCCTGCGTGTCCTCAAGGTAAGAGCAGGTTGTTTCTCCTTGGGGCTGGAGAGAGGCCGGTGTGGATGGGGAAACTCTGAGCTTCCTGCTTAAATTCTTAATTAGTCTGTGTTTGGCGTTGCTTTGTGAAATTGGCCCATCCCAAAGCCCTCTGCACCTACCACCCAACTATGACCCTTCTTTCCTTCTCTGAGAGTTCACTCCCACCCTGGAGCCTGCTGTGTCCTGCTGTCTCTGTGCCCAGCTGAACTGCCTTGATCTCAGGCCTCCACCAGCTTCTCTGCTGCCCACCTCCTCCTGTTTCTCTGAAGCCTGCTTCTAGAAGAAGAAATGCCCGCTGATCATAGAACTGGAAACAAGATAAATTGAACGAAAGTGTCCTCAGAGAGTGTGGGAGCATGAAAGGAAGTTTTAGTCAGAACAGGGACCCTGGGTATCTAGCAGGGCCAAGGCTGTTCTGACTGGGAACCAGGAGCTGGCTCTGCAGCCCATATCCCTTTGAGGCCCAAGGGCATTGTGGCTGCCAGCACTCTCACCCTGCCGCCACTCTGCTTCCTGACCAGCCCTCACCTCTTGTCCCTCCATGCCTTCCCCTCCAGGCACCTTTGGCTGCTGCTGCAGCCCCCTGCAGTCCCCTTCTCAAGGCATCCTCTCCCGCTGGCCCTTCGCACAAGGGCAAGAAGGCAGTGAACAAAGACAGCCTGGAGTACAGGCTGCGGCGGGAGCGGAACAACATTGCTGTGCGCAAGAGTCGGGACAAGGCCAAGAGGCGCATTCTGGAGACACAACAGAAGGTGCTGGAGTACATGGCAGAAAATGAGCGCCTCCGCAGCCGTGTGGAGCAGCTGACCCAGGAGCTGGACACCCTTCGCAACCTCTTCCGCCAGATCCCTGAGGCCGCCAACCTCATCAAGGGCGTGGGGGGCTGCAGCTGAGCCCAGCTGGCAGACTGTGGGCACCTGGAGATCCCTGCTGGGGTCCTAGAGCCCCTCACAGGCCAAGCCTGAGACATGGACCGTGGACAAATGGCAGTGGGTGGCAAGGGAGGAGGGCAGGCCTCAGCATTATGATTATACCGCTGAATAAAGTTGCACTGTGACTCAGTACTGGGGCTGTACACTGGGCCTGGGCCTGTGTAAGTGTGTGTGTGTGGAGGGGGACATGGCCCTGCAAAAGGAAAGACAGCAAACTGAGCTGCAGTGAGGGCCTGGGAATGCACGTGACTACCTCTTGATTCCATACCCAAATGAATATTTGGGAATTTTCCTGAATATTCAGCAGACACGCTGCTCATAGCTCTCCCTCAAGACATCACCTGACCAGACAGTGTCTGTCACTCTGTTCTTCTCCCCTGACCCTTCTCTGTCCTCTGGACACTGAAGGCACCCTCCTGCCACCACACAGGACCTGGATTGACCTTTGGTTACTGTCCTAACAGAGCTCTGTGGCTTTGAGGGAGATCCAGCACCACCCAGTCCCTGCTGACCCCAGCCCTACTCTCCCTCACCTTAAAGTGGCATCTGGGAGCTCCTGCCCCAGGTGACCAAGAAAATTCCAGATGACTCTGCCATATTTGTGGACCACTAGCTCTTCATCCACGACTCAGTCCCTTATCTCCAGATCCTTGGCTTCAGTTTACCAGATTGACATGTCCCCATAGCTCCCCCCACCCCCTCCCATCTTGGCCCTCACCCCCTGGGGCCCCAACACATGAACATTTGAGTGTTTGGGAGAGGAATCGGTTGGAAGAGACCTGTTTGTATGTGAGAAAATTGATAGCGTGGAGGATGACAGCTGCCTGTACCAGTGAAAGCGCACATTTAGAGCATTTTCCCTTCCACAGAACCCTCACCTAGGAAGCACAATAGTACAGTGCTTGAGAACCTCCTTTGAATCTCCCTCTGCCACTTCCTCACTGTGTGACCTACAGCCAGTTACTTCCGTCTGTGCTGCAGTTTCCTCATCTGCAAAATGGGAGCAGTGCTGTTCCGTTCATAGATAACAGGGCCTAGAACAGGGCTGGCATGAATAGTTGTTATTATTCCATTCTGCTAGAACTGGAAGGATCTCAGAGATCTCATCTATACTTCTCATTTTGCAGGTGAGAAAACTGAGGCCTCAGAGAGGGGAAGGGACTTACTCAAAATCACATGATTGGTTAGGGGCAGAACGGAAATTAGCTCCATAAAATCACAGATCAAAAGAGGCGCTGGGAAAGACCTCAAGCGATCATCCGATCATCCGGTTGGCTTTGCCCTCAGAGAAGCAAGATAGTGTGAGCCACATTTTATAGATAAAGCAGTTGAGGGGAAAGAGACATTCTCCCAAAGCTCGCTCAGCCCCTTTGCTATCTCAGCACAGGGCACCTGTCTGTGTACCTGGAGCTCACACCTCCCCTCAGAGGCACACAGCACAGTTCAGGGCAACTGAATTTTATTCACAAGTGATCGGGAATGCCCAACAGAGACAGGAAGAGAGACACAATATAGGCTAGAATTTCACTTAGACCACCAGTTTTCTGAAAGGCAAAGACACTGGAGTCTGCATCCTCCTCTCTCTCTCTCTCTCTCTCTCTCTCTCTCTCTCTCTGTCTCTCCACATTCCCAGTGTCAGAGCCTTTCCACATCTTGGGCATTCCTGTGTGCCATGCCTGCCTTACCCAGGACTCATCCCTCTCCTGCCTTTGCCTCAGTGTCTCTTGGGCACTGTCTGCCCTACATCTGTGCCCTGGATCCCCTGCCCCAGGTCTGGTTTGGGCAGCCAGATCTGAACCTCACCCCTGGAGCTGCCTGAATTTAGAAGGGGGAGGTGCCAATTTCTGTGGATGCCTGGAAGAATCCCTCACCTTCCTTTCAGCCCAGGGGGATGGGTTGCATAGGGAGGTTTGTACATAGCACATTGAGTGATTCAACCTCCAGTTTTCTTCCACCTCGTTCAAGACCACTGCTCCTTGACTTATCTTCAGGGTTCTGGGTGATGGGACCTGGGTTGCTTCAGCATCAACCCCAGGCTTCTTTCCCACAGCTCTGAAATGTGTCTCTTCCAAGCTCCCATTGCCCCAGTGGTTCCTCAGGGCAGGTGGCTGGCACCAGGACTGGAGAAGAGCCACAGCCCCACTAGGAGAGAAGGGCCCAACCCGCCCCGGTGTGACCCAGAGTGGAGAGCACACTCCAATCCTCTGCGGCAGATCAATCCAGGGCGGGGGGCGGGGGTGGGTATAACAGGTAGCCAAATGTCATACTTTGTGAACGAGGCTTTTACCCTGACCTCAACTGATTTGGGCCAAAGTAACTTACCAGACAAGTGTTTGTTGAGCATCTTTCCTGTGCCAGGTCCTTGCAAGGTGCCCAGAACACTGTGGTGACTAAGACAACCCCAGCACTTAGTTGATAGAGCAGAAAGAAAAAGACAACGAACAAGTGTGTTGAGTGTCTTCTCTGTCCCTTCTTGGCCATCCTGCTATGCACCAGGTGGGACAGGAGAGTGAGGTTAGGTGCTGGTCCCTAACCCCTCCCTGACAGGACAAGTACCCTCCACACCTCCTTCTCACAGAATTCCTGCCCTAACAGCCTGAGGAGCTGAGGGCCTCCCTGCTGCTACCAGCCCACTGCACCACCCCTTGCTGCCTTCCCTTAATCCTGTTCATTCACACCTCTATAAAGCACCTTCATTAATTATTCCATTTGAATATGCCCAATGGAGAAACCGAATAAACAAGCAGGTGGGAAGGCTATTTTTAGCTGGAGTGGCCAAATATGGTCTCTTTGAGGAGTAACATTTAAATCAAAACCTGAAAAATCTCAATAAAGAAGCATATATACTGTATGCGGCGGGGGGCCGGTGGGGGGGGGTTGGCGAACAGAAGGGAGAATGAATGCCAAGGTCCTAAGGTGTCAGAGTGATCAAGAAAAAGGAAGGAAGCCTAGGCAGGCTGGTGGAATGAAAAGGAGGAGAAAGGGGATAAGCAAGAAAAATACCTCCCTTCCTCCTTCCAGATACTCTTATCCCTCTGCTGGGGAGGACCGTCCCTAAGAAGCTGGGGTGGGGCAAAGAGCAGGCTTATCTCTGCTCCCAGAGAATGCAAAACCGATGGCCCAAAGGAGGAGCCCCAGGAAGGGAGGCCAGTTTTTTACCCCCACCTCTGCATGGGGAAAGGCCCGAGGCCTGGGGACACAGTAACTTGGGAAAACCTACAAATCAAGGTGCAAACAGCACACACAAGCATTCCTTTTGGTTTAGAATCTACAGCTCAGGCCCACTTTTCCTCCATGAGCATAACTGGGGAGCAAGATAAGAGTTCTGAGCTGAGAGATAGGATCTCAGGCCCCAGGGAAGCAGCCCAGGAGGAAGGCTGTTTGGAGATACTACGAAGAGGGGGAAGCTGCCCAAGGTGAGCCTGCCAAGGTCAGTCATGGTGGAGGTTGCTTGTGAAAGCCTCTCCCCCTGCTCCGTGCACACCTCCCCACCCCACCCCCACGGATTGCCACACTCCTAGGCCCCCAGGGCCCCCATCCCAGTGTTGCAAGATCCCGGTTGGGGTTGTGGGGGTGGAAAGGAGCCTCTTCACATCCACCTCCTACCCTACCCCAAGCCAGTGAGGGGACTATGAAATGGAGGGGACCACATAGGAGATTCCAAGGCAACAAGAGCCAGGGCTGGCTAAGGGCCCCTGCACCTTCTTTTCCACAGCCAGTCACTTCCTGTCACCCTCACTGGCCCCCAGCAGACAGACCTCTCTCTCCTCTCTGACTCAGCCTGGGCTGCTCCAAAATGGGAATGGTTTACCTGGCTGGACAGGACCCCTAGCTGGCCACTGTTAATTTCTCCTATAAGCAGGCCTGACCTGGCCTACAAAAAAAACTTCCATGGCACATAAAAAAATTTCCCAAGGCTACCCCATGAGGAGATGTGTATTTTCAGAGGAAAATGGCTGCAACTGGCCACCAATTCTGACTTCAGGGAGCAGCAGAAGTATCCTAGGACTTGGGAAAAGGAAGACTTCCTTAAATAGGGACAGACCCTCCTGCAGAGCCTCCCCACTCTCTTGTAGAACAGAGATCTGAGGTAGGTAGAGGCAAGCCATACACAGATTGGGTCCATCCCCCACACCTCAGAAGCCAAGTTTCACCCCAAAGGGAGCCCCAAGCTGTCCAAACCCGCGGCCCCCACACCTAGCACTGTCACCCCTGGCCAGACCATCCAGCCCTGCTGCAATCGGGACGGTTTGCAAAACGCCTGCTAGCTCCCGCTTTGTCACCATCTGAGGTTAGGGCTGTCCTCGGGAGATAAGCCCCAGCCCCGCCCGCCCGTCCCAAGTGAGACTTCTGGCCTGCTGCAATCGGGACGGTTTGCAAAACCCCTGCTGGCTCCAGCTCTGTCACCATCTGAGGTTAGGGCTGCACCCCAAGATAAAGTCTTGCTCCGCCCACTGGCTCTGCCTTCAAACCTCACAAGTAGCGTGGCCAAGAGACAGAGTTCCTGGGAAGTCCACTCAGGGTCAGGGAGGCTTACTCAGACCCAATGAAGGTCCCTGGTCCTTTCCCCACCTCTTCTCCCCTCCATCCCTAGCCTCACATTTGCTCATTATCCTCATCACCGTCGTCACCCCTCACTCTCCATCTACTCTCCTCACCTGCCCACTTCCATCCTCATCTTTCCTCCTCCCTCAGCTCCATCCTGCCTTCTCACTACAGTCATTCATTCATTTGCTCAAAAAATACTTAATAACACTAACTCCATGCCAGGCACTTTGCTTCTTATGGGAGCTACAGGATAAAGAAGGAGGACAGTCCCTGACCTTGTGGGGCTTACAGATTCGTGAGGGGGACAGACAAACAGAATCTCACAAAGAAATACATAATTGTAAATTGTGGACAGTGCCATGTGGCAAAAGTAAAAAGGTGATTGTGACTGGTATTTAAATGCGTCAGGAAAGGCTTCTTTGAGCAAGTAACATATAAACAGGTATCTCATGGACTGAGTACCAGCCTGCAAACCAAAGGGTCACCAGTTCGATTCCTGGTCAGGGCACATGCCTGGGTTGCCAGCCAGGTCCCCAGTTGGCAGTGTGTGAGAAGCAACCACACATTGATGTTTCTCTCTCTCTTTCTCCCCCCTTACCTTCTCTCTAAAAATAAATAAATAAAGTATTTTAAAAATTATAATAAAAGGTAAGTAGGAGTCAGTCTGGCAAACGTGGTTCCCAGCAGAAAGAAGTGTATGCAAAGGTCCTTAGATGCAAGCCCTTCCTGGCAGACTGGATTGAGTGGAGCAGATGAGGGCAGGGAGAGGATGAGACCACATCTCACTCCAATGGATGGGTCCAGAGCACCAGCGGGAGAAAACACCTTCCAAAGGAAGAAGACATTTTCTGTCCTAACGAGAAAGAAGAGATGGCGGCAGACACAGATAGGAACACAAACAGGTTTGTAGCAGGCTGGGGCTGACTCCTATTTCACCATGAAAGAAGAGGTGATTGCAAGTGACTGAGCAGGAGGCTCAGAGAAGGAGGCTTGAAGGTATAAATTCCTAGTTGCTGAGGGTGGAAGAGGAAGCTGAGTGCTGAGATTTCTGGCTTGGGAGTACCTAATAAATTTAGAGTGACAGCAGTCTGTCCTCTGGGCGATTTCCTTCAGTGCTCCTTAGCTGCTCCACAGCAAGTGGGGCTTACTCAGGGAGGCAGATGGACAGGACAGACTGGGGAGGGGAGCTGAAGGCACTTACAAAAGAGGGATTTAGTGGTGAAGCTGGAACCTAAGGTGGACAAAGAGAGATGAAAAAACAGGAAGAGCTAATGGTTCTTTGATGAGCTTGTAGAACAGCTGCAGTGAGCCGACTTGAGCAAACACAGGGAAAGGAGATCATATCAGAGAGTGGGATGTTTGATTCAGTTATTTCATTGGTGCTACAGTTTCTGGTGATGATAAGGCCCTGGGCATGAGTCTGGGAGTGGCTTGCTAAGGTGGAATGGAGAAGAGCGTTAGAGATAAAAGGGTGAGGGACCTGAGAGATCAGCGTGCTCGATAGCCTTACAGATGATACACAACCTAGGACAACTGCTCTGCTCAGCTCCCTCCTCTCTCCACCTCGCACATCCTCCTACCTCCCACATCGTTTCCTCCACTTCCACCCCTTCCTCATCGACACCCCTTCTCCTTATCCCTATCTAACTTCCTATCCCTAACTCCACGCCCTTTCTCACCTTCATCCCCATCCCCTCTAACTTCCATTCTCCTAACTCCACCCTCTCTTACCATAGCCTTCACCCACTCCTTCTCAGGATCTCTCCTCACCTCTACCTTTTCTCCTCAGCCTCATCTTTCTTACCCTGTTCCTCTCATCACAGCTTTATTTCTCCAAGCTGTGCACTTGAGAAGCACTATTGCATGATGGGTTAAAGCCTGTGCTCAGGAACGTAACTATGTGGATTCAAATCCCACATTTTCCACCTACCCATGTTGACAAATTTCTTGTGCCTCAGTTGTAAAATTGGGACAGGTTGCTGAAAGGATCACATGAGCATAAAGTGCTTGGAACAATGTCCAGGCACAGAGAACGTGCTCAACAAAAATGATTGTTATCCTCACCCTTCTCCTTACCTCCTTGTTCTATACTCACTTTCATCTCTTGCCTCCACTACTTCTCTGCAACTACTTCGTACCTCTTCAAAGAAGCAGGGATGAATCAGACTCAGCCCCTGCCCAGAGTCTAGCAAGGAAACAGGCACAAAAATAAATGTCAGGAGAGTATAAAAGCTACTTCAAAGATGTGAAAGAGCCCTGGCTGGCGTAGCTCAATGGATTGAGCGCAGGTTGTGAACCAAAGCATCGCAGGTTCGATTCCCAGTCAGGGCACATGCCTGGGTTGCGGGCCAGGTCCCTAGTGGGGACCACATGAGAGGCAACCACACATTGATGTTTCTCTCTCTCTCCTTCTCCCTCCCTTCTCCTCTCTAAAAATAAATAAAATCTTTTAAAAAAAAAAAGATGTGAAAGAAATGCTGTTGGAGAACAGAGGATATGCAAACATGCAAACTAACTCAGCCTGAGGAGGAAAGTCTCAACAGGCAGATAACCTCTCAGCTGGATCTTGAGAGATCAGGAAGAATTTGCCAGGCAAATGTAGGAGAAACGTATTCCAGCAGAAGAAACGTGAGGTGTTTCTTGGACTTCCTCTATAAGAAAGTATGATGTTCTGCTAGCTGTCATGAAGTTAGGGTGAACCCCTACCCTGGTGGGGCACACCATGCTTATTATGGCCACAAGGAGGCAGCAAAGCATAGGAGCCAGAAAACATGAAGTGAGCCCCACAGACCTTGGGGTCCATCACCCAAATCCTGACTGGAAAATTTTGTTCACAGATAGCCCATTCCAACCAGGAGAGAAAAAGATTCCAATACTAGAGGGGAAAAAAGACAGGTTTGTTTTACAGAAAGAACAAGAGCCCCCTAATGATTTGTACACGTTGATAAGAGCAGAGTATTTCTCCAGAGTTAAAGTGTCTCTAGAATATACACACTTTACCTGACTGTTTTTACAGGCCAGACATTGTTCTCAGCACTTTGCAAATCTTACTCCTCATAACAACCCTATCAGACAGGTGCAACCATCCCCATTTTTGCGAATGGAAAAGCTAAGGCACTTGGCCAAAGTTGCATAGATAGAAAGGGACAGAGTTGGCTTGGCTCGAGTTTGGATGCCTCCCTTGCAATGGCTAGTGCCAACCACAGCTCTGGAATGTCAAAGTATAAAATTTAACCTCCCCAGCCTTTTCTGTCACTAATTAGCTATGTTGCCTTAGTCACTGCACCCCTCATCTGCCTCTTCAAAAGTTAAATAATAGGGTTAGGTTCTGTTCCTTTGTCCACAAAATGAAGACTAAGTCTTCTGGTCTATGCTGAGTGCCGGGGACACAAAGCCAGCCAGGACACAGGCGCACCTTGAAGGAGTGCAGGATGTGGAGGGAGAACCACTAAGCCAACAATTATAACAGAAGATGACAAATGTTCTGTTTGGAGCAGTAAAGAAAGGGCACCCTCCCCCTCTGGCAGGTGTGGAATTTGGGCTGGAGGTGTTAAGAAAGACTTCCCAGAGTAATTACAGGGAGGGTAGGAATTAAGCAGGCAGGCAGGGAAGGAGGGGTATCCAGGCAGAGTCAACAGGATGTGAAAGCACAGCATGAGCAAAGAAAACTGAGGGTGTTCCAAGAGTTATGTAAGGACATCTTTGAACATCTTCCATTACTGTCCATTTAAAGAGTTTATTTTCCCTCCTGGACATGTCTATCAGTGGCTTCCCTGAGGCCTCACAGAGCTAACACAGCAGCCTCTTGTTCGGAAGTATCAGTCAACCAACATCTATTTATGGCACCTACTAAGTCCCCTACACAGATGGAGGAGATGCCTACATGTCTGGAGGTTCAGAGTCCACCTGGTTCTTATGTGGGGCTAGTGAAGTACAGGAACCTTGTTTGCCCATCTCCGTGAGCAAAGAATGCCCAGCTACAAACACACACACCCCATTATGTTAACACCCATGTTTTAGTTCTGAGAAGGTTCCAAGGTTGTCCACTCAGAACGTCGGGGGAATTAAGATGAGAGAAGGAAGCAAGGTATTTGAGTTCCTTCATTGGAGGGGCAGGCTCCTCTCTGCAAACGTCAGTTTAGGCCTTAGGAATAACACTGCCTCTTCCCCAGCTCTCCACTTCTGGTGCCCCGCAACTCCTCCCCTGACCCCCTGGGGCAGAGGCAGCTTTGGCCCTTGTGGTTCACATCCGACCTCCTGGCAGGAATTGTAGATTTAGTTGACAACACTTAAATCTTGAAAAGTAAGCAAAAGTGGAGGAGGGGACAGGCACACATACAGTAAAGAAAGGAAAGTCAGAAGTGAGTGAGGCAGGGAAGGAAACACACGGCAGTACCCAGGGCAGGCTGCAGGAGACACGAGAAGGGAGAAGATGCTTCTGCTGCTACTCCTGGGGGCTGCCACAAGCAGATGTCTACATGATGAGACGCAGAAGTCTGTGAGCCTTCTCAGGCCCCCTTTCTCCCAACTTTCCTCAAACTTCCGCTCTTCCTCCCTCCCTCTCCCTGGCTCTCATGATCCCCAACCCCTCCGAATCCAAACCTGCTATATAAGAGACCCTGTGTCAGGTGGAGCTTGGGATCCTGAGGGAGATGGGATGATTGGGGAATCCCAAGCCCTGGCTGCAGTGAGAGAGGCTGCTCAGCGACTGCAGGGTGTCCTAGCAGGTGAGAGGGTGAACAGAGGAGTCGGGAGGGCTGAGGAACAGAGGGATCTGAAGCAGACTGCCTCCAAAGAAGAGGAACTAAAACTCGAAGATACTAAGGTAAAATGGACCTCTTTTCTTGTTAAGTGCTTCCAGTGCAAGGACCCCTGCTTCTGAGCCGAGACCCTGCACAGTACTGCCATGCTGTCTGGGGAGACCCAGACACCCCAAACTACCACAGGTGAGTTCATATCATTGTGAGTGCATACAATTCCTCTTCAGGGGTACCCAGTCTCCAGCTCACCTGCAGATATTCATTCTTGGCAGGTGCAGCCTCTTGAATCCAGGATACAAAGGAGAGAGTTGCCTGGGTGCAAAGGTGAGAGCAATTTCTCAAATTTGGGGATCTGAAGATCTTCAGCCTGTCTAGACCTCTGCAAGACCACCAGCATTGGAATTACCAAATGTGCTCCCTAACAGTACAGCCCAAAATCCCCTTTCCCCCTGAATTTATTAAGTAGGAGATTGGTGGTGGGGATGATACAGCTCCCTATTCTAGCCAGCTGCCTCAATGACACTAAGGCAGACTAAAGATAGAAACTCTGCCCCTCACTCCTAGTACCCAGTGTCTTATGGCCCTATCCTTCCAGCCCATCTGCTAACTTAGACGCCACATCTCACTCCCTGCCAGATCCCTGACGCCCATCTCCGTGGCTATGCCTTGTGGCCAGAGCAGGGTCCCCCGAAACCAGTCCAGCCAGATGGACCTGGGGTCCAAAACACTGATTTTCTCCTGTATGTGCGGGTTGCCCACACTTCCAAGTGCCACCGAGAGGTGAGGTTCAAATCAAATCCCTTTTCCTTACTCTGCTTCTCTTAATCTTAAATATGAAGGGTAAGGAACATAAAGCAGTTTTTATTAAATTGTGTTTATTTGAGGTAACTTGGGACATGTTGATGAAGTTTGGATGGGGATTAAAAACCCTCTCTTCCATCCCTTGGTACCATTGAACCTTCATTTTCAGGAAGATTTCTCCTGTGTTACCCTACTTCTCTCCTTTCCTCCCCTGCATTGTCCTCCCCCATCCACAGCCCTCTCTCATTGCCTATGCTGCCTGCTGCCAGCTGGACTCAGAAGATAGGCCCCTTGCTGGTACTATTGTCTACTGTGCCCAACATCTCACCAGCCCCAGCCTCAGCCACAGTGACATCGTCATGGTGACTGCTGCATAATGACAGGTTGGGGGGAGGTGGGGAAGGTCATGCAGCTTTTCCACATGAAGTGGAGGAAACTACTAAAGATGGAACAGGAGATGCCTCGGGTTCTAAGAAGTGCTGGGGCAGAGGGGCTGTGGAGTGGCTGGGCAATCCTGTTGTGAACCCAGTCTCCCTCACTCTGCTGTCACTGTCCATAGGCCACACTACATGAATTGCTCCATACCTTGGGTTTTTCTGGACAGCTCTTCAAGAAGTGGCGGGATTGCCCCTCAGGACCCAGCGGTAAATGAGAGGAACGAGGAAGAGGTCTTCCCACAATGTCGACTGGAGGGAATCTCTGCTATCTCATGAACTTCTTCCTTCCAATTCTACCTCACCCTTCCTAAGTTTTCCTCTCCTCACATTGCCTCTTCCCCTTTCTCTATTCAGTTCGAGAGAACTGTACTACAAGGCAACAGGTGACAAGGCGAGATGAGTGGGGACAGCTGATTCTCACCACCCCAACTGCTAGCCACAGCCTGGCCAAACACTTGGGAGTGCTAGGAGTTTCCCTGGGTGTCCCCTTGGAAGAAGAGGTGAGAATAAGAACAGCCTGGGGTGTTGGAAGGAAGAAGCAGTAGCCAGGTGGCAACCAGCTACCTCCTCCAGTAGGGGCCTTTGTCTTCACACTGGGAGGCCCGACTACTCCAAGGCTCTATAATGACTGCTACCTTTGATGGTGCCCAGCACACTCGACTAGACCCAATCACTCTTGCTGCCTTCAAAGACTCAGGCTGGTACCAAGTCAATCACAGTGCTGCAGAGGAGCTGTTGTGGGGCCAGGGTGAGAAATAAAGGAAAAATACAGAGGGGCACACATGGCCGAAGTCAGCTTGGGGAGTGTGAGAGAGGCTGGATAGGATTATCTGCAGCTTAAGGTGGAAGGGAAGCTGTAAGCACAACCAGCACTGAGGGATGTTAGGGTCTTCATTTGTCCTGAGGGCTCTTTCTCTTCCTCTCATGCAGGATCTGGCCTGGAATTTGGCCTGGTGACCACATGTGGGACTGGCTCCTCAGACTTCTTCTGTACTGGCAGGTGTGTGTGCCGAGTCGTAGAGGGGCTATGCGACTGTCAGTGATCCTAGTGTCACTCTATCATCCCTTCCCTACAGTGGACTGGGCTGCCACTACCTGCACCTGGACAAGGGAAGCTGCTCCTCAGACCCTGTGCTGGAAGGCTGCCGCATGTACAAGCCCTTGGCCAACCGAGTGAGTAGACTAGAAAGCACAGAGTGAAACTGAGTGGGCCTGGAGAGGAGTCACGTTCTGAGACATCGATATAAACACTATTTTACCTTCTGCCCTGCCCTTCAGAGTGAATGCTGGAAGAAGGAAAATGGATTCCCACCTGGGGCAGAGAATCCTCATGGGGAGATCTACCATTTCCAGAGTCGGTGCTTCCTTGCCAACCTCACATCACAACTGGCCCCTGGGGACAAGGCCAGGTTTCCCTCTCAGATCCCACACCTGCAGGAAGCAGAGCTCGCTGGCCACTGCTACTTACATCAATGCACAGAGAGGGGAGCCTATAAGGTGCAGGTGGAGGGGTCCCCCTGGGCCTCATGCCCTCCAGGAGAGGCTATTCAGGTGGGTGTTATAGGTGAGGAAGCTGTAGCACCCTGGCAAAAAGAAGTTTGGAAATGCTTATACAGTGGTCCTACCCAATCTGTTTTATGTTCATTTTTTACTAAGTAACCACAGAGCCCATGACTTTGACCTAGACTTTACATTTTCCCTAGGAGGGTTTGAGCAGGTAACTGAGGCTCTAACTATACCCTGCTACGTTTCCTTGTAGATACCCGGGTACTATGGTCTTCTCTTCTGTCCCCGAGGTCGGCTGTGTCAGACTAATGAAGGTACAGATGCTGTTACTACCCCACCTATGAGTCTTTCAACCCAAGACCTGTTATTCAGGCTGTCTTTAGGATTAGCTGGGCCCCCAGGCCATTCCCTGGGGAAGGAAGAACGAGAAGAGCTGACTGAAGCAATTCTACAGGCTCTGGTGAACAGAGGCACTGGCAGGTAAAGGGACCATTTAGGCTGAGGGATTTTTACTATGTGCCAGGGAGAATGCTAAGTCCTTTACTTCACAACTGTCCTCTGAGACTTTCTGTTCATCCCACTCCTAACCCTGCATATTTCATAAGATTATCCTACAGGGACAATACCTCCATTAAGAGATCCAAATGTCCATTTAGGTGCTACTTCCACAGCCCTTCAATTACCACTAGCCTGGTATTCACTGTGCATATATGGAAGTCTCCTGGTTGCCAAGGACCTTCAGTTAGTATGCTGCACAGGGCCCTGACCCTGACTCTCCAGAAGAAGCCTCTAGAAGTATATTATGGAGGAGCCAACTTTACCACAGAATACAGCAAGTAATACTCCAAGTAGTTTTCTTTTTCAAATTCCTAGTCTAGATATTTGAAATTGCATTTATCAAGCAGTTATTCATTTCAGAAAACAAGGATCCTTGACTAAACATTACCTCAAGCCTATCATTATGGGACACCTCTCCACTCATGAGAATGGAGTTCCCCCACCTCTATGAGATAGGGGTCCTAGCCCCCTTCCTTTCTTATGCACTACCTAGGCACCATGTCTAGCTGCCTAAACACCAGTCTCAACCCTTCCCTTAAGCCACTTCCCTCACTGCCAGGTTAAATCTCCTTCCAACAATCTAAGTTGCTGATAACTTGGAATTTTGTCTTTTTCCAACTTTCAGGTTCTGTATTCACTCTTACTGATTGATTTCCTGTTTAGTTCACTGTTTGGATGAAACAGGGTTTTATGAGCTCTGTGTATTATAAAGGTAAAGCCCTTCACTTCATTGGCCTAGCCATTACTCCAAGCCAACTATTATTTCTGTGTTCCTAGGTTGCTGGTTACCTCGAGCCATAATTCCTCCACGACCCGTCTACGTCTGTCCACAGGGCTCTTCCTAACGCTGCTTATCCTGGTGGGTGCACTGGGAACGGTGGCCTATCAGAAACGAGCTACTCTTCAGGTGGGCCCATCTGCCCCTTACCATTCACCAGAGGTCCAAAACACAAGGGGCTTAGCTGGAGGAATAAAGGAGGTGTGATAGTACTGAAAACATGATGGGGCAGGACAGAAATTTATTTCTTTCAAGACAACTGGGGGGGCCCTGGCTGGTGTGGCTCAGTGGACTGAGTGCCGGCCTGTGAACCAGGGGCTCGCTGGTTGATTCCCAGTTGGAGCACGTGCCTGGGTTGCAGGCCAAGTCCTGGATTGGGGGGCATGTGAGAGGCAACCACAAATTGATGTTTCTCTCCCTCTCTTTCCCTTCCCCTCTCTCTAAAAATAAATAAATAAGATATAAAAATAAAATTAAATCAAAAAGACAACTGGACGGGAGGTAAATCTACTATCTACCCTTAAGTTCTACTTTTCTTGACATGCCTCTTTTCATACTGGGTTTGTGATGAGAAAAAAAAAGTAGACTTACCGTTCCAAAGATTCATTCTTTATTTTGATACAAAAAAATAAACGCTTCTACCTTTTCTAAAGAGTATCATTTGTTCTCATATTGTTGTAGAGCAAACATACAGAATAAGAAAATCTGCTAGCAGCTCCAAGGATATCACATATGCTTTTGAAAAAGTCATTGCTGACTTCCGGCCAAGATGGAGGCATAGGTAGACGCACTGTGCCTCCTCGCACAACCAAGATAGGGACAACAACGATACAGAAACAAAATAACAACCAGAACTGACAGAAAATTGAAGTGTATGGAAGTCGGACAACCAAGGAAAATACACTTTCATCCAGGAGGATGAAGTAGGGGCGGAGTCAGGCCGGGCGAGGGACGGGGAGCGGAGAGCTGAGCACCTGGGGCAGCGCGCAAGTCTGCAGCAGGCACACCCTGGGCACATAAGCAGCAGTGGCTGGTGGGCCCCAGCCAGGGGGTGGCGACCGGCAGACCCAGCGAGGCGGTCATTGTGAAGCAAGGCACTACACGCAACTTAGGGTGCCAGCACCAGGAAATAGAGCTTTGGGTCACTGACTGAAAAGGAAGGTCCCACGGGGTACACAGGCCCACCCACACAGGAATTGGTGCCAGAGGGGCCCGGTTGGCTTGCGGAAAGTGGCGGAAGGGTCTGGGGTCCTGCAGAGGGCGGAGCGGGCGCCATTATTCCTTCTCGGACCCCGCCTCCACATACAACGTCACAACCCCTCGACTGGGGTGCCCCACCCAGGTGAACTCCTAAGGCCCCGCCCCTCACTACAGGAGTTCGACAAGACCAAAAAACAAAACAAAAAAAAACAAAAAACAGCAAAAAGATGGCTCAACCAGAAGAAGAATGGAAAGCCCCAGAACCCATCCTTTTAAGCGACCAAGAGATAGCCAACCTATCAGATGCACAGTACAAAGTACTGGTTATCAAGATACTCACAGAATTGGCTGATTTTGGTCACAAACTAGCTGAAAACATGCAGGCTACAGTAAATTTAATGAAGAAAGATGCACAGGGAACCAATGGTGATGGAATGAAAGATGGGTCTCACATCAATGGAGTGGACCAGA
>CM052538.1:127310729-127343124 GCA_028533065.1 Trachops cirrhosus
ATGTGCCCTGACTGGGAATCGAACCGTGATCTCTTGGTTCACAGGCCCGCGCTTAATCCACTAAGCTACACCAGCCAGGGCTAGAATACAGATTCTTTAACAAAGAGCAGCCCCAAGAGATCTTAGCGAGGCTTTTGCTTACAGAACATGTAGTACTTATTACTTTTTCTCATATTAAATCTGGATGCTGAAATGCTAGATAATGTTTAACGTAGACAGCCACCATGACTCAGATTTAGGTTTGGCATCATTGCCAGGTTTCCATTCTTTTAATTCCTGTATCTTATTCAAACCCAGATACTCTTAGGCTACAGGGTTTGCTGTGATCTTTTATTTTTTTAAGGCTTTATCTATTTTTTTAGAGAGAGGGGAAGGAGAGAAGAAAGGGAAAGAAACATCAATCAGTTGACTCTCACATGCCCCCAGTTGGGGATGTGGCCTGCAACCCAGGCATGTGCTCTGACTGGGAGTCAGACCTACAACCTTTCAGTTCACAGGCCAACGCTCAGTCCACTGAGCCACACCAGCCAGGGCTTGCTGTGATCTTTAGCTACCTTACTGGGGTCCTGTAAATCCTCTCCAGAGATTTGTCTTCTAGGGTGAAGAACCTACTCTCCAATATGGTTCTTCCATTTTTCAGTTGAACACCTTATACATTGTCTAGCAGCTAGTAGCCAGCCACCTTGTCCTTTGTCATGAAGGCATCTGGCTTTGGAATCTTGGAAATCTTAACATTTACCCTGACTTGCTTTTCAATTCCTGAAATAACATTCATTAACCGATCCCCACTGTTTGCTCTACCTTTTGCTAAAGGTGCTCAGTTTCTACACATATTATTCACATCTGACTTAAAACACTTATGTGGCCCTGTGCTCATAACAGAAAGATGGTACCTTTCCCAAAAGCTTGTCTGCATATCAGCTTTATACAAAGAACTAGAGATTCTTCATCTCTTACATTTTGTATTGCTTACTAAGTAAGCTCTTGTTTCATGTTGTCACATTTTTTTAAGAGTGGGGAAAGATAAATGTTCATTTGTTCCACTTATTTATGCATTCATTGGTTGATATTTTTTAGTTGAATTTATTTGGGTGACATTGGTTAATAATAAAATTATAGATTTCAGGTATACAGTTCTATAATACATCATCTGTATATTGTATTGTGTGTTCAGCACCCCAAGTCAGGTCTCCCTCTATCATCGCTTATTGCCTCTTATCCTCTCCTACCTTCCCCAACCCTCATTTCCCTGTGGTAATCACTGTACTGTTGTCAGTCTAGGAGCTGTTTTGTTTTGTTTTTGTGGGGGGAGTGGTTGGTATTTTTTCCCCTTACCATTTATCTCCCTTATATCCTGCTGCCTGCAGTCATCACACTGATGTTCATGTCCATTAGTCCCTTTGCCTCTTTCCGCACTCCCTCTACCTCCTAATCCCCATCCTGTAGCTGTCAGCCTTCTATCTATGAGTCTGTCTCTATTTTGCTTGTTAGTTCATCTTGTTCATTAGATTCCACATAAGAGTGAAATCATATGCATTGGTTGTCTGTTGTATGTACCCTGACCTTACCCACAACCTTGCTTTATTCAGACGATGCTCCAGCCAGGTGAGCTACCTCACCAGGGCTATTTATTGATTTCTTACAGGTTATTCTAAATTATTTACTAAAAAAATCTGGCCTGGTGCTGTATATCTTAACCATACATCCTATACACACACCCATAGTGCAAGTCTTAATTCACTAACCCAGATAAAAAATGATGTATATGCAGAGATCCTATTAGATAAGTGAACATGGAGTAAAGTTTACGAAATATATGCAGTCTTCTAGTTCATTTTTATAACTTTCCTTTTTTAATTACAGAAGCAAAGACTAGTTCATTTTAGATTGTTGAGATACAGAAATAAGAGAGGAGATCCTGGATTAGAGCTCACACCATCTACTTTATTTGCCAACATTTTATATACTATTAGTGTAGAATGTAGCTTTGTGGAACGTTTAAACCTTTTGTACTGTATTAAAATGGAGCCCAATCTAGCTGAGTATGTATCTCATACTCAGGGAATGTAATGTTCTTTAGGCTGTCTTCTATATACTGTCTTCTCATCAGTATTTTCATTGATGCTCTGTTTAATGTTTTAATACTTGTAGAAAACTTAGACATCTTCCAGCCCATTCCCTCCTTTTTCGCAAGTCATTGTGACCAAGTTACTATGCTTCATAAAATGTGAGAGGAAATTTTTCCAGTTTCACATGCAGTATTATTTGCAGTAACCTAGACTGACAGTTTCCAAGCTTTCTTTTACTAGAACTTATTTTCCCTTAGAAAAATCTCACCTTGAGCTCCATATATAAAACATAATTGAGAAGGACTCTTTCTGAAGCCCTGTCCAATTTACTTCTAGTAATTTCTAAGTACTTTAGAGCCCTGAAAACTATTTAAGTACTTATTTCATTAAGATTTTTATTTTACAAACTGGTATATTAATCATAATATATTGGTCAAAACTAGTAGTAGCAATTGGCAATCCAAAAAAATAGTGAACATAGTGAAGTCTTGAGTTTTGATTCAGAGTAAGAAAATATTTTATAGAAATAAGTGCATTTTGTGTTTGTACATCTCTGTTAGACAGTTTGAATGTCCTGGTAGTTATTTTACATTTATTTGAGTTACTTGTAATAAGTGAATTGGTTTTGATGTACTAAAAATATTCCAGACATACGTGGCAGGAATTATAATACCCTGACCCTTAGGGCTTTATAAATCTTTTCTTCTGCATAGAAGTCAAATAAATTGATATCAGTATGTATTGATGAGCTCCTGTGCTATGATTGACTGAATTTAGAAGAAAGCAACCTTGAGTGAATGTTCATGTCATGAGTCTGACTTGATTTTCTTTTGTTTGATAGGAAAAAGCTCCTCTATTTCTGAAGAGAAAGGCGACTCTGATGATGAGAAACCAAGGAAAGGAGAAAGACGATCATCCAGGGTCAGACAGGTAACTCAAATACCTCCTAAAGCATTCATTCCCTCTTTGGGTAATGCTTTGGATATCTCCTCCTTTTCTTCCTCTTCAAACTGTTTCAGAGTTGGCGTCTCTAGATTTCTATGCATTCATCTTCTCTTTCTTTTCTTTCATTTTTTGTTTTTTAATTTAGATCTGCTCTGGCCTTCAGATTTCTGAGTGAATATATAAAAAATAAAACTTAATTGTGAAAGTTAGTAGGCTGGTATATACTCCTGGTATATAGTCTCTTCCTAAAGCGCATTATTTAAAAACATATAATTAATTATTCAATTAAAGCATTAAAACTATTTGATATATTAAGTGAGCAAATATGAAAGTATATGTGTAGTGTAATTGTGACTAGAAAAGAAACAATGGGAAAAATTAAATATACCAAAATAAAAAAATCACATTAAATGATAATAGTTTAATCCCCTCCTTCTTTCTAGATGTTTAATTTATATTTATATTTTAAAGCTTGAAGCTAAAAAATAAACTGGAAGTTTTCATTATTGTATTCCTTTTGGTCACTCTGATTCAGTAAGAGTCCATATTTGTCATGCTTGTTTACTGTCACACATTTCTGTGTTGCTGAAAAAAGCATATGTCATTTGAGTTCTTCCTTCCTTTGTGTTTCTCGTGAGATAATTTTTCTCTTCTCTTTTGATAGTGAGCAAATATACTTGCAACCATTGTAGACCTATTTTTTCTTTCAGGCAAGAGCAGCTAAACTCTCAGAGTGTAGCCAGGTTGCTGAGGAGGAAGAGGATCAAGAGACACCTTCCAGAAATCTGAGGATCAGAGCAGATCGAAATTTGAAAACAGAGGAGGAAGAAGAGGAGGAAGAGGAAGAGGAGGAAGAGGAAGAGGAGGAAGAAGAGGAGGGAGTAAAATCTAGGGAAGCACCAATTCTGAAACAGTTTGAGGAAGAAGAAGAGGGGAAAGAAATGCCCAGAGCAAAACCAGAAGAGGTGATGGATGAGAGACCCCAAACCATAAGATCACAGGAACAGGAGGGATTAGAGAAAGGAGGGAGAGTTACAAGGTCCCAGGAAGAGGCTAGTAGAAGAAGTCATCTGGCCAGACATCAGCAGGAGAAAGAGATGAAGACAGCTTCTCCCCTTGAGGAAGAAGAAAGAGAAACAAAATCTTCAAAAGTCTTGGAGGAAAAATCAAAGTCTCCTTCCCCTCCTCGATTGACTGAAGATCTGGAAAAGGCCCCCCTTATGCTACAACCAGAGCAAACTGCCAGTGAGGAGGAGACTCCCCCACCTTTACTTACCAAGGAAGCATCTTCACCACCACCTAATACACAACTTCAGAGTGAAGAAGAAACAGAGCCCATGGAAGGCCCAGCACCCCCTGTTCTCATTCAGTTATCTCCACCTAATACAGATGCTGAGGCCAGGGAACTATTAATAGCTCAACATACTGTCCAGTTGGCAGGAGGCTTGTCTCCTTTGTCAAGTCCTACAGACACCAATGCAGAATCTCCAGCTGAGAAAGTGCCAGAAGAGAGTGTCCTGCCTCTAGTTCAGAAAAGCATACTAGCTGACCCCTCAACCCAGAAGGGTCCTGAAACTGAGTTGGACAAATCTGCTCCACCACTCCCTCTAAAAATTGAGGAATTAGCACCAGCCAAAGGGATCATTGAGGAATCTCTGAAACAGCCATCTTTGGAACAGAAGGAAGGCAGGTCTTCTCATACCCTTCTCCCAAGCCACAGATTGAAACGGTCAGCTGACTCATCCTCTAGCCGGTCCTCCTCATCTTCATCGTCCAGTTCTAGATCAAGATCTCGCTCTCCTGATAGTTCAGGCTCTCATTCTCACTCACCTCCAAGATCTAAGCAGAGAGATACAGCTCATGCCAACCCTCGTGGTAGATCCAAGATGGGCTCCAGATCAACATCAGAGTCCAGGTCACGTTCCCGTTCTCGTTCACGTTCAGCATCAAGCAACAGCAGAAAAGTAAGTGGGAGTATCCTGGGTGTTTTGATATTCTGTCTATGCCAGTGTTTTTCAACCGCAGGAGAAGCTATCATTTTCTGGCAGAAATAGGAAAAGCTTCCTTTAGTTGCTAGTTCAGTGATTATTTCCCCCATTTCAGAGTCTAATTTTCAATTAATTGATCCCTAAATAGGGTCCTTTTTTTTCTTTTTTGAGCCCCTTTACAAAGAAAAGAATTTGATTTTTTTGTTTTTTACTTCATTTACCCACCTTCTCCACTAGACTGTAAACTTCTTAAGGATATGGAAATGTCTTTTTACATGTGTAATCCAGTACCCAGCACCTAGTTGGGACTTAATAAGTAATTTGTGGAATAATATAAGAAGTTAGGGAGATCACTACTAACACAAACAGGAATAAACATAGGGACAAAAAGTTCCAAAGTATTAAATTGGGTCAGCAGAAGTTGGAAAACTCAGTGATCTACTGAACATAGACCACATAAAATAATTTGCATTATGTGTTTCATTTCTTCAGTCTCTGAGCCCTGGAGTCTCCAGGGACAGCAGCACCAGCTACACTGAAACCAAAGATCCCTCTTCTGGTCAGGAGGTTGCAACTCCACCAGTGCCACAACTGCAGGTCCTTGAGCCAAAGGAGAGGACTTCCACCTCATCCTCTATTCCAGTGCGGCCTATGAGCCAACCTGAGCCAGCCGAAAAGCATGTGACACAGAGGGTACAGCCTGAGCGGGTAGGCTATTATGCCATCTCCCTAGAGGGAGATGGAGGATTAGGCATGATTTTCCCTTTTGTCTTAGCTATAAAACTGAAAGGTCAATCTGGACAAGATTTACTAGAAATGTAGAAGGTTGGAGATACCTGTTAGATTCCATTTAACTCATTTCCAACTCCCTGGTTCATGAGGCTGAGTTCTCAGCTCCAAGAGGATGCTCAGGGTCAGTTCTTCCACAGAACTCTTTTTTTTTTCCCCCTGCCCAAAAGGAAGCCTTTTCTCGTTTCTCTCAAAATAGAATTCTAATAAAATGATTGCTGACATAGAAATTTTTAAAGCAATATTCCATTCTACTTTGTAAAATGAAATAAAGATACATAGGGCTGAGTGCAGAGCTGGTGTATGGTGTGTGCCCTGCTCTGCCTTTTACCAGCTCCAGGTTAAAGAAAAGGAACCCAGCAGATATAAGTATGTTGCTATGTTTGTTTTGCTATGTTTGTCTTGACAGGGGAGCCCAAAGAAGTGTGAAGCTGAAGAGGCAGAGCCACCAGCTGCCACACAGCCCCAAACCTCAGCAACTCCAACCTCTCACCTGCCAGAATCAGAAAAGATTCATCACACTGTGTAAGTGATATACCTCAACTGGGGTATAACAAGGAACTAGAAGTGTGGGATAGTACTGGATAGTTCTTTGCTCCCTAGGGTTCTTTGACTAAGCAGTCCTAGTTTCCTTTTAAAACATGAAGGCAGAGCTTTATCTGGACAAAGGCTAGACTTCAGTTACTATGTCGGGACCTGCCACCAGACCTCTTAAGGTAGTCTGAAAAGTGATGGTGAAACCATAAAGAAACCCATACCTGGGATCATCTAACCAAAATAGTTTCTTTAAGGCGAAGACAGCACAGGCTTCTGTTACCAAACTCAAGACAGTGTAAGGGAATTAACTCAGGACATCTTAACTCAGTCTTTAGCTCACATTTACCAGCTACACCTAAGCCCAGGTATATAGTTAATAAAGCATATTGAGGGTCTACAAAGAAAGGTACAGGAGGGTGCTGCTGTGTTTTGGTTTCTGTATTTTTCTTGTTTATTAGCTGTCATTTTATTAAACACAGTCTAAGTTAGCTCTTACAGCATGCAATAGAGCAAAAGATGAAGTCCATATCGAGTCCGAGGTTTATTCCTCAGTCCCAGAGACCTGTGAATTGACTTTATCATTCATACAATTAATGTGAGTTTTCTATTCCTTATATTAGTTCTAGAAAAATACTCATAACAAATTAAATCTGTGGTTGAATAGTTACCCATTATTCTGAGCTCTTAAGTATTATAAATTAAGAAGCAATTGGACCAAAATTTCTGGCTTCAAATTCTCATGGGAAATGAAAAACAAAAGCATTGTGGAAATAAGATGCTTAGCTTTTAGACATCAGGAATCTGGTGCTGCTTTGGTGAATGTTCTTTGTAGACAGTTGGCCTAAAGTCATTCCATATGTTTCTGTGTCATTTTAACACTATACTACCAGTATGATTTTTCCCTTTATGTAAAAGTCTAATAATTCACACTCTTCTAAGAGCTTTAGACTATCTTTTTGCTTCTGATTTTGGAGGGTGGTGGGCAGGTGACATAATTTTATTATCTCATTTCCTTATGACTTTAATAATAGTTTTGTACTTTTAACTAGATAGCTCTTGCCTTGATAATACCCTTGCAACTGTCCATTCCAATATTTTTGCCTCTGCCGCCATCTTGTGGCCATTTCATTTGGGTTTAAAAACCAAAAGTTCACTCTGCTTCCTTTGAAGATTTCATTTTTCCTTTTTTGGATGAGTACATTCTCCTTTGGAAAAGGGTGTTTCTTCTAGGACCATAATGTGAAAATCCAGCGGATTCTGGAAGTGTTCAGGATTTCCCCAGCTACACACCATCGATGAGGAAATGGGGTGACACCTTCCCTTCCATATCAACCAGAGATAATACTTGCCTCCCTATCCGAATCCCCATCCCATGGGGGTACAGCATGTCCTTTGCATAATGGCAATTTCAAAGTAGGTGTTGACAACCTGTTACTAATTGGGCATGAGGAACTGCCTCCTATGCACCTTGAGAAGCAAGTAATTCTCTAAAAAGCTCTGTGCTTGCCCTTAAATTCTGTGGGTCTATGAGGTCCTGGCAACAGAACGGTACTTTATGCTGTTTTGAAGCACCTTTATTTCTGGACTTTTGCATGCAGTCCAGGGCAAATAAGGCTTGGAGTCATATACAGTTTTTCTCCCCAGGTAAAGGTGGCTTTGATCTTCATTTTATGACTAAGGTAATCTACACGATTCTGGCAAGGTGATAGGCAAGTGGCACTTTGGGTAAATACTGAGATTGTTCATTGTTACCTTGGCAAGGTTCTGTGGAGCAGCCTCTGGATTAGAAGTGCATTGGGAGTTTAGGAGTAGCTCACGCATATCCCCCTTGCCCACTTTCCTTCTGCCTGCCTTTCAGCTGGTCTGTTTAGCAGCCTAACAAAAAGGCATGCCCAAAGGCCTAAACCCATAGGCTATTTTGGGATTGGATTTGGTAAATGAACCTTTGAGAAGGTTGCCTGCATTTCTGGAGATCTTGATACAGTTAATTCACAACACTCTAGTTTTTTACCAGCTGGAAGTCCTAGTGTTCAGTTGGGTGATCTCAGGAATCCTGGCCAATTTTAAAAGTGGGATCAACAGTTTTAAATGGAAAAGACTGTTTGTAACTTAACTTTGGTTTTACTGTCTGTCTCAATAAGTCACATGACTTTAATAAAAACAGAGCCTAACACCTATTGATTCAGTAAAGTGTTAAAAAATTAGATTTTTTTACTTCAAAGACCTCTCATCATTTGGAAGAGATTTCCTAACTTTTTCATTGTGCTTGGTTAAATCCATCCTGATTCTGATTGTTCCCTGAGGAATTTTAGATTTGAGGTAAGGTATCTTTTTCATTGTTTGGAGCAGTAATTCATGAGCCCTCAGTTCTATTTCAGTTGATCCCTATTCAAAAATACAATCTTTTTTTTAAGGATTGTATTTACTTCATTTATTAGAGAGAGAGGAAGGGAGGGAGAAAGAGACAGAGAGAAACAGCAGTGTGTGAGAGATGCATGGATCGGTTGCCTCTTGCACACCCCCAAGCAGGGACCTGGCCTACAACCAACATGCCCTGACAGGGAATCAAACTGGTGACACTTCGGTTCACAGGCCGGCACTCAGTCCACTGAACCATACCAGCCAGAGCCCAAAATACAGTCTTACACTTGCTTTGAATATAACAAAAATGTCCTCATACAACAGAAAGTAACGGTATTCTGTTTCTACATTTTAAAAAAATAGGAAAGGCAGGGGAAACTTTATGTGGGCAATTGTATCATCTAGCAGTAGTTAATTCACACCTGAATTTTTCTAAAGACAACCTTCCTGTGTATACAAACCTTGAAATAGCAATTTAGGGCTCTTGGTACTATGTATATTTTATCTTTTTGCCTGAGTTGGAGGAAGGATATGGTCCTTTAAGCCAATATGATAGTGTAATTGATACTCCTCACAGGACCTGCAGAGCCAATATGCCAAATGATGCATAATAAAAAAAGTGAAGTTTACTGTAATCATTAGAGTTTGCTCACTGAGAAATTGGTATCTAAAGACATAATCCACCAAGTCCTACTGCCCTTGGTTGTCATGGAACTAGTATGCTCCTGAGGATATTCTATATTTAAATCTCACTGCCTGGAATGGTTAACTTCCACTGTTTCTTACTGACTTTCACATCAGGTCCTCACCTCTCATGAGTTTTCTACAAAAACTAAAATTCAAACATACGTGCCTAAAAAATTTCATTTCCCATTAGCCTATCTGAATCTCATTCATATTCACTTATGAACTGTAATGTGATGTTATTAGCCCCCAAGTAGTTCTGTCCTTTTATTCTGGGTTACAAATGCTTTATGTGCTATTCCCACACCCTAACCCCCACTCAACTTCACATGTATTTCAGAGATATCAGAAACATTTGTGTAAGAACTTAAATAAAGTGGGAAGGGAGATTCCTTTTGTCTTTTTAGAGACTACAAGGAGAAGCTGTGTGGGGCTCTGACATAGTTAACAAGGCTTCAGGACTGGTCCTCCAAGTAGATTGGGTCCCCTTTTGGGGCAATTTTAAGGATTCTTCTTTTTCTTATGAAAATAAAGCCTTGGGAATTTTTGGATCCCACAGAATTGATCATGGGGAAATAGCACAAACTTGCTATGTCTTAAGGCCAAGGATAACATGGTAAAATTCTTATTCTTAAAAAAGTGAGGTACAATTTCCAGTAAAAGAAAATGTTTTTCTCCAAGGAAACTACTTCTGGAGAAGCATATTGGCAGCTGAAAGCATTTTAGGACAGTTGATGGACAGGGAACATTTATTTGGATATTTAAAGGTAACATTCTCTATGGGAATTCTAGCCAAAGAATTTATTTATTTATTTATTTATTTATTTATTTATTTTTTAAGATTTTACTTATTTATCTTCAGAGGGGAAGGGAAGGAGAGAGGGAGAGAAATATCAATGTATGGTTGCTTCCTGTGCATTCCCTGCTGGGAACTGGCCTGCAACCCAGGCATGTGCCCTGACTGGGAATCGAACCATGATCTCTTGGTTCACAGGCCCGCGCTTAATTCACTAAGCTACACCAGCCAGGGCCCAAAGAATTTATTTAAGATGAAAACTTTTAGTTTAGCAAGCATGTATTAAAGTGTCCACTTCGTACCCAAAATGACAACCTAATTCAGAAATATTTACTGAGCATTTCTCTGTGTTAGGTCTTGGGCTAGGGGCCAAGGAATACAGTCTCTAACCTTCAGGAGTTCTGCAGGATGAAGATGAGGGGCAAGTAAACCAGGGGTTGCTACATAGAAGGATACGGGCATTGCTGAAAACCTGTCAGGCAACTTACTGAAAGTCTTCATATCAGAGAGAGCCTACTCTTTGAAGGAGCCAAAAGTTCCATAGGTGGCATCCAATGAGATAATAGCCTAATAGGACAGGTGCATAGCCTTACCTTGACTGTGAGTGTCATTCAAGCCAGACCTTTAAGAGCGAACCTTTATCACACTGTTCCATGAGTTTAGGTATTGTTATTATCCCCACTTTACAATTCAGAAGCACAGAAAGGGTGAGGAACTTGCCCAGTCTCACACAACTTGTGTGGGGGTGGGACTGAGGCCAGGATTGGGCCCTCGCCAATTTGACTCCAAAGCTCTGTTTTACTGAGAAAGGGAACTTTTACAGTAATATATAAAATAAACTGCATGACCTTTTTAGCATGTATTTGGCACAGAAGTTTAAGGTTTTAAGCGGCAGAGAGAAAATTTTATTCCTGGTTATAAGCTCTGGTATTACAAATGAGATAAAAAGTTTTTGGTTAAGCCCAGAAGCTTATCTTAGTTTTAAACCTCTACTGCCACTAGGATACAAAAGGAGCACCTTTGGAGTCCACCAGTGAGCATTTTGAGCATCTGCTGAGTGCTTAATGAGTGGTTAGAGTCAACTTCCCATTTCACATTTATGCTGGTGAAGATGCCCATAATTAATTTCTGTTTAGTCACTTTCTGCCCAGCAGGTAGCCCCCACCCCGTATAACAGCTCTCTCTCATTTCAGTTTCTCATCTACTTCAGAGCCTTCACCTTGGAGCCCTCACTCCAAGAATTGCCTTTGTGCTTCAGCTGCCCAAGGTCCCCTTGCCTGGTTTATCTTTTTCTTTTGTGGCTCCAATGGACTCTGGGGCAGGGTGACCTTATTAAAGACTCTGAAACAAAGTTGTCTGTCATCTCTTCAGAGATACCTCTCGCCCGCCTTCTCCCCCACTAGTAATTCAAAAAGGGTCTCTGCTTATCCACTCCTTCCAACATCCCTGGCGAAAGGACAGGTTGGAGTAGAAACACATGGTCAATGGTAGGGGTGAACAGCCTGTTATTGTAGTGATTGGATACTGCCAATTCTCATCCCACCTTGACCAGCTGATTGGCTGATCTGGTTTCAAGGTTTAATGCCTGGTCTCTTGGGGAGAGGGTGGTGGGCACAAAAATTGGCCTAAGACTCTCCATTCTGTCTCTCAATTCTGACTTTGTTATCTGCCCTCTTTAATTGTTTTTCACTCCCAGCTCTGCTGTTTTCCTTGCCTCTATTCTCTGGAATCTTCCAAGCAAGCAGCTGTAACTTTGTATGTCCTCTCTATCCGGCCCCCTCCCTGCCCCCTGGGAAGACGAGGAGAGAGCACCCTCTCCCTGCGGGGTTAGGCCTTAGCTGTTGTAACCTGAGAAAAGAAGGAAAAAGGCCATACCTACTGAGCCAGCAGTGAGCTGCCTGTGGCCTGCTAGAGGCCAAGAACCTCGCTCACTCAGGGCCCTCCCTCTTTTCTTTCCCCTCCCCTGCTGCAGCAGGGCCCTCCCCCATCCGCACACACAGACTGCTGGGTAAGTGGCAAGATGGCTCCCCTGCATGTCTCCGGCTGATCGCCGCTGCTCCGCTAATACAATAGAGCCAGCCACTACCAGCAGCCTGGCCCTCTCCTTCCTCCTCCTCCTCCAGAGAGACCCATCCAGCCGAACTCGGGGTTTGCCGTGAGGACTTAACGCTTATCTCTTAAAAGCCAGATCTATTTTAGCCTCCCCTCACCACCACCACCACCACCACCACCTCCCCTTCCATTTACCATTTTTTTTTGGCTCCCCAGTTGCTCCATCTCAATTTTCTCTGTCTGGATTGGGTGGCTGGGGAGGAGGTGGTGGGATCTTGGGTCAAGGAAGGTGTTTTGTTTTGTTTTTTTAATTTTTTAGGATTTTTTGTTTGGTTTTTGTTATTTCTTCCATTCCAGAAAGGGATAAACAGCACTTCCAGGGGGAGAAAAAAAAATCATGATATCAGAAAGCAAAGAAGGGTGAGAGCTTCACATTTCCATGTATCCCCTTTCCCCACCACTCTAGCCCACCTTATCTTCCTTCTCTACCCCATCCATGGCTTTCATTCCGTTTTTCATTTTGGTTTGTTTTCAGTCATTCTGCTTTCCCCCTTTGTCCTTCCTGCCTGGTTTCTAATTGGCCCCACTTGCCCTCTCTCTGTAGGAAATAGGTATTTTTTTGATAAGCTTTTTTTTTAGATTTAAAGAGTTGAATCTTGTGTTTCTGTGGGGGCCTGTTAGCTGGGGGCACAGTTCCGACTTTCCCCTCCCCCCCTTCCTGTGCATCCCTGCCTGCTCTGGGAAAGCTGTTCTGACCTCTGAGTGTCAGCCTGTCGGGAATGCTGAATTTCCTGGTGGTGGTTATCAGCCTGGGGAGGTTTGGTTTCCCTTCTGAGATTTAGACCCTGATCATCTCGATTTGAAAAAAAAATTTTTTAGCCCCAGTTAAACTCCCTCCCAGTTTGGGAGGCCCAGTTTGGGTGGGAGTGGGGGGCGAGATTAGAAGTAGAAGTTAGAGATGAAGACAGAAAAATAAGAGAGGAAAGTAGTTTATCTGAAGTGTATCTGTGGGATTCATTGCCTGAAATGAGAGATAACTTGTGAGATTGGAGAATGGGTGGAGTGGGTTCAGTGTTTGTGGGGGCAGAATGCATGGTGGGGGGGAGGGTGTGTCCTGACTGGGAGGCCTGCTGTCTTTATCTTTTGGAAGTTGGAATGAGGGAATGGGAGAAACTGGGCGAAAGCAGAATATAAGAACAATTCCTACACCTCTGAGCAGGTAAAAGTGGCCTGATTTCTTCTCTGAGCTTTCATACTCTCTCCAGCAGTTTTAGTTTTTCCTTTTAGATGAGAAGGTGCTTGTTGAAGCTTGAACCTTCACCAGCCCTACTTTCCCTGTTGCCTCCACCCCTACCATCTCCCTTCTCGTGTCTCCAGATCCTATGGATCAGTAGGCCTTATTAAGCAGTTGATTAAACATAAGTCTGGGATCATTCACCATGGCCATGGTCATTTTTTCTAGTCTTTTTAAAGAATCAGACTTCTCTTAGTTTGTCATGCAATTTTGTTAAATAAAGGTGCCTGTGGCCGGGGGACAGAGAGGCCAGAGGTTGTGGGCAAATCACAGTCATTTTTGAGGGACTATTTTGGGTGGAGGGGCTGTTTGTCTTCATGTAAGAGTACTTTGGTTATTACCTAAGAACAAATGGAGCCCTGACCCAATCACAGCTTTATCCCATCCGGGCTGTGGGTGGATATGGTTGCCTTGATCTTGTACTTCCCCAAGGAAAACACTTTCCCACTTTCCTGAAAGGAAAAGATCTCTATAGTCTGATGTGAAAAGTAGCTCTCCAAATCCACTGAAGTGATGAGGCATGGGGGTTTCCTGACCCCAAACCTAACATTTTGTTCTCTTTTTCCCCTTGGTTTTTTTTTCCTGCCCTTCCCTCGCACCTCTCCCCATACTGTCAGTGAGGAGAAGGAGGAAGTGACCATGGATACAAGTGAAAACAGACCTGAAAATGAGGTGCCAGAGCCCCCCATGCCTATTGCAGACCAAATCAGCAATGATGACCGCCCAGAGGGCAGTGCTGAAGATGAGGAGAAGAAAGAGGTAAATCTTCAAACTACTCGTTGGGGTGGGTGGGCAGGCAGGAGTGGAGCTAGGGGAAGGAGTGGACCAGTCTGATGATCCCTCATCCGCAGTTGGATAGCTAAAGAAGGGGATAGGCAGAGACTCCCATCAGGATAGGGTCATGGGAGAATTCGCTGGTTTAGCAAGGGAGATCCTTTGTGATGGGGACAGGGCTCATTCTTACCCCTTTCCTTGATGGGGAAGTAGTGCAGTCCAGACTCTGGAAGTTTGTAACAGGAAAACAGTTAATGACCCTTTAAGACCCAGCTCAGCTTTCCCTGCCATCACCTCCAGCTCCCCCGCGCCCCCCCCCCCCAACTGCTTTAGCTTTCCCTCCTTTTTAAAAGCCTGTTGTAGCTAAACGCCATCTAGTGGGCTTTGGTGGTTTTCAGCTGACCAGCCATGCTGAGGAATTTTTGTTTGGCATCTGCCCCCCAGTGGTCTCATTGCAGAGATGTAGCTACTTAGAAATCAGCACCTAGGGTGATCCCAAAAACCCTTTTCCATTTCTGTGACCCCTCTACCTACTTTGTTGGCATATATATTATCTAGTTTTCTGCACCCAATTCAGGGGTCTCCCCCTTCAGAGCCAGCGAAGTCTACTTGGCTCATAATAGAAAAAGCATTAGCTGGGTTGGGAGTGGGGTAACAGGGTGGGAGGGACTGTTGTGTGTGTAGCCTTTCTTTGATGTGTGTTGCGGGGGTGGGGGCCGGTGAAAGTGATTTGATGTGCAGAATATTATTTATTACAAGGTCCTTCTTAAAACTTTGTCCAAGTACCTCATGTACGGTAATCCGCCCGTAAAATATAACCCTGCCCAACTGGCCAATCGTTGATGCCGCCTCTTCCTCTGGACCCACCCGCTGCTACTGAGCTGCCCAATCAGAGCCGAGTCTGCTATCCAGGTGTCTTGGCCAGAGGGGGGCATGTATATGGGATCCTGTGATGGGCCCCCTTTTGCCTCCCTGCCTTGCTTACATCAGGGGGCCAAGAAGAGCACTGTTCTGGAGAGACTTGTATTGAGAAAGCAAAAAGCATTTGGAAAGGGGTGGACTTGCACCATCTCCCTATTTGGGACACCCCAAGAAGAGCTTGTGTCAGTGCTGGGGCGCCTGCCCACATGCCCTTACCATTTTGAGGACTGTGGGTTATCTTGTTTGCTACAGACTGTTGGGATCCCCTTCTAGGGCACCAAGACCTCCTAAAGAGTCAATGTTTGTGATCACAGTGCCATGCTGTAAAATACCGAATGGGGCTCTCGGCTTAAGCTATGACGACTAGGAACCCTGCAGAGAAGTCTAGGGTCTGAGCCCAGGGATTTAATGCTGATGACAGCCCAGCCATGTATCACCACTTGCTCATCAGATGGACTTTCCTTTGGTCCCTGTTATCCATGGTGAAGGGCAGCATGTTGGTTGCTCCAACTTCTCCTCCATCCCTGGAGGCAGGGGCTCATTCATCCACCTGACTGGAACCACTGTCTCAGCTGGAGTCCCTGAGGAGATGCCACATACAACTCTCAGAAGAAAAGCATTCTGACCTTGCTGCTGAATGTGTGCCAGGTCCTGGGGCTATCCACCTTCTACCCCCAGGCTGCCTTCTGCCTTCATCAGAGGTTCCATGATCCCACTCGGTGAGAGGACCCCCCTCCCCAGTTACAGGCAGGGGAGAAAGGGACTCTGGAGTCATCACCTGAATTCCAAGTATTGGGTGGTGGTATTGCTGCAACTTGCCACTGGTGGACATAGGGTCCTGCCTGCCTCTCACGATAAAAGGCCAGGACCATTTCTGCTACTCACAGGCCATCTCATCAGGGACTGCAAGATGATGCCCCTACAGGGCCGGGACTGATGTCTCTGCCCCTTTTCCCCTCTGTACCCCTCGCTGAGCCTGACCACCACCAGTGAACTGTCTTGACATCATGGAAACTGGGCAGCGTCCCCTCACACGTTTCCCTCCCGCCCCCCCTGCGCCCCTGGGAGGACTCTGGCAGTGCCGTGCTGACCACCACGCCGTGCGCCCACATTTTTGCCAACCCAACCCCCCACCAATTGCACAGCGCCTAGCAGGGAGGGCTCATTCTGATTGGACCGGCGGTTGACTAGATACAGTACACAGTGAGGTGCGATTGGCTGAACTGAAGATCCCAGGTGTGAGATGGTACCTGGAACATTTGTCATATTCCTAGTTTATTTTCCTCTTTATTTTCTTCTTTCTTTTTTTTAATCTTTTGTTTTAATTTTTTCTTTATCTTTATTTTTCTGATTTCTTTATTGGATTTATTTATTTGGTTCATGTTTTTCCTGTTCTAATTAAGACTTTTTTTTCCACTAACTTACCCATCAAGAGCGGTCTGGCTAGGGGTCAGGCTGGCCCTTAACGGAGACCAAGGAGACTTGGTTAGACGACAGAAACGGGGCTGGGGGTGGATGGGGAAAGGGGGTTTCATCAAGAGGGTACTGCCCTGCCCTTAATAAGGGTGGTGGTTCTTAGTTTTTCCAGAAATAAGCATTAAATCTAAAAATGCTCTATTCCCCTTTTCTCTCTCTTCCTCTTTTTGCTTTGTCCATAAGTCTTTTTCCTCCTCAGTGTTTGGGACAGAAATTTGCTTGAAAAGCAAGTTTGGAAGTTTCTAGTCCTTGCAAGAGCCCCTAAGGCTTAAGTTCTGACTGGGGAGGAAACAGGAAAGTTTTAATAGAGCTCCATACAGTGATTGGAAGGTCTGAGACTCTCCTTAGGGACAGTCTGTCCTTCATAAAAGTCTTCCTTTACCGAAGACACCTTTAAATTCTTTCTGGGGGCACTTTGCTCAGGGACTTCATCTGCATTGGCTGTCCTTTTCCACAGTGTGGTAGGAGTCTAGACAATCTTGACAGTCAGCTGTCTTAATGACTCAAAGCCACTGTGACTGGATGTCAGGCTGGACATTGTGAAAAGGAAGACAATTACCTTGTTAAAGTTGCCATCCCAGGGTGGTTTTCTTAATTTCCTCATGTTTTCCTCAGGTTAGGAAGGAAGACCTAGGAGGCCAGGTGACCCAGTTCTGGGCACATCTTGAGCTTGGCATTCTCTTACCCCATAGAGACAGTGGAAAGGGTCATGACTGATGCTTTTGAAGGGCTGGGAGGCTACTGAATTCCTCTTCCAGCTTATTTCTGGTTAAGCTAAAACACAGTTGTGGTATATGAACTAGATGACTTTTCCCTGCTCTGATGTTTGGTTTTATTTATTTTTTTTCTCTAACTTGCATTGATTCTGCTTCGTTTTTGCCGTTTGCCGCTTCTGTTTTGGTCTCTGTCTGTCTCTGTCCCTCTCTTTCTGTGTGTCTTTGGAGCTTAAGCTAAGACTGCCTCATCTAACCTCCTTCCCCCCTCTCTGTGGGGTGTGTCTCTTTCTCTTTTTTCCCCCTCTTGTTCTCTATACAGAGTTTGCTGCCCAAATCATTCAAGAGGAAGATCTCCGTTGTCTGTAAGTCTAATCCCAATCCCTAATAAAGGCCAAGAATACCTATAAAAATCAGAATTCATAGAGAAATAGATTCCCATTCTCAGTGGCATTCTTGTGGGTCACCCCTCTTTCCCCCTCACTTCCACCCATCAAACTGGTTCTATTTTGAAATTCAAAGCATTAGACAATCCCTATCATTTTTTCCCCAGTCACATTTCTTTGCTAACTCTAGTGAGATTGTGAAGTGTCTCACCATTTCTTATGTAGTCCTACACGCATTCTTTCAGATACATGAATCCTCAAAACCAGGAGTGAGTTTGAGGGACTCTTATATAATGCTTACCAGTTTACACTTTATTCTGAGAGAGCATCTGAGAAGATGAAAGTGCTCCATGCTTCAAACAACTAACATTTTTTTTTATTATTTTTATCATTTTTTAATCCTCACCCAAGGATATATTTGTTGATTTTAGAGAGAGAGGAAGCGGGGGAGAGAGAAACATCAATCTTGCTTCCCACACATGCCCTGATCAGTGATCGAACCTGCAACCTTTTAGTGTATGGGATGATGCTCCAACCAATTGATCAGCATGGCCAGGGCTCAAACAATCACATTTTAAACATTTTCCCAATGAGGCTCTCTAAATTGACAAAAGTATAATAGATCTTTATAACTCAAATACCAATATGTAGTGTGAAAATTTACCTAAAGCATGATCAGTTTACATCATGATCTAAATTAACTTAAATTTTAATATCACGTTCTTCCCCTCCCTGCCCCCTGCATTCCCATATCCTCAATCTTTCTTCCCCAGTATTTTATACACTTTTACCACTAAAAGTTTAAACTGGTCAGCCAACCCTGTTGCCTTCAGAGATGAGTAGTTTTCATCTGTCAGAAAGTGGCTCCAGTCCTTTTATTTTGAAGCGTGGTTTCCCAGTCCCCAAATATAATTTCCTTAAGTTAACCTTTTAGTAAAATTCCGATCAAAGGCTATCTGTGGGTGTTGTAGTGTGAACCAGCAGAGGGCCTGAGACCATCTTAAGTGTTGGGTCCTATTTCTTGGGGACAGCAGCTTCCAAGGGGGTGCCAGCTGGAAACAGTGACACAGAGGGGGGCCAGCCTGGTCGGAAGCGGCGTTGGGGAGCCAGCACAGCCACCACACAGAAGAAACCCTCCATCAGTATCACCACCGAATCACTCAAGGTGAGGTGGGAGAAGCCAGGGAAGGGAGGGTGAGACACATTAAGGTGGGAGTAGACATGGGCCCAGTGTAACGGGGTGGGGGGTATCTGTGTCCCAGAGCCTCATCCCCGACATCAAACCCCTGGTGGGGCAGGAGGCTGTTGTGGATCTTCATGCTGATGACTCTCGAATCTCTGAGGATGAGACAGAGCGTAATGGTGATGATGGGACTCATGACAAAGGGCTGAAAATATGCCGGACAGTCACTCAGGTAAGGCTCCTTTTACCCCTATGTTGGGGGGCATGGTCAGTAGAGGCAGAGCAGGCAATTGAAGAGCTGTATTAGAGTCTTAAAGGGGAAGTCTTCCATCTCTGCAAAGGGTTGGATTAATTAGTCCTTTTAGGGATCAGTGGGCTACCAAATCCAACCTGTTGCCTGTAATAAAGTTTTGTGAGAACACAGTAACACTAGTTCATGTACTCTTGTCTGTGGCAGCTCTGTCCTATAAAGTCAGAGTTGAATGTTTGCAACCAAAAACTGTATGGCTCACAAAGCCTAAAATTATTTACTCTTATCCTGTACAGAACAAATCTACAAGACTTCTTCCTACCTTAGTTTTCCTCGTGGAAGAGCTGAGGCATTAACAGTCCCAGGATCTGGTGGAGGTGAACTTAATGATGAAATCTTCCCCTAGTGGAAGGCACATGATAGGTTGACTGTACCACCCTCTCTCACCAGGAAACCAGAAGCTAAAAAGAATGTGCCAGTGTTTAAGAATACCTCCATATCTGATACTTCACAGGTAGTACCTGCAGAGGGCCAGGAGAATGGGCAGAGGGAAGAAGAGGAAGAAGAAAAAGAGCCTGAAGCAGAACCCCCTATACCTCCCCAGGTTTCAGTAGAGGTGGCCTTGCCTCCCCCTGTGGAGCATGAAGTAAAGAAAGGTGGGTGAACCATTAATGATTGAAACAGTGCAGCTCCCTGAATTCCCAGAGCACTTTATCTGGACTTCTTTTAATGTTTTCCTGCCTTCTATTATAGTATCTTACATATCTGTTATCTCTGCCTCTCTTAGTTGTTAAGTATTGTATTTGAGGGCTGGTTTCGACTCTTTAAATCTTTGAGTACCCATAATGAGGTTAGCCTAGACAATACCTGGCACAAAAGAAAGGTACGTTGCTCCCTACTGAAAACCATTTGTGTGCTTTATTTGATAGTGACTTTAGGAGATACTTTAACAAGACGTTCCATTAGCCAGCAGAAGTCTGGAGTTTCCATTACAATTGATGATCCAGTCCGAACTGCTCAGGTGCCCTCCCCACCCCGGGGCAAGATCAGTAACATCGTGCACATCTCCAACTTGGTAAGTCATTGTTTCCCACAGTGCAGCCTTGTTGAGTTTGAGCTTTGGATTCATGATTCTTAGGCTCAACTCCTAAGGAGACATTGACTCTGAGTGAATTTACTTAATTTCTCAACCTGTCTTATCTGGAAAATGGGGAGAAAAAAGTATCACCTTGCAGGGTTTTCTTGAGAATTTATAGAGGGCCTGGCACATAATGCCTTAATGAGTGTTGCCACTCTTCTCACATTCCTACTAGAGGGTTCTGACTTCTCTGCCTTCATTCATAGTTTGGCACTCCTATGTACTCTTGTATATGTTTGGCACTCCTGTACTCCTATGACAGCGGCTTGGGAAATCTTCATAGTTATATGAGTGTGGTTCTTCCATTTCCGTTCACAGGTTCGTCCCTTCACTTTAGGCCAATTGAAGGAATTGTTGGGACGTACAGGAACTCTGGTGGAAGAGGCCTTCTGGATTGACAAGATCAAATCTCATTGCTTTGTAACGGTGAGGGGCAAAAGCTCTAGGTTCTGGCATGTTCCCTTTTGTGACCAACATGGCCAGGTTTGAGGGTATGTAGCATGTGGGAGAGACTAAAGGCCTATCGTGAATGCTCTGCCTTCTCCCTTCCTCCACCAGTACTCAACAATAGAGGAAGCAGTTGCCACCCGCACAGCTCTACATGGGGTCAAATGGCCTCAGTCCAATCCCAAATTCCTTTGTGCCGACTATGCTGAGCAAGATGAGGTAAGAAACTTCGGGAGAGGAAGCGAGGCCATCCTCTCCCAAGATTCCCTCCCTCCTTCCTCTTTGTTTCCTTTAGTTGAACCATGAGGCATCGAAGTCTCTGTCCATTGGTACCTGGGCTTCTTCTGTGGGAGTGATGTCTCCATCCTGAGTATCCTTGTCCTTCCTCTACCCACAGCTGGATTATCATCGGGGCCTCTTGGTGGACCGTCCCTCTGAAACTAAGACAGAGGAGCAGGGGGTACCACGGCCCCTGCACCCTCCACCCCCGCCCCCAGCCCAGCCACCACAGCACCCCCGGGCAGAGCAGCGGGAGCAAGAGCGGGCGGTGCGGGAACAGTGGGCAGAGAGGGAACGGGAAATGGAGCGACGGGAGCGAACTCGATCAGAGCGTGAATGGGATCGTGACAAAGTTCGAGAAGGGCCCCGTTCCAGATCACGGTCCCGTGACCGCCGCCGCAAGGAACGTGCAAAATCTAAAGAAAAGAAGAGTGAAAAGAAAGGTACTTAGCTGTGGGGACAAGCATATTCACTGGTATGTGGGAAAGGGAACAAAATGGGATGGGACATAAGGTCCTGTGCATCAAGTCTGACTCCCTTTCTTCCACGTCAGAGAAAGCTCAGGAGGAACCACCAGCCAAGCTCCTGGATGATCTTTTCCGCAAGACCAAAGCAGCTCCCTGCATCTACTGGCTCCCGCTGACTGACAGTCAGGTGAGTGCTGGCCTTCCTGCCCTTCTCAGAGCTGCAGCAAGGCTGGGGGGTGGGACACTGGGGAGAGTCATAGGAGTGTCAGAGGGAGGAGTCCCAGGGAACAGCTTAGGGCAATACAGAAAAAAAGTAAGCATCAAAGAAAGAGGCTGTTTTAAGAAGTTGATGAGTCTGCCTAGAGAAGCCAAACCTAAGAGTGTGACGGTAGACACAAAGAAATGTGTTTGTGTAGCCTAGGAAAGTGGCTGTGCCAATCATTCTTCTTAGAAATTAATTTTAGGTAGCAGAGAAATCTCCTGTTTTGTAAACTTACCCATTTTTTTTTAATACTTAGTGTTTTTTGCTTTTTAAATTTGTTTTGTAACAGGCCTTTTGGGAATTTTAAGCTTATGCTACTCAAGTAGAGATTTGTTCACATGTAGACAGCTAGGGAAATACCGACGGCCCGCATGAATGGTGCCAGTACCTGTTATGGGTATAAAAGGCGAACACTTAGAGGAACTGGGGCTCTGAGACAAGGACAGATGTTATTGCTCTCCTTCTCCCGCCCCCCACTAACCACCCTACACACACTCTGTCTCCCCCCCTCCTCCCTCCCTGCTTAACAGCAAAGCCAGCAGTTATCCTGAGCTATGAGTACTGGGTCCAGGTGCAAGTAGATTGGGGCTGATGTGAACTGGACTGAGATGCCTATTCTCTGCCTTTTCTGCTGGCTACAGATTGTTCAGAAGGAGGCAGAGCGGGCTGAAAGAGCCAAGGAGCGGGAGAAACGACGAAAGGAGCAAGAAGAAGAGGAGCAAAAGGAGCGGGAGAAAGAAGCGGAGCGAGAGCGGAACCGACAGCTGGAGCGAGAGAAGCGGCGAGAGCACAGCCGAGAGAGGGACCGGGAGAGAGAGAGGGAACGCGAGCGTGACAGGGGGGATCGAGACAGGGATAGGGAACGGGACCGGGAACGAGGCCGGGAGAGGGACCGAAGAGATAACAAGCGCCACAGCAGGAGCCGGAGTCGGAGCACACCTGTGCGGGACCGGGGTGGGCGCCGCTAACTGGGAAAACACTGGGGAGAACTGCAGGTTATCAGCCACCCTGCTCCCGGGTGGGGGTGCAAGGCCACAGTGGGATAGGTACAATCTCCACCACCTTGGAACCAGGGGTCTTTCACACCATTTGCCCAGTGCTGACGTATGGCTGCCACCTGTCCCCACATACCAAATGGAGCAGCAGCCATCTTCCTCCCATACACCCCATAACCAATCTCTTGGGATTTAGCTCTCTCCTTTTCACATTCCCAATGAGGTCTGTGAGAGGGAAGAGCTAGGTTAGAGAGAGGTGGTTGGCTTAGAGGAGGGGAAGAGCCAGGATCCCCAACCTCTTTCATTTTTCCTCCATATTGCTCAACACCTCCTTTGGGTACTCACACCTCTTGGGAACAGCTGGGGCCAGGACTGGGTTACCTATGAGCTGAATCAGCCTCTCCTGAGTCCCTGGGCCCCTGCAGTTCCCAGTTTCTTCTGTCCTGCAGCCTTTCCCTCCTGCCCACCGGTTCCACTTTATATCCACCTTTTCCTTTTGTTCAATTTTTATTTTTATTTTTTTTATTATTAAATGATGTGGTCTATGGAAAATAATAAAAATCTGACTTAGTTTTAACTAGTGTGTGAGTGACTTTCTTGGGCAGGGCCTGAGTTAGAGCCAAATTGATGAGGATGGCTAGAACCTGCGTTTCTTGTGCAGGCTGCTGCATCCGGGAATCGGAGTAACTCCCTCCTTCCCTGCCTTGGGTCTACCCACACCACAGCTGTAGGGCTACCTCGCTGGTGGGTAGGAGGGAAGGGCCAAGTGGTTCCCAGCTAGAGGTATTTGGTCACCTGCTTTTCACCTTCAAGGTACCTCCCACAGCTGCCACGAGGGGGCGTCAGCCGCTTGCTCGGTAGGCGTCTATAAATGAGCTTCCCTAAAAGGCTCCACTCCCCACCTCCGTCCACTCCCGCCCGTGTCATGTCGTGCCTCGGTCTCTGACCTGTTCCTAGGCCCAACCCACGGGCTCTGAACCCTTACGAAGTCCTGAAGCGTACCCCAGCTGGCCCGCTCCACTGCCCTGCAAAGGCTCCCCAAATGCTGCCGTCCTGCACCCGGGGTCCATACAAGCCCCCGAGGTTGGTCTGGGAGCCCAAGCCGGGTCTCTGCAGTGGCTCCAAATTCCTCTGACTCGCAGCGCGCTCGCCCTTCGCCCTGCTGCGGGGCGGGGCGGGGGGGGGGGGTGTTGGCATGCGGGCCGCTAGGCGCTCCTGGGTGCATCCTCCCCACCAGCTCTGGGGACTGACCTGGACCTCCTCTTGCCCAAGTACCCCGCCGGGCGTTGCGGTCTGGCCCAGGAAGGGTGGTACATCTGTATGCGCCTGGTGGCCGGCAGCACCACCCCCGCCCCCGCAGCTCAGCCCGGGCTGGCCGGGGAGGGTCGGAGGCTGGGCTCTCCTCTCCCGCGCGCGCGGCGTGGAACCGCCTCGCTCCTCCGCAGGCGGAGCCTCCTTCCCCCGCCCCCTCCGTCTCGCTCCCTTGTTCTCGCCGGGGCCGCTCAGACCTGCAGCGGAGCCGCGGCGCCCGCTTGGATCGCACTGGGGCTGTGCCCCCGGGACCCAGCGACGGAGACGGGCGGGGGTGCTCCCCGCCGGGCTGGGCCCCTTGGCACTGCCAGGTAAGAGCCTGTCCTGGAGTCCAGGTTGGGGGTCTGTGGAGGAGCAGGCAGGGGGCCCGCAGCCTGCGGGTGTCTTCAGAGCAGTGCGCTCCTCGGCTGGGAGCCCACTGCCGGCTCCCTTCTCCCGCGCTCTACCTCTTTCCCTTCTTCCCTCGCTCCTCCCGCCCTCTTTTTCCCATTTTCCTCTCCCTCGATGTCTTCACCCTGCCTTCTCTCAGCCTGTTTGCCGTCTCTGCTCCTTCCCTCTGTCTCCCCAAGCCTCCTCTCTGTCCCTTGCCCTGTCTTTCCCCATTTCCACTTCCTCTTTGCCTTTTTCTTCCTTTACCTCTCTCTCCTTTCCTGTTCTTCCTCTTTTTCTTTTCCTGCCCTCCTTTCCATTCCCTGTTCCTTTCCTCTCCTGTCCTCTTCTCTTTCCTCCTCGCTATCCTGTTTTCCACTCCTCTATCCCTTTCCTTTTCGTCCCGCCTCCCACTCTGGTTCCCAGCTTCCGTCCAGCTTCCCTCTTCCCTCCGGAGGAAAAGGACTCTCAGGTGTGTGTCTGCTGTGGGGGAGCAGGGGCACAGCCACAGACACCTGCGAGGGTTCCCTCACCCTGGGAGGAGAGAGCAGTGGGAAGGGTCCTCTGTCCATCTCCCTTCCTGCGGCCCCTCGGAACCAGCCCCTCTCCCTGAATGAAGTTCTGGCGGCCTGGTCTGATGCCCAGAGCTGAGGGCTGCCCTGCCAACCCATCACACATGAGGCCCCTCTTCCTCCTCCTTCCCATTCCTCAGACTAGTACCAGTAACTCCTGTCTGCCTTTCAGAGATCAGGCAGCTTCCTTTGATCTCTCAGTCTCTCACTGCCATTCTGTCTCTGTCTCTGCTGGATAGTCCATGAGCCTTGGTTTCACCCTCAGTCACACTGTATTTCTAGCTTGAGCCTGCCTCTTCCCCTTCCCCAGTCTCCTGGTCCTACCCCCAACTCCATGGCTCTTCTTTCAGCTCTGGCCCCCCACTCTGCCTCATGAGCCCAGTTCCCCTTGAAGGACTTCAGATGGCGCTGTGGGCTGGGGGCAGGTTTCTGGGGAGGAGGGACTTCTCACAGGCTTTCAAGCCTGTCTTAGGTTGCACTCCTTGTTATTTCAGTCTGACCCTAGACAGCTCCATGAATCCTAACCTCTAGGTTGTAAGCCTTTTCTGGTAGCCCCCACCTCCCCCAGACCCCTGCTGCATGCCCCACCTGAGAGGACATGGTCACAGGGCTCCAGGCCCTCCTGGAGGCTCCAGCATCCACTGTCCTGTTTTCTTCCCCAGCTTCTCTATTCAGAGTTGACTGGCTGGAGATTTATCAGCTTGGAGGGCTGGATGTGAATACAGGCAGAGCCTGGGAAGAGGAAAGGATCAAACTGTCTGCTCTGTCTTCGACGGCGTTCTGGGCATTGGGAGTCTGCTTTCTTAGAGGTTGGCTCTTCAGCATCTGCCTCCGGTGGGGTGGAGGGTTAAGGTTCCTTGACCCTGAAGAGCTACCTGTCCTGCAGGTGTGGATCCATGGGGTAACCCCAGCACGTGTGGCCTCTGCCCCAGCCAGCTCATGCCTCAGCACCTGGGGGCAGTGAAGAGAGCCCTAGCTAGAGCCCAAACATGTGGGGCCTGGTGAGGCTCCTGCTGGCCTGGCTGGGTGGCTGGGGCTGCATGGGACGTCTGGCAGCCCCAGCCCGGGCCTGGGCATGGTCCCGGGGGGGCCCAGGACCAGCACTGCTGCGGACCCGAAGGAGCTGGGTTTGGAACCAGTTTTTTGTCATCGAGGAATATGCTGGTCCAGAGCCTGTCCTCATTGGCAAGGTAAGGATCAAGCCCTCCCATGGCTACCCTGACTCTGTAGCCCACCCTGCAACTTCATCACTTCTGCAATGACCTTGTCCTTCAGGACTCCCAACACTCCACCCAGTCCTAGATTCAGACTCTTGAACATTCTGTTCCAATGTGGAACCGCCATCATTTTCCCCTGACCCTTACAGCTGCACTCGGATGTGGACCGGGGTGAGGGCCGCACCAAGTACCTGCTGACTGGGGAGGGAGCAGGCACTGTGTTTGTGATTGACGAGGCCACAGGCAATATCCATGTCACCAAGAGCCTGGACCGGGAGGAGAAGGCACAGTATGTGCTACTGGCCCAAGCTGTGGACCGAGCTTCCAACCGTCCCCTGGAGCCCCCGTCAGAGTTCATCATCAAGGTGCAAGACATCAACGACAACCCCCCCATCTTTCCCCTGGGGCCTTACCATGCTACAGTGCCTGAGATGTCCAACGTCGGTGAGTACCCCAAGTCTGGACGCCCAGATCCCCCCACCTCCTGGAGTGCCCTCTCCTCTCCTTCCCCCATTGCTTTCTACCCAGGAACCCAGTCCTTTGATTCAGCCCTACTCACGTCTGGGTTCCCCTCATCTGCTACTCTTCCCCTCCCGGCCTTGCCCCTGCTGAGTGGTGTGCTGGGATCCCCCACAGGGACATCGGTAATCCAGGTGACTGCTCACGATGCTGATGACCCAAGCTATGGGAACAGCGCCAAGCTGGTGTACACTGTGCTGGATGGCCTGCCTTTCTTCTCTGTGGACCCCCAGACTGGTGAGGATAGGGTTCAGGAGTGGTGGGGCAGCCACAGGAAGAGGAACCCCCTAACCCAGAGTCTCTCCCTAGGAGTTGTGCGCACTGCCATCCCCAACATGGACCGGGAGACTCAGGAGGAGTTCTTGGTGGTGATTCAGGCCAAGGACATGGGCGGCCACATGGGGGGGCTGTCGGGCAGTACTACGGTGACAGTCACCCTCAGTGATGTCAATGACAACCCCCCCAAGTTCCCTCAGAGTAAGCATCTATTGCTGCTACCTGGGCCATCCCTTTTTTTTTTTTTTTTAAGAATTTATTGATCTATTTTTAGAGAGAGGAAGGGAAGGAGAAGGAGAGAGAGAGAAACATCAATGTGTGGTTGCCTCTCATGTGGTCCCCACTGGGGACCTGGCCTGCAACCCAGGCATGTGCCCTGACTGGGAATCGAACCTGCGATGCTTTGGTTCGCAGCCCACGCTCAATCCACTGAGCTACGCCAGCCAGGGCCTCTGGGCCATCCTTTGACCACCCTGCTCATCCCTGTCCTAACCAGGCCCCAGAAGGAGGAGGTGCTGGGGGAAGGAGGAGAGCTGGGGACCTCTCTAAGAATGTCTCCCCTCCACCCACCCTCAAGGCCTGTACCAGTTCTCCGTGGTGGAGACAGCTGGGCCGGGCACCCTGGTGGGCCGGCTTCGGGCCCAGGACCCAGACCTGGGTGACAACGCCCTCATGGCATACAGCATCCTGGATGGGGAGGGGTCCGAGGCCTTCAGCATCAGCACAGACGCCCAGGGTCGAGATGGGCTGCTCACCGTCCGAAAGGTTAGCTACCTGTTGCTGACACTTGTAGACTCACTCATACCCTCTTCCTGCCCCGCCCCCCGGGACACACTCATAACTGCTCTAGAACAGACTCAGGAACCTATGTTGGTGCTTAGAGATCATGGTCATCCACTTACCTTTCAGACAAGGGCCTGGGACCCTGAAAAGGGGGTGTGATTGGCTCAAGGCTTCACACATCAAACCTGTGATGGAGCTGGGGGTAGACCTAGAGTTACTAAGTCATCTGCCCCCACCCTTGACCACCAAGGCCACTGCCCCTCTGGTGCACCTCTCCTCTGAGGTGGGCTGAGCACTGGAAGTTTGTGGGGAAAGGATTCCACCTCCCAAGATCCTGGGCCTGCCCTGGTTTCTGCACATCTCAGCCACTCCACCTCCCCTCACCATAGCCCCTGGACTTTGAGACTCATCGCTCCTACTCCTTCCGTGTGGAGGCCACCAATACGCTCATCGACCCAGCCTACCTGCGGAGAGGGCCCTTCAAGGATGTGGCCTCAGTGCGCATAGCCGTGCAGGATGCCCCAGAGCCACCTGCCTTCAGCCAGGCTGCCTACCACCTGGTGGTGCCTGAGAACAAGGCTCCTGGGACCCTGGTGGGCCAGGTCTCAGCCACTGACCTGGACTCCCCCGCCAGCCTGATCAGGTGAGTGAGGGTGTGTCTAGGCAGGGCCAGGCCTGGGGGAAAGGTGCCCAGGGGCAGACTAGTCTCAGAGAGGATGTGTCTTCTTGACCATAAATCACACTGGCCTGAAAGATGTCTCCCTCCCTAGGGGCCTGGGGCCAGGTTCAGGCTGGAGGGCCTGGCTCTACACTCCCAGGCTCTCCACCCATCCCTCTGGGTGGGTAATAGTGGTGCCTCCCAGTGGCAGTGCCAGCAGATGAGCATATGTAACCTCATCCGCTGAGTGTGATTGATCCTTGATCACTATGATCAGTCCCCCAGTATATCATGCTTTACCCACTGGCCGATGTTCAATTCTCACAACTGCCCTTTGAAGTAGGTGTTTTCATCACCAGTCTTTCCAGGGGCTAGGCCCTATGAGGTTAAGCAACTTGACCAAGGTCACCCAGTCAGTAAGTGGCAGAGCTGGGATTCGAACCAGGATGGTGCCTGGAGAAGAACCACTCTTTCCACCTCCCAGCCAGCATTCCTGTCATAGCACTGAGGGACGTGCTGGTGTCATTCCCTTTTTCGTAGTTGAGGAAGCAAAAGTTAGACAATTTGCCCAAGGTCACATGGCTGTCCTGAGGCCGAGTGAGGCTAAAACATAGATCCCGGGGTCCCCGGAACAGAGCCCAGAGTCTGAAAGACAAGCAGTGTCTCCCCCTTTCCACATCTTTCTGTCTCTCTCTCCCACTCCAAGGAGACCCAGTTTCCCTGCATCTCAGGACAGGTATTTAATGTTGATGACTTCTAAGGGGACCCTGTGTGAGTTATGGCTCTCAGTGCACGGGGCAGGTTCTGCCCCAGAAGCTCGGGCCCATCCACTCAGATGAGCCAGGAGGCCCAGTAAGGGGAATAGAAGGGAGGGAGGCAGAACAGCAAGCTGAGGACCTGCCCCCAGTCTGCCCCAGCTCCTCGGCTCTGTCTTCCCCAGATACTCCATCCTCCCCCACTCTGACGTGGAGCGCTGCTTCTCCATCGAGCCCGAGGACGGCACCATCCGCACAGCTGTGCCCCTGGACCGCGAGGCTCGAGTATGGCATAACCTCACAGTGCTGGCCACAGAGCTTGGTGAGGAGTCCAGAACCCTGGAAAAAGTAGCGGCCTCTTGGCAGAGGGGCTGTCCCTGAGCATGGCATGGGGGAGGAAGGTCACTGCCATCAGACCCCCATCCCCAGCCTGGATTGTCACCGTGAGGCAGGCCTGCTGTCCTCGGGGACAGGGTTGGGCTGGGCACAGTAGGTCTGCCAGAGCATTCTCCTGGCCTTAGTTCATTCCTGTACCTGGCTTTTCCCATCCGGAAAATAACCCTAACCTCAAATAGCTTCCAGCCTCTAACAGTCCCAACCTGCACCCTGGCTGACCCTGTCCTGCCCACTCTCTACTTCAGGCTAAAGCCTGGGGCCAGGGAAGGGCTGGCAACTCCTTTGGGGGGTGACTGGGGAGCCACAGTAGTCACTCCCAGGGAAGCCCTGTGGGGAGCCCTCTCCTGCCCCTGTCAGGACCCAGGCACCAGCTGCCCGGTTCAGCTGCCTCTCTCTGGGCAGTTCAGGCTCATGGAAGCAAGCAGGCCCTTCCCCTCTGTCAGTCTCCCCTTAGCACCCCTGCTCATGTCTGAGGGTGTCCACACACGCTGTGTCCTATCTGTGGGCATTGCCACTGTGTGTGGGGATGTTTTGTACATGGTAGTCAAGAGCTAATGTGTGTGTGGTGCACGCCTGTGTGTGTTATTCCATGTGCACGAAAATCACATGTGCATGAAAATCACATGTACACACATTTGTGAGTACATATCTGTAACTTTGTTTCTAGAGTTGAGTGTGTAGAATTACATTTACATTACTTATGCGTGTGTGTAACTGAATGGACACAGTGACAGGTACACAGAGCTGGTTGTGTCTGTTGTGTATGTGAGTGTTTGTGGACAGTAATAATAATTTATTACTTACTGTGTATCAGGTGCTGGTCTCAGCACCAAATGTGGGTTTATTCATTTAATCAGCACCATAAGTTCATGAAGGAGGTGTGGTTATTTCCCCCTTTTACCGTGAGAAAACTCAAGGGAAGGGAAGTGAAATAACTTGCCAAGGTCACAGAGAGATGAAGTGGTGGAGCAGGCTGCAGAGTCCGAGCTCTGTCCCTCACCACACTGCGGTCCTGTGTGTTCAGCTGGACATGTGTATGTTTGTGCTTAAGTCCCTGCAGAGGTGTGTTATGTGGTAGTGCATGCATGTCTGTCTGTGAGTGGCCCTGTGTGCCATGGCTGCCTGTGAATATGTAACTATGTGTATGTGTGCGCTTCCCCTCACCATCTTCTCAACCTTCTGCCAAGTTCTGCTCCCCACCCCTTGGAAGCTCAGTACTGACTAGCAGACCCTGGGCCTGTACTGCGGTGAAGGATGGGTCCCTGCCCCATCCTGTCTCTGGGGTGTCCCAAACCTTTAGCCAGGCAGTCCTCTTAGCCTCCTTGCCAGGCTGCAACCTTCAGGGCCTGCCAGGGTGAGAGACTAAAGGAACCAGCCTAGGAAAGGTGAACACCAAGGTGGGCAGGGGTGCACATTTTTTGTTCTCTCTTGGGTGCCCCAGAAGTGAAGAGCAAGGCAGAGTAATGGTGGGAGCCACCTGATGCAGGGATGTGGGAAGAGGGGCCTGCGTATGCCTGTGGTGCCCAGGCCAGCCTAGTTCCGCACCCTGTGCCTCATGCAGCTCCTCCCTTCCCAAGGTCAATGCTAAGTGATGCTCATTGCTGCACCACAGCCTTCCAGACCTCTGATGGGGCATGGTGTGTGTGTGTGTGTGCGTGTGTGTGTCCTCCCACCAATGATGTGCATGAAAATGCATTCTCTGGACCCTGGGTGGGGGTATACTATTCACTGTGTATACTGAACATCCACTTCACGTATCTTGTATTTGTTTTAAATGATGAGTGTTCTTCTAATGTATGGTGTTCATATGTTTGTACATTTCATGGCTATTGTCTAAATGCAACCTGTATGCACTTCTATCTAACCTTCATTTACGGTGTGTGTGCCCTACATGTGGGTTATTGTTTATATATATCATGAGTGCTATTCCTGTTAACTGTGTGTTGTATATTGTACATATATTGAGTACTACATGAATGTTGTATGTGCTTGGTGGTGTTCAATTCATTTCGCAATGTTTGCTACATACAAATTGCATGCATATTTCATGTGTTGCACATGAATACTATATGCTGCACGTGGCACCCATGCCCATGCACCACATGTGTTGTGTGTGGGTGTGTGGGGTGTATGTGTTCATGTTCTGGCTTCAGACAGCTCCGCACAGGCCTCCCGCGTGCAAGTGGCCATCCAGACCTTGGATGAAAATGACAATGCTCCCCAGCTGGCTGAGCCCTATGACACCTTTGTGTGTGATTCTGCAGCCCCTGGCCAGGTGAGCTGCTGAGACAGAGGGATTGGGACCTCAAGACCTCCAGCTGCCCACTCCATACAAGGCCTGTCATTTTCCTCCCAGCTGATTCAGGTCATCCGGGCCCTGGACAGAGATGAAGCTGGCAACAGTAGTCGTGTCTCCCTTCAAGGTCCTCTGGGCCCCGATGCAAACTTCACTGTCCGGGACAACCAAGGTGGGTGGCCTCCTATAACCATGCCCATGCCTGCCTCCCTTTCCCTCTTTTCCTCCACCACCCCAGTCCAGCCTGCCTGGCCCCCACCCACATATCTGGGCCCTCTTCCTAACAGAAGGAGATGTGGATTTCCACAGCTTTTTTTTTAATATATTTTATTGATTATGCTATTACAGTTGTCCTATTATCCCCCCTTCATTCCCCTCCACCCTGAACACCCTCTCCCACCCACATTCCCCCCCTTTACTTCAGTCCATGTGTCATA
>CM052538.1:127343624-127385043 GCA_028533065.1 Trachops cirrhosus
GTGGGACCAGCCTGTTCCACATCTCCACAACTTCTACCAGTCTGGATGGATGTGGTTTCATTAATTCAATAGTTGTCAGACTTACATTTAACTGATTTCTGCCAGTTCTGAGTGATTGTTGTTCTATAAGTTAGTTGTGATTTTGATGTGGTTGTGCAAGATGGCAAGCCATGTTTACCTATGCTACCATCTTGACCAGAAGTCTTAATAGTTTGCACCTCATCTAATCTCATCCATGTTAAAAATTTTCCAATTGACCCCAATTATCTTTAATAGCAAATTGTTTAATATGAAATTTAGAACCATGCATTATCTTGTTATTACTGTATTTTTCGGACTATAAGATGCACCCCCCCCAATTTGGGAGGAATAATGGTTGTTAATGCTGCTGTTGAGTTCTGTTTACATTTACATTGGTGAAATATTATTTTACTTATGTTATTAAATGTTTTACCACATTTTTTTATTTTTTTTCAAATTTTTCAAATTTTTTTCCTATTTTCCTCTAAAACCTAGGTTCGTCTTATGGTCCGAAAAAATAGGGTATATACCTTAAGTATCTCTAATCTAGTAGTTTTGACTTTAAAAAATCATACTTACTTGCTGAAGAGAGCTGACCAGGTGCCCTACAGAATGCCTCACCATGTGGATTTGTCTAGTTGCTATCTCCTAGTGTCCTTTAGCTTGTTCTCTATCCCCGGCATTTCCTGTAAACTGCAAGTTACACCTAATAATTCTTTTGGGGGATGGGAAGTAGCTAGAATATATACTGGGTTGGGTTATGTATTTGCCTCACACTGGAATTGGTCTACTGGTTAGTGATACTAAGACCCATTCTAGGAAACAAGTGACAACAGTCTGATCCCTCCAACACAGTTACACTTCTGGCCTCAAGACTAACCTGACAGTGTTACAATCAATAGTGTTACACTATTGAATATTCAGTTGTCTACCAGCCATTTCACCTATAGTTTTAATATCAATTAATAATCTTTGCCAGATCAATAATTTTGTTAAGTTCACAAAATGCTGTTTGTCAAATTTTATCATTCTTTCTGTATTTATTAGCTGGCATTTTCCTCTCAACTAGGGTTCAAATTAATTTTATAAAAATAACTGCCAGGGGGCCAAACTCACTGGCAGCGGGATTTAGCCTATGAGTCTCCACTCTCTGATCTACAATCTAAGCCAGACAAAATCTCACCCTTGTCATCTGTACCCTGCAGTATTAGGTCTTTTGTTTGTAACACTCAATTACTTTGCACTTGTTGACATGTTGCTTGTAATCTTCTGAAGGCATTTTATGTATTTGTCTCCCTGGCTAGACTGTGACCTTCTCAAAGGCAGTGACTCTCCTGCAGTATATTTCCTTTGCCTCTACTAATGTGCTTTTAAAGTTACTTTGGCTACTGCTAATTCTAATTAACAACAACAAAAAGCACTAATAAAAACCAAATATTTTCATCACTGTTTTTTGTGTTCCCTGGCTTTGCTACTAAACTTTCCCTAAATATATATCATAATGAAGTGCTTATCACATTTCCAGTTTACCTTTGCTGTGGGAATACCTGTGATGGAGTGGGAGGAAAGAGGGAAAATAAGCTCTTTATTGGTCTTCAAAAGTGTCATCACTCAGTATTTCTATTTCTTCATTCAGTAAAATGAGGTGACTGGGTTATTTCTAAAGTCACACCTGGCTTGGCTCTTAGTCTCTGGGATACATACATAAGCAGTAGCTTCTGGTGTATTCCTCCCAACCCATTCCGCCCTGCTTGGACAGCACCTTAGCTCCCTTTACCATCAGCAGTATCCTTTCTAAGCTTAGGTGAAGTAATACCCACAGGCACAGAATTTGCCTCTGATGACTCTCCTCCCATCACACTTAGACTGGTCTAATCTACACATCCCAGTAAGTTTGCTCATATTTCCAAAGTCAAACCTTAGTTGTTTACAACTAGAGCCGAGTGTAGCTGTTTCAAAGGCCCTGTACAAGCAATTGTCATAGCAGAGGCCCAGTCTTAGGTCTTCTTGCTGCAAGAGAAAAGAGGATGTAAAGGGCTGAGACTGGTTGGACCTTTGTCCTTGTTGTGGAGCCTCACCATTAGGGCTCTGAATGATCCCAGGCCAGCTCTGAGGTATGGGTCTTTCAAAAAAAAAAAAAATGAAATAAAAATGCTTTAGCTCACTTGTTTTTCCAAGTGCTTTTATTTCAGTTCTATAGTCTCCTTCCTCTTTTTATTCCCTTCTGTAAAGGTACAATCTCAAGGACCTCTTCCAACTGGCTTTATGTGCATGTTAGCTCTTTCCCTAGAAATAAGTCAGATCGAGAAAGACAAATACCATATGATTTCACTTATACATGGAATCTAAAGTACAAAATAAATGAACAAACAAAATAGGAAAAAACTGTCCTCCTCCGTGGCTGAGGACAGTCTCCAGCCTGATTATGAATGGAATCTTACCATTTCCTGGCTTTGAGAGCTCCAGGTAGGGAAAGGGGAAACATCTCTAAGGAGTAAGGCAGAGAGCCACCACCAGCCTTATTTTTTAAAGAACTTAAAAAAAATCCCCACTTGAGGATATATTTATTGATTTCAGAGGTCTGATGGGGCGAGAGAGAGAGGAGAGAGGAGAGAAACATTGATGTGAGCAACATTGATTGGTTGCTTCCCATATGTACCTCAACTAGGAATCCAACCTGCAACCTAGGTATGTGCCCTGATGCGGAATCAGACCTGCAACCTTTGGTGTACCGGACAATGTTCCAGTCAACTGAGCCACCCGGCCAGGGCCCAGCCTTATTCTTGATAAACCACATTCGGTCTGTGACAAAGGGGCCTATAGCCAAAAGCCAGAGCAAATAGCCAAAGTCATCTATAAAAGCCTGACCCCTGTCCTGTGACTCTAGCCTAGAAAGACACAAAATGAATCCATAATTCTTCCATTTTCTCCCCTACCCCATCTCAGGCCTAGTGGCTGTTGATGGCAATCAGGTGGAGAGTTGCCAAACACGATCCACCTGTTGCTGTGTCCTTGGCAGCACCCTATGAATTTTTCACTTTCAACTGTAAATATTAAATACAACTATTAAGGATAAGCTATCTCCCAGTGAATAGGAAGAAGAGCCTGTCAGTGGTGGTGGTAGCTGGGGCTGTGATTCTGCCATGGCCTGCCTTCCCTGAGTCTGTCTGTCCTCATCAGATGTTAGCACTGTTTTTCCTCCGGAAAGTAGCCACAGTGGCAAGAATAATCTTGGTGAGCATAGATCAAGAAAAGAATCAGCCAGTCAGCAGCAGACAGAGGTCAAAATCAGAGTAAGAAACAAAGGGTCAGAATGACAGAGTAGACAAGACCCCAAGATTAAAGAAAATACTGAAGGGATGGATATAAAGTTACACATGTTTCTATGGATCGCCCGGGCCTGGAGCACCCTGCTGAGAAAATTTCCCAGTCACAGAATCTAATAATAGTTACAAGTAACTCCAACTGTAGAACAAGTAGTCAGTCTAGTATCAGCACATTTACTCCTCTGAAGTGCACTTGCCCCTCTGGTGTGACTCTGAACTCCTACTCTCACTCATTTTCTCATTGAGGCCTCTTCTATGCAATTCCCAGGATGGCTGGCATAGTCATCTTAAAATAACCCCTAAATGTGTAATTTTTGTTTTATTTTAGAGAGAGAGAAACATCGGTTTTGTTGTTCCATGTATTTATGCATTCACGGCTTGCCTGTAGTATGTGCCCTGACGGGACTGAATGCACAACCTTGGTTTATCAGGATGATGCTCTAACCAACTGAGCCACCCTGCCAGGGCTTAAATGTGGAATTTCTATTCTCAGGAGTCATTATTTCCATTATGACATTCTAAGTGACCAAGAATGAAGACTAAGGATTCAAGATTAATTATCAGATTAATTTGCCTAAAACCAATTTACCTAGAGACAATTAGTCTAAAATAAGTATTTATCAAATCTGCAGCATTCTCAAAAGGATTTAGCAGATTCACCCTTCCACTTTATATTGCTGTTGTCTGTATAACCTTGAATTGTTAGTCAACTGAATATGCCACATGCCTGTTCATTTGTTTAGAATATATTGGCATTTTAACAGCATGGATATGGAAGTTAGGCCAAAGCATAAAATCATATTGAGCTTTGTTACATTTTTCAAGGCATCTAATTTGTAAAGGAATATTGGATTAAGAAACACAAAAAATGATACACAAAATGTCTGTACCAATTATATTTATTACTAGAAACTTGAAACTTTTTTAAAAAAGTGTTTGAAAAGTAGGTAACATAGAGACAGATACCCATAAAGGTAGCAGGAAGCAATTTCATCATTTACATATTGCTGCAAATTTGATAAACTGATGTTGCTGATAATTCAGTACTCTTGGATGAAGAGATATAAACCTTTGAAATACTCAAAGCATGACAAAAAAGAATAAAACACCTAAAAGGCTAAACAAACAACCCAAAAGGGATTTGAACTTTTGGCAAAAGTGGTTGAAAATTTAAACACACAGGTTTTCAATGAATTGATTTTAAGAGATCTAGCTTTAGGTGAACCAATTTCAGCCACACTGACTAGAACCAAATCAAAGTGTTTTGCCCCTCTGGCTCCCCAGAACCTCAGAGTTTGGGAATTGTAGTAGATGTAATCCTGGATCCCTCTGAAAGGTGGCAGCTCTGGAGTAGTGAGCTACTGCTAGGCAACCAAGTGTAAGAGTGACCTGAGAAGAAGGGAAGTGAGCAGGTGTGTGGGAGAATGTGCCCATGGGTGCATATACTGGGGGGAAGGGCTCAGTGCACTTACACCTAGGGAGCGTGGATAGCCTGAAACTTCCTAAACATCTCCCCCAGCAACCTCACACCCAGAGACCCACTCATTACCTCCTCCCACAGCTGAGATGAGGAACCAAGAACAGGCACCCCAGGCCCACATGAGTCCCTGAGAAACAGGCAACACAGACAGCAGGCCCACCTGGAGCTGGTCTCCATTCCCAACAGAGAGGTGAGCAGCTTAGTCCTTGGAAAGAAGGTGTCCAAGAAATAACTCATTAACAAGGTCCACCTCTTCATGTAGATACAGAAATAAGATACTGTGGTGTGGTAAGAACCTGGCTGATCCCACGTCTGACCCCACGTGTGGGGCACTAAACAGTCAGAAGCTCCCATGATGTCCTTTCTTCCTATAATCCAGAACCAGAACACTGATTTATGCACAGATGTACACTGGAGATCAGACTAGAATCAGACCTGTAGAGTATACTGGAACCTGCCTGTGTGTGCCTAAGTATATGGTACAGCATAGGTTGCACATGTGGAAAGAAGGCCAGTCACCCCCACCATGGTAACTGGAAGGTTCCTTCTCCACAATCCATTTGGAATGTCATGGTCTTTGGGTCTCTGGCCCTTGGGGCCCTCCCCAAAGGACTCTTCTACCAGGCCTGCAAAGTACATCCTTTGCCTCAGATGGCCTCGGGGGGCCCACTAGCCAGAGGAATTTGTCAACGGTGGTGATGACAGCAGCAGTGACTACAGCTCAGATATAGTTGGCAGGGAGCTGTCGAGCATTGAGCCGCTGCATGTGACAGCTGTGGCAGAGCAAGTGCCCATCCAGAGGGAAGCAGCAGCAGCCTTCCTCATCACTCAGCTGCATCCGGCAGTCCTAGGGAAAGAGGACATCTAGTTGACCTCAGCCCAGGCACCTTGGACACCTTGGAAGTCTGCCATGCTCAACACCAGACTTCTAATGACTAGAAGAAAAACGGTGGGTGGGAACAGACTGACTCCCATAATAGAAACCAGAGGAAATACCTCAGCTGGACACCAGGTGTCGCTGCTATAGTAGAAATAATAAGACAGGCTCCATTTTTAGAGGATACCAGGAGGCCCTATAGTTTTAGGAGTCTTGACTTTAGGGAAGCCAGATTCAGAAAGGACTAAACAACTAGGACCAGAGAGACTGGCTGGAGGATGAGAAAGAGACTGGAGATAGGTCAGAGCACCTTCCTAGTGTTCCATGCTCTATACTCTCCTACACTCAAGTCCTAGGACTTGACTTCCCTGGGCCCTATACCAATTCTCCTCCAGGAGCCCTGGTCCCCAACACTCACCTCACAGTGATAGCACTCAAAGTGATAATCTCGGTCCATGGATATCACCCTCACAATGTCCTCACAGCCCTGAAATAATGCAGACCCCCATGGGGATGAAAGCAGTATGACAACCCCAACTCCAGCCTCCCCTGTATAGCGCCCCCCCACCCTAATTGAAAGGCCATAAAAAGGCCTCCAGAGACTCTCTGCAATCCTCTGTAGCTTTCAGGTGGCATGTGTAAGTCCTACTGGAACTTTCCCCTCCTTTTCCTTGGCCTCAGGGGCTGGCCTTCCCTACCTCTCCCAGCTGTAGGAGAAGTAAAAGGAAGGGAAATGGGTAGGCTAAGCTGAGGACAAGGAGATCCAATAGGGTCTGGTTCCTCATTGGGCTAGGCATGCCCTTAGCACACCCAGCATAAATCATTTCTAACCCCTTCCTACCAGCCCTGAGGGTTCTTCCCACCTTTTTCCAGCCCCTACATCTGGGATCTGGTGACCGTGACCTCAAAGAAAGTCTCTTCCTTTGGACTGGGAGAGAAGAGACAGAGCCTGGGCCCAGTGAGGCTGCCAGACATGTCCAGGCACGGATGTTAGGGTCAGGATGGTGACCCTGAGAGCAGAGTCACACGGGAATCTTCACAGAGTACATTCCTCAGCACCACTGTATCCTGAGGGAGGCCAGGCAGCATGTCCCCATCCCTTCCCCAGAGGCAGCAGCACTGGCAGCCCTGCAGGAGAACCCAGACATACTGACCTCTGAGGGGAGGATGGGTTGGCCACAGGCCGCACATTTAGGAGCGTAATTTCTGAAAGAGAGAGGGTGGAGATGAGCTGAGATTCAGAAATCCCTGAGCCCAGTTCCACACCATACCCCAAGGGGTGGACTCACTTGTGGTAGTCGGTGACACAGTACACCTGGTTGGAGAAGTCTACAGTAAAGGGGATGCCATCCAAGCACTTGTTGCACACGATGCATCGGAAGCAGCCTGGGTGATAGGACTTCCCCATTGCCTGTAGGATCTGGCCCGTGGAGTGGGAAGAGAATCAGTATCCCTCCAGTCTCAGCTCTCCAGCTACCCATGATGTTCCCTGTTGCTCCCACAAAACTCATCCAATCCCCTGCTATCCTCCCAGAACAATGCTATGACATCTGAGGCAACCAAGGAGTCTTACAGTGGAGGCAGAAACCCTGGAAAAGGTTTTACAGAGGACCCAGCCTAGTGGGTTTCAGCCCTAGCTGCATAATAGAATCATCCAGGGAGCTTTCAAAGACCACCAAAGCCTGGATCCCACCCCAGAAGTATTATCCAGGTGCGTTCACCACAGCTCTGCTAATGACCCAGGCACCAATATTTTTCTTTACTCCTTCTCAGGTGATCTACTAGGCTGCCAGGGCTGAGCACCACTGGTCCAATTCAATCATTCTTTATTACAGAAAAGAAAACTGAGTTCCAACTGATTCTAGCCAGTACCAGAAAGGGGATTAAGACCCAGAACCCCATATTCCTAGCTCGGCTGGAGGGCCAGACTGTGCCTGCAGAATTAAGGAGAGGTCAGATCACACAGGTCTAGGGATGACAGGATTAGGTGTCCAGACTTGATCTCAGAGGCAGACAGAAGCCACTGTAAATAGTTGCTCTGGGGAAGAATGGATGAAAGTGACTCTCTGGTGGTAGGTGCTGCCACCCCTCCTTTTCTCATTACTCCTTTAGTCCCTGACTCTACCCCTCACTCAGCCTTACAGAGTCTCTGCTGAAAATGTTTTGCTTACCTTCTCCAAAATCAAATGACCACAGACACAGCACTTCTCAGCTGCCTCCTGAAACCCTGAAAACTAGAGACCAAGGGAGGATGTTACAAGCTGAGAATGACCTGATAGCTGGAATCTTAATGGGCTACAAAAATGAAGGTGCCAGTGTGGGAGTCAGTTCTAAGCCCAGGGAGGAGATCCCTCTCACTCACCAGATAATCTTCCTCACAGTACACAGAGCCGTTGACACTGTAGAAAGCCTTGCAGCGCAAAGTTCTCCCTAGAAGCAGCAGAGAAGGGGCTGGAGCCTATCCTGGTATCCAGGAACAGGGCTTCCCCACTCAGTGCTCTCCAATGTTGTGTGATGTATTTAAATCCTCCTAACTGCTGTCTGCCCTCACTCCCCACATACAAAAAACCCCATCTGATGCAATTCCAATCTGCATTCACCTCATTTTTTGCCAATCTCCCCTCTTCTCTGCTCACTGCTCCTCTAGCTCCTGCCTTCCTCTCCAGCACCAGGTGCACAAGGAGCCACTTGGGAAAGCAAAGCCAACCACAGGCTGAGTACGTGGTTAAAGGAGCTCTGAAGAAGGTGATGTACAATGCACAGAGATGATCACAATCCCACTGTCACAGGCCTTGCCCTTTCAAACTAAGAGTTGAGCATCTTTGCCTGGGCATAGCTATCCTGCTCTCCAAGTCTGATCTGTCTCCCTCCAGGGATAGGCTCTACAGAGGTCAGGACTTATTGGAGTTACTGCTGAGGACAAAGTGCTTTGCATGGGAGCAAAGTTGGTCGCTTTTCCTGCTGCACTAGGCTGCGTCCTCAAGCACAGAGGGACCAAGTGTTTCCAGGGTCAGAGGCAGCTCAGGATCTTCTAAGAGCAGAAGAAGGCAGGACCATTTCCCAGGTAACCAACACCTAGGCATTACTCTGGGGCACCTACATTGTCAGGAATGGGGGAGGAGTGAGACCAGGGTAGAGAATGGGTCTTTCTTCCACCTCTACCCTCTTCTCATCAAAATCTCCACTCCCAGCTCTGCCCAGTGTTTAGAAAAGCTAACTTAGAAAATTATGATACACAGGGGAGTAGACAGGGAGAGAGTTACCTGGAAGAGGCCCAATAAACAGAAGGACAGACAGATAGATGAACCTAAAGAGAACCAGGCAGAGGCTGGTGGGTGGGGGTGGAGGGTGAGAGAAAAGCTGAGCACTGGAGTCAGACAGGCAGAGATAGGAGATTAAGGGTTTAGCAAAGGAATCAGAGTGGGTAAGCAGTGGGGAGGAGGTAATGAAGGACGTGAGAGAAGGGCTGGGGTGTTAAGGCCACTGGGAGCAGGTCCCCTCCCCCTGCCTCAGGCCTCCAGAGTTAACAGCAGGCATTCCTGGAGCGTGATGTCATCAGCTTGGCATGGCCCGGTGGCCTGCACTCTAGCGAGGTGGCTGAACTCTGACCAGCCAAGAGAAAACCCCCCTCGCTGCCCCCCACAGTCCCCCACTCCCCCAGCCCCCCCCACCCCGCCTTCCCACATTCCAATCTTTCACTGTTGCCCCAGGCAACTGGGCTGCCCAAGACCAAACCCCACTAAGGAGAGGTGGGAGTCCAGGCTGGGCACATAGGGAGGCAGAAGAGGAAGGAACAGAGGGGAGGAAAGAAGCTGAACAGAGGGAAGACTTATTCCAGAAAGCAGACCTAAAATGGGGGTGGGAGAACCAGGTAGAGACAGAGAAGGGAAGCAAGAGAGAAGGTGGGGCAGTAGTGGACATCCAGACACATGGTGGGGACAGCTGCTCTAAGAGCAAATGAAGGGGCACAAGTTCTGCTCCTGCTTCCCTAGGCACTTGTGATTGTGTATGTGTGGGAAGTGCTTGAGGCCTCGGTCCAGGTCTGGGGGCAGCACTCACCACAGGAGCAGCAGACAAAGCACTGGGTGTGGTAGAGGCTGTCCAGGGCCTGGCAGGCGTTGCTTTGCCCATAGATGCCTTTGTTGCACTTGATACAGGTGCCTGAGGGGAGAGATGTTGTCAGCATCACACCTCACCCCACCGCCCTGCTCAAAACCAGGGATTCCTGCTGTTTCCTAATTGTGCCAGAGGACCACCAGTCAGAGCCTCCCTTTGATGGGCTCCCTTCTGGGGAAACAGGATAGTGAGAAATGGAATGCAGCAAGGTCTTGCCTGAGCAGATCCATTCTTATTTATTGATTAATCAACAGATATTTTCTGAGCATCTATCTTGTGCCTAGCAAAATATTGTGCTCAACACTGTGAAAACGAGAAAATTCAAAGATAATGCTTTGACTTTTCTATTGCTTTCTAATGCTTACTTTCTATTGGGGAGAAAAGACTAAAGAGGCAAAGTATAATCCCTGTTGCACTATGTGGGACAAATAGTCGGAGATGCCAGTCCATACAGGCCCAGCAGCAGACCCGAAAAAACTCCCCAGAGAAAGCAGGCCAGGCCCAAAAAGCCTCTCTGGGACCTGTTTCCCCATGTGTGAAATGAGCTGGTATTCAGCTATAGAATGACTTCTCACTGCTCCAAACCTCCAGGCTTCCAAGAATGGAAAAGGAAGGATTTGGCTCAGCAATGAGCCCTATGAGGAGGGCACCATGTGAGCATGACTCCTGGAGGGAGGTGGCTGCTGAGAATGCAGGGTGTGTTCCCAGGGGGGTTGCATGGGAAGAGAGGGAGGGATAGCAGAACCCCTAATGTCTCCCTGTCATCTTCTATCATGGGGGGGGCAGAGCTGAACTGCTTTCCCCCAACAATCCCCCTAAAATATGTACATCTATCTGGCTCTGGCACCCGCCTTTCCTGGGTGTGTTCTTCCCTCCCTCCACTCCCCAATTCCAGGCCCATGAGTGAGGGTGAGGGCCTGTCTTTGGGGAGCAGATCCCAACGGGCCTGCCTCACCCGGCCCCACCTCTACGCCTCGGCACACTGCCACACTGCTTGCCTGTTGGGGCCCATCCCAGTCTTTGCCCAGGGGCTTGGGAGCCCGTGCAGCAGCTGCAGCAACTGATGGGCCCGGGCCTGTCCTGCTCCCACCCTCTGGCAGCTGGGCAAAGCTGTAGCCAAGGAAGAGGGCCCCTACTAAGGGCAGGAGTAGGAGGGTACAGTTAGGCTGGGGGTTCTGTCAGAGGAGGCAACCTGATTTACAGGGAGAAGAGGCCCCTACTTCTGGGGTCAAAACGTGGCCTCCCTATGGAAGTGAAGCTCTGCCCCAAGACTGCTATGCCAGGGGGCACAGTCTAAGCTATTCCTTTGCAAAGACTTGGGTATTATGGAAAGGCAAGAGCAAACTGCTCAGGCATGTCGACCTTACTTCCTCTAACCCAGGATATCCACAGCTAGGTTCTTCCTGCCATTTTATCGCACCCTCTCTGGGCTCTTTTTTCCTTTTGGCTCTGATGGCTTAGCCAAAGAAACTTCTTTCCACCAAACAACCATTTCTCCTGGGGCTCCAAAGAAAACTGCAAAAAGGATCCTGTTACATTGTCTCCCTTGACCAAAGCTTCATCTGTTTTGGGCTTTCCCCTCTAAGGGTAGAGGGAAAACGATGGAAGGGGTTGGGTTAATCCAGGCAAGGCCCTCCAGCCTGCAGCCCTGCTGCCTCTGTACCTCCTCTCCAACCTTCTCTCTTTGGCTGGGGTTCTCTCCCTACTCACATTTCTAGACATAGAGGTCTAGAGCATGGGGTCCAGGGCAGGAACATGGACAGGGAGAAAGATGAGGAGATGCTTGGAAAACTGAAGAGGCCCATAGCCCTGGGGGTGCGCCCTCCACTTCTTTCTGTTCTTCCTGTCCCAATCAGATTAGTATTTCTTTATGTAGCGAAGTGCTGCCTGTAGGTCTTGGCTAAGAGTTCAAGACCCTAATATCCCCCCCACATCTGAAACATAAAATCAATCAATACTTCTTAAAGACATGCGGGGAGAGAGACAACGACCAGACTTCCTTAACAGCAGCAGAAAAGTAAGAAGCTACTTCTAGCCCGAATTCTGAGCAGGAAATGGCCAGAACTTAAGACCACGTTGTTCTGGCAGCTACAGAGGGTTGCTGTCCATCAGGGATGATGGTGTCCCAGTGATCATGCCTTCTGCCCCAACTTCCAGACGGGAAAATAGAAGCCGACACCACCGGGTCTCCACTTAAATGCCCACGCAAGCATCGAGCCAGCAGGTCCGGGGCGGCAACAGTAGGCTCCCTACTTTGCGACCCAGAGCGCTTCATCCCCCCTCCCATGTTCCATTTCCCCAACCTCGGCCACAGCTTCGCGCATGTTAGGGAGCACTGCCTCGCCCCCCTTCCCCTGCACCCCACCCCTCCGCCCTGCACCGCACAGCCCGCCCCGCCCGCGGGCACCTGGAACCTTGGGACAGGAGCCGGCACGCACGCGGCGCGCCCGCCCCGTCCCCTCCCCCCTTCGAATTCCCCGAATTCCTGCGGGTGGAGCCTGGGCCCGAGTGGGGGCTCAGCGCAAAGAAGCCTGCAGGGGCACTGCCACCGAGGGGGGAGCAGGATGGAGGGATGCTCTCACTGCCCCATGGCCCCCTCCCTAAGAGGCCTGCTTCGGCGAAAAACCGAGACACTAAAGCTTGGCGAACTGGGACTCAAGATATAATCGGGGGGATTAGAATTCAGCACGAATACGGCGCCCCCAGTCCATGTGAAACCCTGTAAGAAGTCCCTCTAGCCTCTTTTCTAGAACCCGTATCTCTGCCTCTGACCACCCGGCGTCCGCAATTAGGACTGTCGGGGTAGTGAGCAACGAAATGCAGTGACGGGTCCCTTCCTTTCCCTAACCACTTACCGAAGTAGTCCTCTCTGGCCTCCGGCTCCCGTATTCGGGGTCGGGTGGCCTCCGGAACGAAAGGACCTGGAGGCTCCTCGAGACCAGACGGTTCAATCGCCGAGGGTTCCCCACGGACACCGACCTCACGTCCACCTGTGCCCACCGTCAGGCGCAGCAATGCTGTTAGCTCGTCCTGGTATCCGGCGCCCGCCGCGCAGTCCCCGTAGCCGGTCACCGAGTGTCGTCCGGGTTGCACCCCTCGTCTCTCCAGGGGCCCTGTCGCTCCCACTCCAGCCCCGGTTAGAGCCCCAGGGCTGCCCAAGGCGGGGGGATACGAGTGGCGGCTTTCCTGGCAGCCGAACCCCGGGGGCCGATGAGCGCACAGTCGGTCCAGGGCAGCGTGGAACTCGGGGTAAGCGGATGGCACCCCTCCAGAGGAATAACCCGCCGGAGCCCCTGCCAGAGGTGGACCAAACAGGCATGGCCCGACGGGCAGGGGGCTGCCGTGGCGCTGGTCGTAGCCCATGCTGATGCCGCTGGTACGATTGCTGCAGGGTCGGCTACCTCCGGCTCCGCCGGCCCCCGCCCCGTCCAGCAGCAGGCTGCCTCGGGGACTGGATGGCTTACTCGCGTCGCTGGCTGAGCTACTGGCGAAACTGGAGCGGGGGCTTAGGGCTGGGGCCGTGGTCTCCAGCCGAAAGTCTGGGGTCAATGACTGAGGTAGAGGCAAGGCCCGGGTGGAGGGCGGACCTCCAGAAAAGGAGCCCTCGTAGCGCTGCGCCTCAAAGGAGCCGCGCGGGTTCCGCTCAGGGTCCAGGGGGCCTTGCTCCCGGGCTGGCTCCAACGGCTCATCCCCAGGTCCCCCAGTACCTCCACCAGGCCCTGATTTTCTAGGGAACCCCGACCCACTCAGTCGCCCCTTGCCGGGTCCGGTGGTCCCATCAGACCCAGACCGGCTAGATTCACCCTTTCTGCGGCCGAACTTAGCGCTGCCGGAGTCCGAGAGTCTTAACTTCTCCAGCAGGCGACTGGCTTTCTCTCCTAACCGCTCCATACCCTCGGGCCTGGGGCCTCCAGCCCCTTCCCCGACAAGCACCCCGCAGCGTCTTGGCCGCCGCTTCTTTTTCCCTGTGGCTGGACTCCGGTTCCCCAGGGACACAGGGTAGGCACACGGGATTTAGCAGGCGGCCCGGATGCCGGGTGCCAGGAATCCCACAGCATCCCCCAGCAAGAGGGGCTGTGTCCCCCCGCGCATCAGGGGTTAAGCAGGGCTAGAGGGGCCTATGGCCGCGGCTGTCCCATCCGCAGGTCTTTCTGTTCACGCACCAAGTCACCCAGCCGCCCCACTCTTCCTCTTCCCAGCCCCCGCCCCCCTCACTCTCACACTCAGCACCGAAGGGACTTCACTCCCAAACTTTTGTCTGCCTGGCCGGATCTACTTTCCAGGAGGGGCGGAGCGCCGAGTGCAAGAGGAACAGGGGTGTCTGCGTAGGGATCTCTGGTGCGCTGACTGGAGCGGTGAGAGCTGGTACTAACTGTCCTGGAGGTGGAGATCTGCCGACTGAAGAGGAGGGCAAGTTTGGGCAGCTGCTACTACATCATTCAATAATTGGGACAGGAAAAAGTTAGGGTGGGACTCTTTGTCTACAGTTGGAATGCGCGGAGGGGCACGGTGGAATGTCGCGGTGGTGTGCGAGGCGACGAGAGGCATGTTCTGCGCAAACACCACGACTTTGTTCCTACCGTGGGGACTAGAAGAGCTGGGGAGAGACTGATGCAGAAGTAATGAGACAGGGAGGGATCCATAAAGAAGACAGGGAAAAACCAGAAAGGTAGATACATACAGAGGTTCAGAGATGCCTACGTTGAGTCCAGAAAGGCGAGGAAGCCCATAGGAGGTGCGAGACAGGTAGCAAAAGGAAAGGGAGCAAAGGGGATCGAGGGTGATGATGCAGAGACCGAAAGAATAGACTAAGAAAAAGACAAATTTGTGTAAGTCCAGGGAGAATAAAAGATAAAGAAATAAACTTAAAAAAAAAGACAACACTTTCTGAACCCAAAGTTCTGTGTAGGGAGGAAAGGAACTTTAGCGTCTACATAGACGGAGGAAAAGGTTTGCAATTAATCTCTACCTTTAAGGTTAGGACAGATTGAGGCATAGCCCCCTGGTGTTGGGAAATGAGATTTTTAGCAAATTGTTCAGGTGACTGCGGGGAAAGGTCTGGTTTTAGGGGTAGTGAACGCCTCCCCCTTGGTTGGCCCACAGGGGATTGATGATAAAGAGTAAGTGTTAAGAGGAATAAATGTCATTTAAAGATTTAAAGAAGATAGCAAGTGAAAATGATCAGGGTGGAAAAGGAAGAGAGGCTGACATTGGCCATACTAGAAGGATCAAGAATAAGGAAAAGAAGAAACCATAGCTGAAGCTGAACATAACCAATTAAATACCAGCCAATTGATTTTGCCCAGACTAGCACATCAGGGGCAAGGGATGGAGGAAGTAGAATGGAGAAAGATAGTGAGTCCTTTGTATTCAGATAGTAAACGAATATGAAAATTATATGCAAACAAATCATACATACTACTTTTGGCTCAACATTTTGAACACCTTTTATAATCTTAGTGTAGCCTTAGGGAATGGGGAAGGAAAGGAGGTTAATGTCTTTTGGGAACTTAATTTGGCACCAACTACTTGGCTTCTTTGTCCTAGCTGCATGCATTGTTTCCCTGACCTCATCTCTCTTGAGAATCAGCCTCTCTTTCCCTGATCAGGCTTACAGCTTTTCTCTGATCCAGAGGAGAGTTTACTATCAGACTGGAAGCAGGGAGGACTGAAAGCATTAGTAACAGAAGGGAGCTATCAGGTTGCATCCTGAACTTGCTATGAGCAACATCTTCAGAATTAAGTATAGGGCTCTCCCTCCTTTCCTGTCTCCAGGTGGGGAAGGAGAAACTGAATTCTTCCTTCTAATTATTTACATCCAAAATATTCCCACAGCCTCTAATATTTGGAAGCTTTGCTCCATTGGGATGAGGATGGGAGAATAAATCTTATGAAAAGTTGAAAAGCCATTCAAGGAAGCCGATTCAGGAGTTGATGGTGGCAGCAATGAGCACAGTTGGGATTAACAGCCTGTGTTTTCAAGGGATCATAGGAAGTAGACACAAGGAGGAGAGGGGTGCCCTGAGGGCATGCTCCAACAGTGCCCACGACCTCAGGGCACTGAGCCCATAGCCTAAGCTGGAGCTGGGAGCTCCACAGGCCGTACTGTCTATCCCCAAGACTTTAATTAAGGTCTGTATATACAGGTGACTGCCAAATCCGTATCTCCAACCTGACTTTCTTGGATTTAAAAATTTCACCTAACTACTAATAATATCTCTACTTGATTGTCTCAAAGTCATACAACACCTTACACTGACCTCACCTTTCCTGCCTCTTGAAACTGGCTCCTCCAGCATTCCCTGAGTAAATGGCATCATTAACCACTTAGCTGCTTAATCCAGAAACCTGAACATCAACCTTATGTCCTCCTCCCTTAACCTCAAATCCAACTAAGTCCTGTCACCAAGTCCTATCAATTCTGCTTCCTAAATATCCCTCCAATTGGCCCTCCCTTCATCATCACTAGGTCTCTCAGGCCACCATCTTTTCTCTCCTGAACCACTGCAGAAGTCTCACTGCCAAGGCCTTCTCCCTCAAGGCCATCTCATAACCTGAGGTCAAGTGATTCTTCTAAAACACAGAAAGGATCAGCCCACTTTCCTCTTTAAAACCTTTCAGTGATTTCTCACTGCCCTTGAACTTAAGTCTAAACTGTTTAAGATGTTTTACAAGGTTTCTCTACCTTTCCAGCCTCTTCTCTCAGCATCATCCTCTCCCCAACTATTCTGCAGTAGAATTGTAGAATTTACCTTGTCTATACTCTCTAGTAACTGATGTTCCCTATGTTTGAAACACTCTCCTGGCCTCCCCTTCTCTTCTGGTTAACTCTTCTCCATCTTTCAGGTATCAGTTTAAACACTACTCTGAGAAGCCTTTCCAGACCACCAGAGCAGGTTAGCTACCCCTGCTGTATACTGCCAGTGTACCCTACACTGACTAATTATTACTTATCGCATTTTTTTCAGTGCCTGCTAAACTGCCTAGCTTTCTAACTAGATAATAAAACCTCTGATCAGCACCTACCTTGACTAACAGTGTATCTATAGCACAGTAACTGACACCTACCCAGTAAGCAATGTTTGTTATATGAATGACTGAATAGAAAGCCATTTTTACTTCTCAATCTTTTCAAAATGCACAAATTTTGTGTACTATGTGTGTGCACATGTGCACACACCTCCCTTCCTCAAAATACACCTTGGCTGATAGGACTAAGAAGCAACTACAGAGTCCTATATACTGTTTGGTCACACAGTGGGAGAGCAGGTGCCAGTGGGACATGGGAACTCTTTAAGCCTTACTCCCTCTTGTATAAGGTACAAATAATAAAATCTGCTTTGTATCATTCAATAAAGCTATTAAATCTAAATCCTAAATCCCAAAAAGGGATGGAGCCCCTCCCTGTTCAGCGCAGAAGAATCAAGCCCATGACTGAAACTGCCCACCGGGTGGCAGTATTACCCTGGACTGGTCCTGTGCTGCTTCCACTGCAGAGCGACCAGCAGTCCCTGGAAGCCGAAGGTGCAAGGGGAGCTGCTTCCCCAGAGCTTTGAGTGAAACAAAAAAAAAAATGACAACAACAAAAATAACCTCAGAGACCAGGGCATGTCAAGAAGGTCTCATGTTTCTTAGATCCATCCTTCTCCTTCATCCCAGGCTGTTTCTGTTCTGAGGTACTGTTTATGCTTAGGAATTTTCTGGCTTGCCATTCACAAAGCGGGGAGTTTCCCCCCCTCTTAGATAAGTCCTTTTATTCTACCAGAGCTGCCATCTTCCACTTCCTGCAGGGACTGTGTAAGAAAAGAGACAGAATTGCTTTCTCAGACTGCAGAGGACATCTCATTATTCTGGGAAGTCCCATAGCCACCTGCTTCTGGGACATGGGGTGTGGCAGAAGCCACAGCTATTCTTGATTATAGATTTCACTCATCCTTTTCCACCTTGATTTCAATGAATGAGTTCAAGTCAGGACAGCAGGTTTTGTGGGACTGGTCAAAAGACAGGGAGACAGGTCCATTTCCATCACCTCCTTCATCTTCCTCTTCTTGGAAATTAGGATTATAAAGTTCTGGGGGAAGGAGCTGGGCCTCAGCAGAAGGTAATCGGTCTGAGGGAGGCCCATACACACGGTTGGCTTTAGTGCCATGCTTAGAGTTGGCATCCAGATGGTAGCAGAGCTCTGTGAGGCGCTGGGCCCGGAAACGGGGAGGCCGGGCTACCCAGACACCTGGCTCATTAAGACTGTCCTCTTCGTCTGACATCAGCTCTTCTGTCACGTCCTTCCACAGGCGTTGGTCCTCAGGTCCAAAATGTCTCATGATACCGGATCGGTTGGCAAAAAGCTGTGGTATGAGCCAAGGACAGAGATTAGGAAGACAGACAAACTATGGATTAGGTGTGGGGAGAGGGTTTGGGTAGGAAGAAGGCTCTGTAAAATCTGTGCCTGAGAGAACCCAGCCCCCAAGTCAAATCTTAGAACTAGCTCACCTTCTTCCTCCTCTATCTGCCTACATTTCTGGCTCTCAACTCTGTTCTCAGATGCCATGACCTCTGGACCTTCCTACTGTAGCTTATTAGGATTTAAAGTTTAGCATCTTGAAAGGAAGGCCTAGAAACATACCCGGTATCTGCGACTTCGAAGTTTCTTCTCCTCTTTTTCCTTCAGGCCTTTAAAGGGGTTCAGGGAGTTGCGGTACTCACGCCTCTTAGTAAGGAAGTAGGCTACACAGGCTCCTGGCAGGTAGGGAGAAGGGAGAAAGCAAAGAGCAGTTATTCTCAGCCCTTTGTTCTACCCAAACACTACTGGATGGGAGGGTGAGAATCACTATTTAGATGATGGGTTTTCTTAAAGTAATCACCCCCATCAGCCAAAAAAAATCAACCCACTATTTTCAAAACCTCATCTTTGGTTTAGCTCTTCTTGCCCACATCTGTCTTTAACTCTAACTCCTCCCATATCTCCCACTATAAAAAAACAACTCCAATGCTTTTGTAACTCCTTTCCCCCTGCTCCAGTTAAACTCACTCCCATTCTACTCTGCTGACAGTGGAGTACAAGTGCTTTTTCAGTGAAGGTGGGGTTTTTGTTGGTAAAAAGGTGGCTTTGTCACTTATTCCCCTTATCTCAGTTATACCATTTTGGCATACACAATGACAGCCCCTGGAAACTGGGGTCAGTTTCCCCCATATGGTCATTAACCACAAAGCTGTGCCTGTATCTCAAGGTCCCACCGATAGCTAGAGGCTGCAGGCAGGGGCTTCAGGCTTGAGCCCATGAGCCTGGGGACTATTGCCTGCCTGCCAGAGGACGTAGCATTCCTATGGGTGGGGCCAAGCAGACCAGATGTAGGGGAGGTGTCAGGACTCTGCTCAGAACTGGGTCTGACGTAATACGGTGGTATGCCCTGGACTGGGGTGGACTGATCCTCCGACCCCATCTTGGTTCTGTAGTTGGCTTGTCAGGTGGTTTTAAGCAAGTTGTTTCTTGTCCCTTGGTTGGTCTGTTTTCTGATTAGCACTGCCAGTAAGGATTCCTAGGAGCCTTCCTGACTCAGACAGGTGTCAAGTTTGCCCTCTACTGAATTGTGACCTTGGCTATCTTCTGCAGAATCATCCTTAATGCCCAAGGTTAGCTATAGACAAATAACATAATATCAAGGAAAACAGAAAGCCCAGGACCTAATACTTAGGGACACAAGGGCAGGCCTGGATTCTGATCTTTTCCTAACACCCTAGATGGTGTTCCTTTCCTTCTCCTATTTTCAGTTCTCACTGAGTAGGGCAATAAAAAGGCAATTACAGATAATCCTATGAATACTGTAGGTGAGAAGAAGCAAAAAAATTTTTTTTAATCAGCTATTTTCAAAACCACCTGAATCATCTCCACTGTGCCCCTTCTCCATTGACCAGGAACAGGGAGAAAGGATGAAATGGGAGTGAACTTGGTGTTTCTCACCTTTCAGCTCCTTATCAGTGTAATTATGGGGACTGGTCATCAGCTCCTGCTTGAGCTTTTCCAGAAGGAACTTCACTACTGAAATATTCCAAGAGGATTTGATGCTGCCACAAAGAAAAGAAAGTGAATAAGGCAGTCAGCATTTTTGAAATTAGACAAATAGAGATTCCCACTTTTAATCAACTTTGTGGTAAACTCCCTAGTGGCCAAGATAGGATACAAGAGGCAATGGTGTGTCCCAAGTCTTAGACTCATTGTGTTAGAACAGCCCTTTCCACTTCCTTCTCCTTGACAAAGTATGTCATGGCTCTCTCTTTTTTTTTCATTTATATTTTGGTTTGCAGGCCAGCATTCAATCCACTGAGGTACACTAGCTGGAGTTATTTATTTATTTATTTATTTATTTATTTATTTATTTATTTTTAGAGAAAGGGGGATGGGAGGGAGGAAGAGGGAGAGAAACATCATTGTGTGGTTGCTTCTTGAGTGCCTCCCACTGGGTACCAGGTCTGCAACCCAAGGATTTTCCCTAACTGGGAATTGAACCAGCGACACTTCGGTTCACAGACCAGCATTCAACCATGGAGCCACACCAACCAGGGCTATTTATTTGTTTTTTAGAGAGGGGAAGGGAGGGAGAAAGAGAGGAAGAGAAACATTGATGTGAGAGAGAAACATTGGTTGCTTCTCAGGTGCCCCAGCTGGGGACTGAACCTGGAACCCAGACATGTACCCTGACCGGGAATCAGGACTCAAATGAGTGATGTTCTGCTTTGCAGGACAATGCCCAACCAACTGAGCCACAACGGTCATGTATGTCATGACTCTTTTCCTTCAAGTGGATCATACCTTTCAGACCCATTGAATCTCTTGTCGTTGGTGATGTGGTTATGCACATTGTGGACCAATTTCTAGGGGAAAAAAACAAATATGCACAGAATCAAACCAGGAGTGGACATGATGAAACCCTCCTCGGGTCCCTACACATTGTCCCCATAGGATTCTCTGCCTGAATCCTTCCCACAGTTTGGGAACCATTTCTGTCAATGTCCCTTTGGCCAGAAAGCCTACCCAAGTTAGCATATCTAATGGGGCCCTTTCCCCCCACCTCTTCAATTAATTTGTGTGAAGACTCCAAGATCATGCCTGGTCTTCTGTGCCTAAGGACTATGATCACTAGAGCAAAGGGTCTCCACAAACCTACTCCCAATAGCCAGGAGAAAATGAATACGCACCAGGGCTATTGCAAGTGGACATTTTTTGAAGCCTCCTAATCTTGCAAATTTTAAAAATGTCTTCATAATATATCTTTTTTAAAATATACTTTTTAAAATTTTCTAGTAAAATTGACAACACAGAAAAATGCCCCAGGTATACCATTTGCACATTACCACAAATCCCAGGGGTACGCACACCATGGTCTGAAAAACACAAACCTAGAATAACAGAATTGTGAATTGGAAGGGACCTTGAAGACTCTGTCGATCAGCCACCCTTTCACATCATTAAACAGGCTATCTTTCAGCTTTGCTTATACACCTTTAATGAGGAGTCCTCATTAGTTTTTGAGTCATCTTATTCTACTGTTAAACATCTCTGTTTAAAACTTCTGCCTCAGATGCTCCAAAATCTGACTTGTTCTGCCTATAATAGCACCTGGAATATTTTAAGACAGCTTTCATGTACTCCCAAAGTCTTCTCTTATCTGGTCTAAATACCCCCACATCCTTTAGCCATTCCTCATGACAGAGTTTCCAGACAGACTCATCATGAAACTACGAGGCTCTCTGGTTTGCCAGTGACCCTCTTACATTGTGGAACCTAGAACTTAATCTAACTTGTCATTTGAGGTCTGACCAAAGGGGGCATTACTTCCCCAGTGGAACTCTGTACTTCTAGGAATTAAACCCAAGATGGTGTTACCTTTCTTAGAAACCTCATCCCTACTCACAGTTACAGGGTTCGTTCGTAGTCAACTCAAGTTCACTTTTCACATGGATTACTATGTCCACCATTATGCAGTTTAAAAAAATTTTTAATGCAGGATTTAACATTTCTTCCTATTAAATTTAGTTCTGTTGTTACCAATTATATTTTCATCCCAAGCTCCTATAGTCAATGGATGTTACCCAGGCCCAAGCTGATGGACTCATATCCTGACCTCAAGACTTTAGCATTGTATTCAGAAATGCCCCGTTTACCCTTCCACCTCTATAGCTGATTGACCATATCAACTTAGGAAATTATTAATTCTTTGTGGCTAGGGCCTCTATTCTATAAAAGACTATATATTATATGAGCTTCATATTTGATAGAATTATTTTACCTCTAAAAAGTCCAAACTTAAGGAATCACAGGATGATGTATGAATGCTTTAGTGAGAATTTCAAGGAGTTGCAAAAGAAGAAAGAAAAAAAAGGAGTTACATAGTTTCCAATTCAAGTGGCTTAGAAGAGATGAGCTGATAAAAATCAAGCCAAGCTTAAAATGGAAAGGGAAAATACTCTAAACAATAATAAATATTAAGACTGTAAAGGCTGCTGGCTCACCTGTATCCTGAGTGAACTAAAAATAAATGAATTTCTACAAGGGGTGTCTGCAATGTGTATACAGCGTTCCAAGAAATCAAAAGTTCTGGTTTGGTCCTTTGGATCCCAGCAGCAATCCACAGCAGTCTCAGCAGATTGGAGAGGGGCCTCTCTGATCCCTCCCCAGAGCTAAAGGTTGAAATAGTGAAGATCTGCATCTATCCCTCTCTCTCTAACCTAGTCTTGCACAAGAACATCTTAAACCTTCCTCTGTGATGCGCAGCAAAATTCTCTGACTGGTCCTCTAGATCCTTTTCAAGTACTATAATGAGTGAACATATTGTCTTCCCAGAAGGTCTGCTGTTCCACCAAGTCCTTCAAAGGGCAGGAAGAGGCCAGGCCTCAGTATTAACACCTGTTACAGGAGGCAGTAGGCAGGAGAGGAACGGAAGTGATAGAAAACCCTGATTTCATGCAAATTAGAATTATCACACATTTATTCATAACTTAAACACTGTAAGTTTGGGGGGAATCCGTGGAAATGCCTCCATTTTTACCACTGGCAGCAAAAGCGGACCTCCTGGGCCAGAAATCCATGACAGAGAAACTAAACCTATTCCCTGTTCTTTCTTTTGTTGTTGTTTAAGATTTTTATTAATTTATTTATTTTTAGAGAGAGGGGAAGGGAGGGAGAAAGAGAGGGAAAGAAACATCAATGTGTGGCTGCCTCTCTCATACTTCCTGCTGGGGTCCTGGCCCACAACACAGGCATATACCCCTACTGGGAATTGAACCAGCGACCTTTTGGTTCACAGGCTGGCACTCAATCCACTGAGCCACATCAGCCAGGGCACTGTATCCTGTCCTTGATAAGTGAAGAGATATCCCTGAATACAACCAAAATTTGAAATGAAGGTTAAAAACCAGTTTATTATGGTGTCATCCTTCCTAGGGAGAAAAAGAATCCCTTAATGTAAAAACAAATCAAATGAAAGGGAGAGTAAGAATAGGATCTCTTAGAAAAAAGAAAAGGGAGAAAGAAGAAATGTAAATAAAGGAGGTATAAATGTTTTCAATCTTTGCTAAGACTGTAACAAGAAGAAATGGGCAATATACAGTGATAAGATTTCTGTTGGATGGAGTAGGGATCTCCACTACTAACCAGAACTCCCAAGTTACTTCACCAGCCATTGTCCAGGGAATAGAAACCAGTACAGGCGATCTGAACATTAGATGGCTAAAGAACATCTCTGTGGTTATCAGAAAGACATTTTGGGGTACAGAGTTGATTCAAAGGACTATAATCACCCTAGAATAGGGTTTTACAACCTTGGCACTTGACATTTTTGGCTGGATAATTGTAGAGGGCTGTCCTGTGCCCAGTACGGTGTTGAGCGATGTTCCTAGGGCTTTACATATCAAGGCTTTAGACAGAACAAGTTCAGGCAAGTACCTTCTCTGCCAGGAGCTCTTAGACTCACCAGAATCCCTGAATCTTTATAAGTGAGCTTAGTGCCTGGTGGCCCTGTGCTTCTTTGGGGATTAGGACCCCCTCAGGACACCCTGGCCTTTCTGCCCAAAGGGCTTACCCTGAACACTGGTAATTTCCTGGTAGTTTCCAGTACTACCCTTCAGTGGTCACACTTCTCACTCACTTAAAGATCTTCCCCTTAGGGTTATTAGATCCCTGGGAGATGTGATATAATGTCTCCCTTCTTAAATGGAAGATATCAATATATCTAGAAAAGGCTTTAAAAAGTTCCATTGATAGCAGAGGGACTGCCTACCCCTAGAGCTATGGAACAAAATCTCCTTCTTGCCCCTCCCATGCCAGTAAGATTCAGAATACCATTCATTCAATAAGGGAAGTTTAAAATCAACCCACACTTCATTCTTCATTTATCTTTCCAGACTGAAGAAAAATTCATAGAAATTGAGCTCACTCACAGAGAGTACCAGATCCCGCTTGCGCCTGGAGTTCTTCTGCCCACTCCCTCTGGTCCTGCATGGGGAAGCAGTAAACCCTAGAGAGTGTCTCAGCTCCCCAGTTCCCCCTGGGCCTGACTCTTCCAAGGCACCTTCCAGCGCAGCGGCAGCACTGAGCATGTCCTCAGGGCGAGGCAGTGGCAGCTTGGTTCCATTTTCTGGCCCTGTCTCTGAGGTTGCCCGCTGGAAAGCCAGTTGTGTGACTGGTGAGAGCTGCTTGGCATAAGCAGAGACCAGCACTCGCTGTACTGCACCCTCAGAGGCCACATAATCATCCACCAGCTAAGAACATAAAAAAGAATAGCCTATTAGCCAGCTAGGCTTAGGGGAACCTGGTTAACCATCAATCTTTGGCCAAGGATAATGAACAGAGAGTGGAAAGAAGGGGGAATCTAGCACAGCCTTTAATGGCCAATGGTTTGTTTCTCTGGGACTCCTATGAGAGTGTTGGGCAAATATTTCTGTGCGTACGAGCCTCTTGTGTTGGGTCATTACCATAGCACTGATTATAAGGATAAGGCATGTTTCTGACACTCCATTTGTGAGGGGTCATTTATGATTTGTTCTTGGGTATAAGAATTGCAGGTAGATAAGTGTTTCATCTAAAAAGGGATTGGGGGAGGAAGTGATGACAAGAAAGGAAAACCAAGCAAGAGAAGGAGCAAGAAAGTAAAATGGTAACACTAACAAAGAGGAGAAACTGGAGAAAAATGGGAGCAAAGGAGTGGGGTACAAAGTCAGAAATCTCTAGAGGCTGCCACCAACTCCCCCACCCCCATTCCTTTTGTGGGGCCAGTCTGTGCCCTCACCCTAATCTTGCCCTGGCCACATCCAACTGTCACTGTCTTGACATTTACTTGCCTACCTGTGCCCTCACTCAAGGACATATAGGACAGGGAAAGGAAGGAGGGTGGAAGGGAGAATAAGGAAAGAAGAAAGGAGGGGGGATTTCTGCACCAAGAAAACTAAACAGTGAATGTGGAGGAAAAACACAGAAAGAAGTGGGGGAGGAGGCTGAGATTTATAGACCTGTGAGCTGCTTTCTGCACTGGGAAATGTAATTCCATCCTGTCAGCTTGGAAGCTTTCCCTGCCTGAAGGAACCAGAGCTCAGGGCATTGCCCAGCCTGGTACCCTCCTGCTTCTTCCCACCTTCCCAATTCCTCCTTCCATAGCCTCAAACTACTGATAGTCCTGGCCAGGCACAGACTGGGGAGAACAGCAGTGGCCATCACCCACCCACCTGACTAGGCCTTTGGGGAGCAGTGACCAGCTGCATTGTGACACTGGAGGGAACAGAGTAATTTATATTCCTTTCTCAGATCCAGCAGATGAGCTGGGTGGCACATCCCTTCCATCCACCCTGTGTGTCCTGTTCCTCTGCTCTTTACTGGGTGACTGAGCCTTGTAGTGGCAGGGAGGAGGAAAAGGGAAAGGGCAGAGGAAGAAGCTGGTGAAGGAGAGTTGACAGACCTCCCACTGTCTCTCAAGTAGCAACACATCTGTTATTTTCCCATCTCTATGATCTCTAGAGTTGTTCCATCTCCTTTTCCATACTTCTATGTGTGACATTCTGCAGTTTTTACTCTACTCAGTCAGGATTTGCCTGCTCATATGGCCCTGAGCACTGAAGAAACTGAAATAGCACAAAGTATTGTACTTCTATGTCTTTTCCTGTTCACAAATATGCTCTCACCTCCCTCTTTCTCCTTACATTATTCTCTTGCTGTTAACTCTCAGTGGCCCACTTCCTTTCCTCATTGTATTTCCTTTCCTCTACATTCCTCCCACCTTACCTCATATTCTCTCTTGCATAAATTCTCTTTCCATTTAGATTCACCTTTCTTTTATGTTCCCTTTCTTCACTTTTTCTTGTTCCTCAACCCTTCATTTCCACCTGCCTCTTTCCCTCCCTATCCTGCCTGCTATAATCTTTGTCCTTCCCCTCTCACTTTTTCCTTCTCTTTATATCTTTCTCCACCTTTGCCTCTCTCCCCTCTCATTCCCATCTCTCCATACTGAATTCCTCTTGGCAAACAGAGGGCCCGTGATAAAATATAAATGAGCCGTCTGTGCACAGCAGGCATTCTCGCTGGGAGAGGCAGAGCACACGGAGCAGCAGAGACAGCTGTGGAGGAGAAGGTGCCGCACAGCTACTGAGAGGGCGAGAAGGACACCCCCATCACCACACACACCACAAATGACCTCCTGCCAAAGAAGCTATGGTTCAGGAAGGAAACAGGAGTACTGATTATCCCTGAAGGCAAGGGAAATGTGGTACTGTTCTGTTTTATCACAAATACAGCCAACAGAGATGTTTAAGGAGGGGGACAAATACAGAAAGAGAAAGAAAAGAGAAAGGCCAGGAAAAGCAACAACACTCATGTCCTGTCTGCAGCCATACTCACAGGAGTGAGCATCGAGGTCCCCTCATTGGCAGTCAGGGCACATCCTGGGAGCCGAATATCTCTCTGAGTGGCTGGGAAACCCAAAGGCCCAGCCCCTACAGCCAGGGCTGCACCCAGCTGCTGCTCGATCACCACCTGCACACTGCTGCCCACGCTGTCACATTCCTCTTCCATGGCAGGCACAGCCTTGCATGCTTCCCCAGGACTCTCCTTGAGAGACCCAGGCTCTTCAAGTGGCGAACCATGTGCTCGGCTGTCCCCATCTTCATCAGGGGTGGACACTTGCCCTTGCCTCAACTCACCTACTTCCTCCTGGAGACGTTTTAACAATTCATTGTTGGCCCTGGCAAGACCCAGAGCAGCCTCAGCCAGACCCACTGCCTTATCCACCCGCTGGTAGATAATATGCAGGAGCTGCTCTGAACTTTGAACCGCCAGGCCATGTCCAGTCACTGTGATAGGGGTGCCGGGAGGAGGATTCCCACTCTGAGAGCCCGTGCTGCCCCCACTAGTCTCGCTCTTACAGGCACAGCAGCAGCATCTGGCCTCACTGCCACTGGGAGGGGAGAAGAGAATGGTGGCACTGAAGGACATGGTTGACGGAATGAGGAACAACCACGTTCACAATGCTGAACTGCTCCAAAAGCTATCCCCAGTCAACCGTACTTCAGAGTTTGGTAGGAAGCACTAGCCTCTTTGGATTCACTCTTCTTTCTCATAGAGGGTGATCAGAGGAGCCCCAGCACCAGGCAGTATCTTCTGTGAAGTAATAGGCAAGCTGTGAAGGGGCACACAAGCCATGGCTACTTCTCCACGTCCTGCAGAGGAGAGATAGATGCCTTCTTCTGTCTGCAGATCTTGTGCTCTCCTAGCACAACACACTGGGTGTCACATTTACCCCTTACTGAAAGGGTGGTGCCTACAAAGGCCTTCTTGATGAACACGGTTTCAGCAGGTAGAAGGCATTCTTCCTGCACACAAGCATGAAACCTCCTACCACTCCAACCTAAGGAGCAGAGAGGGACTCAAAGGACCCACCAGGATCTGAAAAGATTAGAAGATTAAGGAAGAAAATGTAGATCTGTCTCCTCCTCCTCACTATCTTTGCTATAATAACAGTATTGTATTTTATTGCTTTGACATCATTCCTTAAGGAGTTCAGAACATTTCACATAGGTTATCTCATCCATGGAGGAGCCCTAGGAAACACATATTACACCAGGTCCAGAGAAAAGACTCGTGAAGAAATATATCTTTTTCAATATCATAGGAAGATAGCAGAATCCAGTTATCTATTTCCAATCTAGTATTTATTTTTTGAACTGATACCAGTTCTTTATGTCAACCACTTTTTGTTGACATAAAGAATCATGATTCTATCCTCTATAATTTTCATACAGTTGCATTAAGAGTAAGACTGCTAAATAAGAAATACGCCGATCACCAATCAGAGGATTGAGCTGCAGTAACCCAGGGCTGCAGAGCCCCCTGTTCTATTGGACACCTGGGCCTCTACCTCTGCAAAAGAAAGTTCTGTGAGTCCTTCAGTACATAGCCCAGAGAGATCACCTCTGCGGTCCCTCAGCTCCACTTCTCGTGCTCCTTAAGGGGGAGGCAAAGCTCAACAGGAATGTCTAAATAGCTAAGTGCGGCCACATTGCCCACATGACAAGCCCCCATAAAAGGAGAAACCAGAATACCAATGATAAACCAAACTGCCTCTCTTTTGCACTACTGTAGTTAAGCAACTACACTACTTCAAGAGAGAGAGAGAAGGAAAAAAGGTGTGGGAAAGTTGATTTGTACCAATGAGAACACTCCAAGGAACTTCATACTGTCATTTTAGAAAAAAACAATCACTCTGTCTGAAACTCCCTTAGTGACAAAATCTTAAGTATGTTTACAATGTCCTTAATAGATACATTTCTATCTTACCCTGCAAGTTATAACATCACAATTAAAAGGAGAGGAGGAGGTTAGGAAATTTTTGTATATATTGAGATATGGGGTGGGAGTTGTTTTTTTTTTTTTAATCTTAATCAGCAATCCATTTCAGAAACAGGTAATATCAATGCCTCTGATGTAGGCAGGAGTAAATCTGACAATGCATTTTCATTACATTTGGTTATGAAAGAAGTCTTCAATTTGTTCTTTCCACCTTTTATATCAAGAAATTCTTTCCTGTGTGATATTCACTTCTTGCAAGAACTGAACTTAAATCCATTATAGCTTCTCTGTCATTAGAGTTACTGGAAGGCACAACTAAACCTAAAACTAAAGGTTAAAGCTAAATTAAAACTAAAGGTTAAAGGAAAGCATTAAGTGATTCCTGTGTCAATTTGTGGATGAATCATTTCTATATCCCCTTTCTTCCTAAATAAAGACCTACACTGCTCCTGCAGGTTTTTTCATTTTTTAATCCACATCATGCAAGGAGTTTAATCTGAAACAGGAGTGTTATGAAAAAATAAAGTTAAGTAGATGATGACATATAAATGCTTGTCAGTTGGGATCAGTATTTATAAAATCAGAAATTAAGATGCATCTTAAATTAATGCATCAGAAATTAAGATGCATCAGAAATTAAGCTGGGATACTGGGTGGGGGTCTTTTCTAATACCAAACTGATGTCTGCTACACTCTTGCCCCAAACACTTTCTTGCAAGAGGCCTTAACCCCTGCCCACAGGTGCCTGCCTCGAGCCCTTCCCTCCCCTTGAATAATCTTTCCAAAACACCATTGAACCGGAAATTTTTTAAAAGGCTGGGTGGGAGTGAGGGTGGGGGTTCATCCTGCTGCACCACTTAAGAGCTGTTATTCACTTTTTGTCTCATCTCTGCCTACTCAGAATGTTTTTGTTAAGATTATCTAGAGTGCTGGTATTTACAGAGTAAGGCATCTACTGAGTGCTGGCGCATGGTCAGTGCTCCACAACAGCAGCTGGACAATACAATGAGTATTCCTGAAACACTTGGGTTCCCATCCTGGAAACCCATCCTGATTTCGTAATCTTAAAAAGAAAAAAATGCAATGGCTTGAAATGGAATTTGGGGGATTTTCCCTAAATTTAATCTCAAATTTCTAAGATTAAATTCAAGTTTACAAAGATGCACTTATATAGGTACAAAACCTTATGATGCAAATTAAAAATAATTAAGAAAACAGTATTTGTAATTTATTTACTATAATATCTGGTTTTAGGTTAAATAATATTCAACTCTGGCAGTTTTTAATAATAGACATTCCTATTGTGAATTCTCTTTGTTCCTCAATTTCTACTTTTCTATTCTATGTATTAACATACTATGTTCATTTTAGAATGTCACATTCAGGACAACAAATAGGTGTTTTCTTGAATTAAGTACAGTAAACTGTAGGCACAATGGGAATTCAAATAACTCTTTCTTGGTTTCCATAAATATTGTTGCTGAAATACTTATTTCCCTGCCTCCTGCTATAGTCTCCCATTGAACTCTAAGACATTGAAATAAAAGGACAAGGAAAGAAACTGGGTCAGCAGGGAATTTCATATTATAATATTTACTAACCAGATAACTTAAATGCTGGATAGTGATTAAAAACAAAACAAAACACAAATTTCATTAATTACATATATTCCCATTACAGAAGGTGAGTAAGTTTGTTGTTTTTAAAAAAGAGGTGTTTCTAAAAATTCCCTATACATAATGACATGCAAAAGGATGAGTCACCACAGTGGATTATCACTTCTAAGTACTCAAAGACAAGGCAACGTCCCTACATGCAAGGAGCTAACAGCCTATGTGAGAATGGGAATGTCTAAAGAACAAGCAATACCACAAGTGCCTAAAAATATGGTACAAGCTAAAAAACTGAGGAGTTAGGTCGAAATAAGGAAAAAGCAACAAAATGAAATCATATGAGAAAGGGGTCCTACAGAAGAAAAACCTCTACTTGAGCCTTGAGTAATGTATAGGGTGAATTGGTTAGGGTAGTATGAAGGCATAATAGGTGAGAAAGAAAACAAACATTACAGGAATTAACACAGCATGTGTGAGAGGTCAGAACAAAGGGGCTTACATAGAAAGGTAAGGAAAGCTGACAGAGGACTTTGAAAATCAAGTTAAGGAAACTCTCAGAGCAGGAGTCGGCAAACCTTTTTCTGTACGATTACACAGAAAACAATTTAGGCTTTACTTTCTCTCACAACTACTCAACTCTGCAATTGTAGCACAAAGCAGCCATGGACAATATGTTAAAAAATTGAGCACGGCTGTTCCAACAAAACTTACTTTATAGACATGGAAATATCATAAAATATTATATTTAATATTTACATTAAAAATTATATAAACCATTCTTAGCTTGTGGGCCATACAAAAACAGGTGGAAGGCCAGATTTAGTCTATGGGCTGTAGTTTGCTGACCCGTTTTAGAAACTTAAGAGTGGAACAGAGATTAGGAGACTCTTCAAATAATCCGGGAGAGTTGATGAGAATGAGAGGGCTGTGGATATAAAGGTTTAACATCCTGGAAGAAGAACTGATAACATTTCTTTTTTTTTTTTAAGATCGGTTGCTTCTTGCACACTCCTAACTGGGGATCTGGCCTGCAACCCAGGCATGTGCCTCAACTGGGAGTTGAACATTGCGATCTTTCAGTTCCCAAGCAGGCACTCAACACTGAGCCACAACAGCCAGGGCTGATAATATTTCTTTACTTAATAAATATGGGGGATATTGGTTGAATATAGAGATATTGGTTGAAGACAACTTCAAGATTATAAGCCTGAAGGTTAGAAGATGGTACCACTGACATGGTACAAATGAGGAAGTTGAGAGGAGGCACTAGCATGTTAGAAACGTGTATTTATTTAACCTGTTAAATTTCAACTGATGGCAACATCTTTAAATTAAAAAAAAAGTACTGAAAGCAACTGACTAAGATTGAGAAACACAACCAAGAGGAAAGTCAGAGCTGGAATGCAGATTTGAAATCTTTAGCAGAAGGGTTGTAGTTGAAATTGAGAGTGATTGAGTTCACCTAGGGGTAAATATAAAGTGTGAAATGCAAAGGCCAAGGGCAGCACTTCAAGCCAATTCATGAAAGAGGCTTTATTAAAAAAGAATGGTCAGTGAGGTAGGAGAAAAACAGTGTTATGAAAGCCAAAGGAGACAGAATGTCAAGAAAGTGGACCTAATCAACAGTGACAGGTGCAGCAGAATGGTTAAAGATGAAAAAAAAATTGTGATGGTCATAGAGTTGTGTTTTGTTTTTTTTTGGTAGTAGAAGTAATACTGTGTAGTAGATGAAAGAGGAATTGATGGAAAGAAAATGGAAGACATGAAGTCAAGTCTTCTCTAGTTTGGTTATAAAAGGAAGAAAGGAAATAGGAAAGTAGGGACTCCAGAGCTTTAGTATATTTAAAATGCAGAGAGAAAAAGGCCAGTGAAAAGTCAAGAATAAAGATATCAGGCAAAAAAAACCCTGGCTGGTGTAGCTCAGTGGATTGAGCACTGGCCTACAAACCAAAGGGGCATTAGGGGTCCTAGTCAGGTCACATGCCTGGATTGTGGGCCAGGTCCCTAGTCAGGGGCATGCGAGAAGCAACCACACATTGATGTTTCTCTCCCTCTCTCTCTCTCTCTCCCTTCCCCTTTGTCTAAAAATAAAGTAAAATCTTAAAAAAAAAAAGATATTAGAAAAGGATATAAGTTTTCTCTTAGCAAGGATCCTCCCAGTATGAGAGGAAGGAAGGTGAGCCCTTCCCTGAGACTACAGAGAAAAACATAAATGCAGGGACAAGGATTCCTTGAGGTGGAGAAAGAAAGACAAAGTTGTATACTACAGAGACATTCTTTTTACTTTGTAGGCAGACTTTCTGCAGTAGGAATAATTCAAATCGGTAACAGAACTTTATTATAGGCACTGCTGCATTATCTGTTGTTACAACCTGTTCAGTTCTTTTATAACACTTCAGACCTAACATAATTATTCTTGTTTTTTTTCCATCTCTAGTTTAAGGTTCTCAAGCCTTAACCCTGCTACATTATTAACATGCCTAAATTTTATTTTGCTACCTTCTCAAAATGTGTAACTTTAATTTAATAACCTATGAAGCAATAGGTGGAATGTTTGACAAAGCTATGGTTAACTGTAGTAAATTAACCAGGGAGTATCAATAACATTACTATTAAACACTGATACTGTCAATTTTTGCAATTTAAGATTAATCTAGTTTAAAACTGAACTTGTATTTTTGTTCAAGAAAGAAAAAATAGGAATAAACTAAGATTGACCACCATACAATATAATATACATGCCTTTTGCAAAATGCTATCAACTTTTAAAATTGAGTGTTCAGAAAAAGAGCTTCAGTCTTATAATGAGTTGCCAACACAAAATGACAGCATCTGTCAAACTTAAGTTTGCATGAAATAAGTGTTTGGGGTTTGTTTCAGTATTGGTCTAATTTTAATACATGTGATAGGAGCCTAGAACATGCACTTTTCCATAATTTTGATATTTTCCTCACAAATATTTGGATTAAAAAAAGAAAGCAAACTCATCTTCTTTAGACAGACAGTTCAGCATGAGACAGTCTGTAATCTTAATTATCCCTTTTCTCCCAAGTCACACGTATTTTTGTTAAAACTAAATATATCATACTATGGCAGCTCACTTGTTTGCTTTCTACCAGTTCTGAGTTTGAATTTTCTGCGTGACTAAGTTCACCTCCAAACTACGAAAAATAAGTTTTTTCACTAATAGATGTGTATGATATGGTACCACTCAGATGATATACGTTTTTATAATAGACCCTTGACTCATTCAGGGTCATGCTAGCAATGGACTTCCTGAGATGTGATTACTGAAAGCATAGCAATTCATGCCATAATTTTCATTTTAAAAAATAAAAAATGAAAACGGCCACTTAAAGCTCTTGCTGTGCTGGTCAGCTCCAGTCCTCCACTTGAAGGTGCAAAATGGCTCACTTGTTAAAAGGTCCTTTGAAAATCTATTTCTATCAGAAATGAGTTCTATCACACAAGAGTAGGTAAGCATATATCATAAAGTACTAATGTCCTGTAAAGAAAATCTAAGATCTCATTTTTAGGGGTAAAAAAGAAAGACAGAGACCTGGCCGGGTAGTTCAATTGGTTGGAGTATCATATGTCAAGGTTGCAAGTTAAATCCTATCAGGGCACATACAAGAATTAACCAATAAATGCATGAATAGGTGGTACAACAAATCGATGTTTCCTCTCTTTCCCTTCCTCTATAATCAATTGAGAGAGGGAAAGAGATACAGACCCACACGGCAGAATGAAAAGAATTTCACCTAGACCTTGCTGGTGTGGTTCAGTTGGTTGGAGCACCCTCCCACACACCGTTGGGAGTTGATTCCTGCTCAAGGGCACACGCCTTGGGTCCCCAGTAAACAGTCGATGATTCTCTCTCTAAAATCAATAAACATACTGAAAAAAGGATTCCACCTAATCCAAAAAATTCCAAGTCTAATTGTAGGGTGGTACAAATTTTTAACTCAGTGTAGCACCGTCTTTATTTACATTTGCTAAAATACAATTTGGTAAAATTAAATTTTCCGGTTTAAGCTTTTCATATAAATAAGTCTGATGTTAAAGTACTCTTCCTGCATTTCTGGAGAAACTGAAAAATGAAAACTAAAGCTATATCAAGTGCCTAGAAATCCCTTGGTAAATGTTAGTTGATTAAATATTAGTCAAAGATGACAAGGTGGCCACCAGGAACAGAGCCATTTCCGAAGAGACAGTGTGATTCAGCTACAGGCAGGGCGACCCAGCGACGCGGAGCGGGAAGAGGGCTCGGCACTGCCTTGGAAGTCACAGGGAACAGGGCGACCCGCCCCTGAACCCAACCGCAGAGCCTGTCCTGGGAGTCCCGGGAAAGGCACGATTCTAGAGGGCATGGCAAGCAGCAGTGTCCCGAGGCGCGATCCGACACCTAGCTGGGACACCATGAGTAGGACTACACGGCCTTTAGCTGCGGACTTTAGATTTGCGGACTTGAGTGGAGGGCGGCAGCAGAGCTCCCGCTGCCGCCCGGGTATGGCAGTCCTACGGTGTTCCACCACCTGTGCCCGGAACGGCTGCGCCAGCTGACTCAGCGATGCCAAATTCCGCGCGCGAAGACTGAGAGAGATCGCTGCACCCGCCCGTGTACCGCACCACGGCGCGCACGCCGGGAGGCACCGCCCCCGCTGGTCCTGTCTCCCTGTGATTGGAGGTTACACTACAGGGGGCGGCACAGCCAGGGACGCTACTGGCTCCAATCTGCAGTCACTCAACGAGCCAGGGAAGGGAGGGGCCTCCTAAGGGAGGGACACAACCGCAGGCTTTTTCAAGGCCCGTCAGGCGCCATCTTTAACTTGTTTTCCCTTCCTTCGTTTTTGTTTCTCTGCTGCTTACAAAGTCTCGTGTACAAGATTATAAATAGAGTGGCCACAAATCGGTTTCTCTGTTGTTTTGTTTTCACAAGTCAGTTTCACACTTTTGTTGGTGGAAGGCTTTTCGTTCCTGCCGATCTTGGTTACAAATTTTAAGATACCACTAGCAAAGTGGCAGTTCCCCTTAGTTCAAAGTTTTCATCTCTAGGGGCCTCGCGGATTCCCACGTAAAATAAACTAAGTTTAGCTTTGCTTTGCTTTGGTAGGATGGCTACGCCAAGATATATTCATGAGAGGAAGTCTCTTTTATAAAGAAAGAAACTCAAAGCAAGAACATTAGATGTGACCCTACAATCCTAGTAAAAAAATCAAATAGCCTAGGAAGTCAGGAGCTTTGGCTGTGTTCCACTCTAGGAAGAGCTTTCCCTTTTCTGGGAAACTAAAAAGTGAGGCAAAAAGTGTACATGATGACATGCAGTTCTGCGGAAAAGAATTAGAAAGGGGAATAAAATTCCATTATAAATTTCCAGCACTGCCACCATCACAAAAGTCACTAGAATCTGACTAGGTTTCAAAGTTATGCAGGTCTAAACCTGTAGAATGATCCACATTTGAGACAGTGTTTATTAAGCACTGATCTGACTTGCATTGTTAGGAAATAAAAATACATCAGTCCAGATAAGAAACGCAGAGCACCCACACAGGGCCACTTTCATTGTAATGGATTTCGAGGTCTATACAAATAATTTCATAGCCACAGTTGTTTAGGTGTCTCGAATATTACTTGAAACTAGGGCACTGGGTGAAGAATAGAAATGTATTATCATCATACACATTGTGGTAATGAAATCTTAACTCCACAGTAGATCCTGTTTTATCTGCTGATTGCTACTACACTTGCAACATTCTGGTTTCTCCTTCATCACCCCGTATACTTCAATGTTTTCACTCCAATCTGCAAACACAGTTGAATATAGATATTTTCTGTATGACTCCTAATAAAAGACAGTGGTTCTGTAACAAAATGAAGTGGGAAGATTGCTCATGTAACTGGAGATTCTGCTCTAAGCTCTTCCTCTAATTTATATACTTTCCTCTGTGGCTTAGACACAAGCAGTGTTTTAATTCCAAAAATGCAACATGATAAAAAAGCGTTTCTCATCCCTCCTATTATTTATTTGCCTTTGCCTCCTCTGACCCCTCCCCCTCACAACAGACCACCATGAACAGTTTTCAAGAATTGGCTTTGACTGGATTATTTTCCTGATACTTTGCCAGCTGCAGAACTTTTCAAACAAATCCTAACCTATAAATGACAATTTTGTCAAAAAGCCAAAAGAGAATTTCCCTTTTTGAACACACCAACCAAACCACACATAAAGGCTAAAATATACACAGCTGTACGTTTAAGAACAGGAGACAATAATAAGCAAAACCACTTAATTGTAAAACAATCACTAAAAAAGGTTTTGAATCACACATTCAATAAATTGCCTACCCTCATTTGCCACATGGACTGTATACTCCCTGGCAATTATTTAATTATTTCCCCATCTGATCCTAATAATAAATGCACACAAAATGAAAGTGCCTGAGTATGCAAAGTGTAGGGATTCTTCTAAATTCGAATTCGCACACAACCCTGTTTTGATCACACACTTGGGAACACAACAGAAAAAAAAATTCACACCCTAGGGGTCACTTTGCACACCTAAAATCAAAGGCAATCACTTTTGAAAACAAAATCTAATATGGCACGTATACACATACTGTACATAAACACAAAGCACAAAACCCCAAGATACATGTTTACGATATTATTTGCTTCATGAAACACACACGTACTCATGAAAATCGTGTAAGACACACTGTAAAAAGGGCTTTGACCCACTCCCCAGGGAAATGAGTGTCACAATTATAACAGCCAAACATTTGTAACCTATTGGCCTTGGACAATTGCCACATTAAAGCCACTTGGTTTTGGTTCTGCGTGAGTGTGTGAAACGCACGCGAACAGCTTAGTGAAGGAGTATTAAATCTCCGCTTTCTTCGACGTTGCCAGAGGCAAAATTTACATTATCCCTTCAGCCCGCTTAAAAAAACGAAATCTATACTTCCCAAGCGGCTAATTTTTTAAAACCCCTCGGCCATAAAAATTTACCAGTCCTTAAAATGTGATAGCAAAAAGGAAAAAAAAACTCTATAAATTCGGCTGGAAACAGTTGTACACGAACATCCTGCTTCTCAACTTCTTGGTATATTTAAAACCTTTACCAGGAAAAAGAAAGGGTAAGAGAGACAGAAAAAGAAATGGGGGAAAGCGCAAATTCCCCTTAGCAAGTTTCCTCACCCCAACACTGCCACAGATATCTATTTTTAAAAATTTTGAACACACACACAAGATTAAAGAGGGAAAAAAATGGAAAAAGGATACCCGAAGGTCGTATGGCTCTTTGTATTCGTGTGTGTGCAAAAAGGAGGACGTGCGGAGCCGGAGCCGGCAAGCCCCGCCCCTCCCCGGACGCCCGCCCGGATTGGCCACTAGCCGCTGCGGGGCACCCCGCCCGTGAGCACACGCGCCGTGCGGAAGGTGCTCGCCCTTTGGGGCCCTCTGAGGGCCGCCCGACCCCCGACCCCGATCCCTCTTCTGCCGGGATCCTGGTGGTCCAACTCTTACGTATCCGCTTCTCCACCTCTTTCACCTTCCTTGCATTTTTCTCACCCTCCTCTCACCCTTACCCATCATTTTTTCTCGCAAAGAGGTCCTTGTACCACTATAAATAACAATCCAGTTAGCGATTTCCTTCTGATAATTTGCTAAACTTAGTTAACTAGTCAGTAACATTCTAGACTGGGATTAAGCCACAAGGACTTGGTCTGTGGGGCCGAGCTCATGATTTCCAGGTGGAATGTCTCTGGGTCACGTCTCTTGCTTAACACGCCCATCTTTAAATAAATATTCATACAAGTATATGACGACCTTCAGGTGAAAGTAGTTTTACAGTATTGGTGGCGTTCTTGCTCATCCTGAGTCCTCAGTTTTTCTCTAAGACTACATTCTCAAGAACCTAAAATGACTTCTCTTAACATCCTCATAAAGACTTGTTTGCTTATTTCATTTTTTAAACTTTAATTTCATTGTTTTTCTTTCTTTTTTATTGTTTATGCTATTACAGTTTTCCCCACTTTGCCCCCCTTTTTCCACCTCCACTCAGCAGGGCCCCCTCCTCCTTCAGAACACATCACCACACCATGGTCCCTGTCCAATATTTGTTCTTTGGCTAATCCCTTCACCTTCTCTCTTCCAATCTCCCCCTCCCCCATTATCCTTGATAGCTGTCAATCTTCCATGTATCTATGCCTGTTTCTATTTTGTTCATTAGATTCCACATACAGGTAAGATCCTATGGCGCTTGTCTTTCACTGACTGGCTTATTTCACTTAGCATAATACTCTCCAGGTCCATCCATGATGTTGCAAAGGGTAGGAGTTCCTTCTTTTTTACTGCTGGGTGGTATTCCATTGTGCAAATGCACCACAACTTTTTATCCACTCCCATATTGATGGGCACTTGGACTGTTTCCAGATCTTTGCTATTGTAAATAGTACTGCTGTGAACATAGGGATATGTATATTTTTTTGAATTGGTGTTTTGGGATTCTTAAGATATATTTATTCCCAGAAGTGGGAAGTACCTGAATTTTAAGTCCCCCATAATCTGATCTCATTCCCCTGTTTGGTCTTAGTTCCCACTGCCCTCAACTTTTTATCCCTTATTATTCCTTTATTCAAGTACTCTCCTTTTTTCTGACTAGTCAATTTTTATCCATTCTTCAGCTATTTCTATCAACATGGACCACTTCCTTCTGTTCTATCAGTGTGAACATGCTTACTCAGGGTAGCAGCACCTAACTCTATCTTCATTGTTTTACATATTTTAGTAATTTCATACTAGTAAGCTGTTTAAGATCAAAGATAAGATCTAAATTTCTTTTTCCATTCAGAATAGTTTTTGTTGTTTTTAAAGATTTTATTTATTCATTTTCAGAGAGGGAAAGAGAAGAGAGAAATATCAATGTTCCCTCTCTCGCAACCTATACTGGGGACCTGGCCCTTAACCCAGGCATGTGCCCTGACTGGGAATCGAACTGGCCACCCTCTGGTTCACAGCCCACACTCAATCCACTGAGCTACACCAGCCACGACAGAATCATTTTTTAAATTATTACTGTACCAGTTGGCATAATTGTAGACATTTAGTAAATACTGAAAAAAGTCACTTATAATTAAATGAGCTAATTTCTTCTCTAGCTAAGACACAAATTTGGAAATTCAAGTCCCATGTCAAGAATTTGCCTTCTATTCCTGGCTGGTAGTTTAGTTGATTAAAGCGTCCTTCTGATACACCAAGGTTGTGGGTTCGATCCCTGGTCAGGGCACATACAAGAATCAACTAATGGCCCTGGCTGGTGTAGCTCAGTGGACTGAGCACGGACTGCGGACCAAGGGATCACCAGTTTGATTCCCAGTCAGGACACGTGCGTGGGTTGTGGGCCAGGTCCCCAGTGGGGGCCACGTGAAACCACAAATTGATGTTTCTCTCCCTCTCTTCCTCCCTTCCTTCTCTCTAAAAATAAATAAATAAAATCTTTAAAATACTGAAGTCATTAAAAAAAAAGAATCAACTAACGAATGCATAAATAAGTGGAACAACAAACTGATGTTTCTCTCTTGCTCTCCTTCCCTCCCTCTTCTTTCCCCTCTCTCAAATAAATGAATAAATTGCCTTCTGTAGTAACTAACAGTTGATGAGTACTTACTGTGGAGGGACTGTTGTGAACATTTTACATTTACTTATTTAATCTCCCCAGTAGTAAGGTGGGCATGATTACCCCCATTTTATAGATAAGATTAAAGCACAGAGAGGCATTATAATTTTGCTAAAGTTATACAGCTAATAAGAAAGAGACCTGGGATTTGAACTCAGAAAAATCTAGCTCCATAGCCTAAGTTCTTAACCACTATACCTCACTGGCTCAAGAGCACTGCTCTTAAAAATATTGTTACCTGATTTCATCCTCACAACATTCTGCAAGGCAGATAGCCTGAACACTTCCAAAATATGGATGTAAGGAAGCTACACACAAAGGTGACTCTTCCAAATTAAAGGACAATACAGAGACATAACAAATTCAAAATATGATCCTTGATTGAGTCTGGGTCAGAAAAAAAAAACTATAATGGACACTACCAGGGTAATTGGGTACAAATGAATGATAAATGAAATATGAAATTAGATAATCTCACTGTGTCAGTGTAAACACGCAGATTATTGACATCCCCATTTACAAAAGACAATCAGAGAACAGTTAACTACAAATTCTTATAGCTAGAGCATCTAGCATGGTCTTTTTTTTTCCATAAAGTTGATTTATTTTTAGAGAGAGGGGAAGAGACAGAAGAGAGGGAGACAAGCATCAACATGTGGTTGCCCCTCATGTACCCCCTGCTCCAAGTGCGGGGACTTGGTCCTCAACCCAGCATGTGCCCTAACTGGGAATTGAACCAGCAATCCTTTGGTTCACAGGCCAGCGCTCAATCCACTGAACCACACCAGCACGATCTTGATAGGATCTGGTTCTCAGCAGGAAGACCCATTGCCTTTAGTGTTGTTTTCACCCTAAGAGGACCCTAGCTTATGCTGCAGGCAACCCTGACAACAGCTTTCCCTGTTACATGAAAATGAGGTAGAAGTGTTTCCTTTCCTATATTTTCCATTAATTTTTAAAAATAATACAAATCAGACTTCCGGCCAAGATGGAGGCATAGGTAGATGCACTGTGCCTCCTCCCACAACCAAGACAAGGACAACAACAATATAGAAACAAAATAACAACCAGAACAGACAGAAAATTGAAGTGTATGGAAGTCGGACACCCAAGGATTTAAAAATAGACACATGCATCCAGGCCAGTAGGAGAGGCAGAGTCAGGCCGGGCAAGGGACGCGGAGCAGAGAGCAAGCTGAACACCCGGGGCGGCGCGCAAGGCCACAGCAGGCAGACCCTGGGCGCACAAGCGGTGGTGGCTGGTGGGCCCCGGCCAGGGTGTGGCAACCAGCGGACCCAGAGAGGTGGCCATTGGGAAGCAAGGCACTGCGCACAACTCAGGGTCCCAGCACCGGGAAATAGAGCTTTGGGTCACTGACTGAAAAGGAAGGTCCTGAGGGGTGTACAGGCCCACCCACTCCGGAATTGGTGCCAGAGGGGCCCAGTTGGCTTGCGGAAAGTGGCGGAGGGGTCTGGGGTCCTACA
>CM052538.1:127385543-127508611 GCA_028533065.1 Trachops cirrhosus
GCGCCCACTCCGCCCTCTGCAGGACCCCAGACCCTTCTGCCACTTTCCGCAAGCTGACCTGGCCCCTCTGGCACCAATTCCGGTGTGGGTGGGCCTGTGCACCCCGTGGGACCTTCCTTTTCAGTCAGTGACCGAAAGCTCTATTTCCTGGTGCTGGGACCCTGAGTTGGGCGCAGTGCCTTGCTTCACAATGGCCACCTCGCTGGGTCTGCAGGTCACCACCCCCTGGCCAGAGCCCACCAGCCACTGCTGCTTGTGCACCCAGGGTCTGCTAGGTCTGCCGGTCGCCACCCCCTGGCTGGGGCCCACCAGCAACTGCTGATTGTGTGCCCAGGGTTTGCCTGCTGCAGACTTGCGCACCGCCCCGGGTGCTCAGCTCTCCACTCTGCGTCCCTCACCCGGCCCGACTCCGCCCCTCCTATCGGTCTGGATGAAAGTGTCTATTTTTAAATCCTTGGTTGTCCGACTTCCATACACTTCAATTTTCTGTCAGTTCTGGTTGTTATTTTGTTTCTATATCATTGTTGTCCCTATCTTGGTTGTGCGAGGAGGCACAGTGCGTCTACCTATGCCTCCATCTTGGCCGGAAGTCCCAAGCAGTTCCTCTTAAAGAAACTACTCAGACTCATTCCCTCTGAAAGTCACCAGTGGCATATAGAAAGAAACTGAAGTGTCTGGCCTCAAGGCGAGAGCTGGGGGACAGCTTTCTTCCAGACAGAAAGGTGGGCAGAGCCACAGAGCCGGCAGGTGGGTGCCACATCTGAGACTCCATCAACCCAAGAAGAACAGAGACATAATCATGGATATGAAGAGCTTTTTGATGGTTGCCAAATGGGAGGGGGGTGGAGAGGAATGGGTGAAGAGGTGAGGGGATTAAGTACAGACAGGTAGTTGCAGAACAGCCATGGGGATGTAAAGTACAGTAGAGGAAATGGACTAGCCACAGAACTTACACCCTTGACTCATCGACAGGAACAATGGTGTGGGGATTGCCTGAGAGAGTAGCGGGGGTGGAGTGGAGGGAGGCAAAGGGGGGAAAGTTGGGAAAACTGTAATAGCATGATCAATAAAGTAAATATAATTTAAAAAAGAAAGGTCAAAATCATTAACAAACACTAGTTCCAAAACCATGTATAGAGGGTAATCATGTATTTTTTAAAATGTCTACATATTTATGGAAAAATGATCTGAAAGGATATGTACTAAGGTAATCTATGGTGAAAATGTTTTATGGTTAGCCTACATTTTGTTTTTATATAATACATGTCTACTGCCTCTGTAGTAAATTATTACAAATAAAATAACTGGTTGCCAACACTGATAATTTAGGATACTTCACATAAAAATCTGTGTATTGTATACGAAGAGCTGGGTTTCTAAGGTTTTTAGAATAATCGTATCTGTCACCCCTAGACTTTCATTCCCACATGGCAACAATTGGTTGGAACAGAGGGATGGCTCCTCCTTTATTCAGTGTATTCTCTCCTTAGTTTGTCACAGTCCCTACCATTCCTTCTTTTGTACACTTCACAAATTGCTTACCTGCCTAGATCCCACAGGCATCTGAGTAAGTAACCCTTGATTTGGATGAACTGAATGACCTCCCCATCTGCACATCCTCTCATTATTAATCATTTGAAGGTACTAGTAAAGTAACTGACCAAGAAAAGCACCCATTTCAGAATTATCTGTGCCTATTTTTATTTTTTTTTAGAATTATTTATTTATTCTTAGTGAGAGGGGAAGGGAAGGAGGAACATTGATGTGAGAGAGAAGCATTGATTGGTTGCCTCTCACACACACCCCAACCGGGATGGGTCTGCAACTCAGGCATGTGTCCTGACCAGGAATGGAACTGGCCACCTTGTGGTTTGCGGGAAGACGCCCAACCAACTGAGCCACACCAGTCAGGTCTGTGCCTGGGTTTGTTTTGTTTTGTTTTTTAAATAAGGCAATGCAGTCATGGGAAGCCCCAATGTGATACTTCATTTACTTAGCTACCATGCTTGCATACTATAAATTAGTTTACCAAAATTTCTCTTTCGTAAATACTAAATTGCTAACTTCCTTAAGGTTTTAAGGTTTTTATTTTTTGTCATAACACCTTAATCATAGGCTGACTTTCAAAATTTACAATATTATGTTCTTCCCAAGCTGAAACTCCAAATGCCCTCTGGTTGGTCTATTTCTACCACTGGTTCTAATATAATTTTTAAAGGTGAAAATCTCTTTCACATGCAGCTCAGTATAAGACAGTGTCACCATCAGTTTAAAATCCATACTTACCAGCCTGGCACATGTTCTCTCATTACAGCAGGACAATCAATTATTATAACAAGAACTGCTCACCTTGTGTTTCATATCTAGCATCTCAAAATGATACTAGTTGTCTTCTTCTGAATTAATTTCCTTTACTGTCTCATATTCCTTTGGTAAAAATTGTTTCAATCTGTCCCATTTTTGGAGCTAAACTTCTCAGCTTTTCTTTCAGATCTAAAATTCCCTGTTGAGTCTTGTTTATGTCCTTGTTCACAATAGTGTCTTAAAGTAAAATCAGGCTTATTCCAGATTGTATGACAAGTTTCCATGGACAGGCAGTCAACCCTTGCAGCCACTAGGGTCTGGATTTGAAATCCCTTGGAAGGGTTGAGCAGTTGCAAAAATGGCACATTATGAACATTTGTTCTAAAATTTTCATTTGATGTCATAGGTTGATTATATATTGTCTACCTACTTGTTATCCCTTTAAATCATGTACTTAACAATGGGTATGAAATTTTCTAGCTTAATTATCAATAGCTGTGACTCTGAATACCTTTATTTTTCAGTGAACATTCTTGAAAATAATTCTAAAATCTCCTGACTGCCTGTGAAATTTTTAATTCCTGAAACTAGTTTCTGGGTCTAAAATAGCATATATTCCTGCTACTTGTCTTCAGATACTTTCGAAGTGGTGTTTTGTGTCAGCGTGGGCGTGGTAGGACACAATGGCAGCCAAACTACAACCTGGAAAAATACGGCTGACGTCAGGCCAGAGAGCCGAAATGGCGGGCTTTGCCATGGCAACCAGAGCCTGAAGAGGACCACCAGTGATATGCTGCCACTTGGCTCAAAGGGACCAATCCCCAGATCCTGTGAAGAAGACCCCCAGATTTGGGGGTATAAAACCCCGCCCTGCTCTTTGTTTGGGCAGGACTTCCTCAGCCTGGAGAACCTCGCCCGGTGCGCAAACCCCAGTAAAGCTCTTTAGTGCCTGATTTTGTGGCTGATTGGCATTTCTTCCTCGGCGGAGCCTAAAAAAACCTTACATTTTGTTTTTTTAAAGTGTGGTTCCACAGTCCAATGGCTATTTTAACTTCCTACCTTTGAAACTGGTTATTTAAGTCTACGTTTTCAGTGTGAGACATAATCTACTCAAAAGTTTCCATTAATTTGACAAGTAGAATACTAAATACTCACCTGAAATCTCTATCTTCAGAGAATTATTTTGTTTCCTGGATAGAGTGTGGGAGGCAGAGTCCCTGCAATGTCTCAGCAATTCTCTGCAATTGTTTGGTTTTTTTAAAAAAGATTTTATTTATTTAATTTATCTATAGAGAAAAGGGAAGGGAGGGAGAGAGGGAGAGAAACCTCGATGTGCGAGAGATTCATATAATGGTTGCCTCTTGCACACCCCCACTGAGGACCTGGCCCCCAACCCAGGCATGTGCCCTGACTGGGAATCAAACAGGCGACCTTTCAGTCTGCAGGTCAGCAATCAATCCACTGAGCTACACCAGCCAGGGCTTTTCTCTGAAATTCTAAAAATGCAGCAAAGGAATCTCCAAGTCTGAAAGGTTAAGTAGACTTTTTCTCAGATTCCCATTTACATTTTTAAAAAAACAGATACATGAAAAGAAAAAACCATACATGGATATTTTAAAAATACTTGTCAAGAGCAACATCTTCAAGAAGGTAGTGGATTTTGGGCTGGAGTTATGCTTAATTCATATTTTTATACCTCCTCAACCCCACACAAGAGTTTAGCTCAGAAATACTTGAGCATGTTCTTGGCTTTATCATTAAAGAACATTTAAGAAGTGAGTGATTGGCCCTGTCTGGTGTAGCTCAGTGAATTGAGTGCAGGCCTGTGAACCAAAGCATCGCTGGTTTGACTCCCAGTCAGGGCACATGCCTGGGTTGCAGGCCATATCCCCAGTATGGGGTGTGCTAGAGGCAACCACACATTGATGTTTCACTCCCTCTCTTTCTCCCTTCCTTCCCTATCTCTCTAAAATAAATAAATAAAATCTTTAAAAAAAAAAAGAAGTGAGTGATTGTATTTGGCATATGGCATAGCAGAAGGTGAGAGAAACAACACTGTTGAAGAGACAGGTAATAAAGGCCAAGCATTCCACAGAACAACAACAAAACAACTATACAAGGTATTAGCACTCTAGGAGTGGTCAGAAATTCTTTCTTTCAACAAATAAGTGCCTTTGTATGCCAAGCACTGAGATGGGCAACCTTGGAATCTTGGAGGAAGCACCTCCTTAAATACAAACCCAAACAAATTAAGGGTTTTTTTTTTTTTTCAAATTAAGGTGAGAGAAGAGTTACAATAGAGCAAAGTAAACACTTAGGGGATGATGCACATGCTTACTCTCTGGGTTGTGGTGATGGTTTCACAGATGTATGGTTATGTCAAAATGTAATGAACTGTATACTTTAAATATTGTAAGACAAACTATCTCAGTAAAGCTTTTTTTTTTAAAAGCCAGAACAAAAATGTGGGGTGGGGGGGAGTAGGAATGGGAAGAAAGAGAATGAATCCTATGGATTCATGCAATTTTTTCTTGCTCAAGGACACCAGATGGTATCTGATTATAAGATCCTTTCTCAGTATTTTGCTTCAGTTTTAACTGCCAGGATGCTGTCTTGGCTTAACTTTATAGTCTTACACAGAACTGGCCTGTGAAATCCAGCGCTTCAGCCGGTCCAATCTCCTCTTGGACCCATAATGCAGCTTGGACTCTTTGTCTCCATATCCACTTGCTGGGATGTTTTCTCCATTCTAACTGATCCAAATTTTCTCTCTTTTCAGGTCTAGCTAAGTTAAGGTATATTTCATAGTCTTTCCTATCAATTCCTGCAGAAAGAATTTTGTACCTTCTTCGAGTTTCTCTAGTATTTATAATCTAAACTGTTCTTTTGACACCTTTTTGCTGCTTACTCACTTTTCATGTGCATGTCTTATCTTCTCAACTAGATGCTGAACCTCTTCAGATCTGGGATTGGGTTATACATTATCTTTATGTCTCTCCCAAGGCACTTAATAAGTGCTTAATATGTGTCAACTTTAAATTACCTCACTTTGATAGTCTTTCCAAAGTTACTTTCTCAGCCATTATCTCATTTGATGATTACATCAACACTATGAGATTGGAGGAGCTAAAAAATATGTTATTTCCTCCTTTTGACAGATAAGGAACCTGAAGCTCCAGGTCACTCAGTTTGTCAGAGACAGAGATGGGACAGATAATTGCATTTGAAGCTTTGATCCTATTCAAGGCTTCCTATGACTCTCCACTCTACCCTTCTACCTGAAGATAGGCCATTGCATCCTTCACGTCCTCATTTCCCAAATACTTTAGAGCTGCTTAGCCAAAGCTCTGTCGTATCATATTAAAAAACTTTACAAATATGAGACATAAAATTTCAGTAGATTCCTGATCAGCCCTGAGTCATCCAAACATGCCTCCTAGTTTTCCCAAGTGCCATTTGTTAGGGGCATTATGACTGATACTTAATGAAGCTGCACTACAGAACTGAGGAAGCATAAATGATTTTTAAAAGCCTTAGAAAATGACAGCACTTTAGTATTAAGCATGAAAGGTGGCAGCTGACAAGATGACTAGGGATATAAAATTTCTGCACTGGATTGCACAATTCTACGTATTGCAGGAATAATTCTCTAGTTGGTACTAAAAGAAAACGTTAAACTTTACCACCCAGCACACCTAGACTGAGATTCCTTCACTACCAGCTAGACTATCAGCTTCTCCTCTGATGCAAGAGACTTGATACCTTTGTACAATTTAATTAGCATCAAATATTATTTTTGAAATAATTCACCTAATGACAGATTTCAGTTGACTTTGGAAGGAAGATGGTGGTAGGGTTTAAGACATCAGGAAGGTGGCAGGGGACCCCCTTGAGAGGAACAACAACCTTTGGTTGAAGTCCCGAGCCGACCTGAGGTTAAGCCCATGGAGGAAGTCAGGGAAATTGTCCCCCTCCATTATTGTCTCTTCCTCCAACCTCTTCCTGGGATAACCCTAGGCTAAAACCAGTCAGGAGAATATGGCGACCTTGAGATCCTTACAAGTAGTCCTAACCGGCTATACACGGTGTTGAAGGGCAAAATATGGATCTGGGGGGGCAAATGGAAGATACCTAGCTCATTGGTCTAGAGGTAGGCAGGTCACCTCTAGTCTGGCCAATGAAACATGGGAAAGTCTGGAGGGTGCTTCTGGGAAAGAATTTATTGCCTTACGGTTACAGGAAGAACGCCTTTTCTCCTTCTTTCCTGTTTGGCTTGTGTTGAGAAGTCTCAGCACCCTCAGCTCCCGATTTCTCATTAAGCAAACAATAAATGTCCATATACTTAAGAGAGAAAGAGAGAGATGAATGAAGGATGAGAGATAAAGGAGAGGGCAGAGGAACTTGGGAGGAGGAATTTGGAGAAGCCCACCCAGGGGGCAGAGCTGGTGGGCAGCACCTGAGTGAGGAACCTCTGAGGTAGGGATGAGCGGCAGGTCTGAAAAGGTTCAAAGGGCCATTGGGTCAGGTTTCGACCCTAAACATTGGGCCAGCACCACCCTGGTTAAGTCACTTAACGTCTTTGCGCCTTAAGTTTCCATTCAGTAAAATGGGTCTGATAGTGACTTCGTAGGACGCTGTAAATGAGGCGAAGCAAGACAAGTAAAACGCTCCGCACAGTGCCTGACTCATCAGAGGCCCTCAGCAGAAGTTGGCAATCACTATCATTTTATCAATGTTCGCCCTCAACGGGAGGTAGGTACCCAGGGAGAACACGTAAAGAAGGCTTCCGGGAACGACTGGCTTTCCAACAACCGGCTCCGAATCCCGGTTCTGCGGCCCTCGGCGTCTAAGGGCGCGAACACGGCGAGGGGTGGGACCTGCCGTTCCCGCCACGGTCGTGGCCCCGCCCCCTCGCCCTCACGCGACTTCCCGTGTTCTTTCGGCATTTTCCCCTCCGACCTTCCCCGGCGGTCCTCCGAAGCCTAGTTTCCCCCAACCTCTGTGCTGGGCCGAGTGAGAAGTTCCGGAGCCCGGATGCGGGCGGGGTCCCGGGTGTTGGTGCTCCAGCTCGCTCCGCCTTGCCCCCGGAGATTCAGCCGCCCCTTGGTGTGCAGATTTGCTTCACAGGGTCGGCGGGCGGAGCTGCAGGGAAGAGGAGCCCTGGGACAGTCAATCCAGCCGGTCCCGCGTCTGAGGCTGCCCTCGGCCTTGGGAAACTGGCTTCCCAGACAGAAGGCAAGTAGGCGCCGGAGAGCCCGCTCCGCATTTTGATTCATGTCGGGCCCTGTAAGGGTCACATCTTGTGAATATACCTGTAAAATCAATTTAACGTTCAGTGCAGCGTGTAAAGACAGCTCTAAGAATTTAAAAGACGCCTGAGTCAGAATATTTAAATACTTGGGTCCCTGTAGCAGCGTTTTAACGTCTGAGTGCAGACGGTGGAGAATCCAGCCTGTTTGCCGCCGTCGTCCACGCCCTCTAACATTTAACAAGGGTAAAGAAAATCACCGTAAAAAAAAAAAATCCAAGTGGGCAGTTCCCCTAGGGAGGCAATAACAGTTTTAGAAATTTAGGTGGTCCTCATTTGCGTGTGTGAAATTCGCCTGCAGAACTTTTATTTGCAGGCTTAGATCAACGATAAACAATTGCGAAAACACAGAGCTTACCTAAGTAGTGGCTTTTGTTAACAGGTAGATTGTGTTATTAATTCTTAATGTCTCTCCAAGACAGGAATCGTTATCTCAGTTTTGCAGGTGGAAGAAAGTTTGGCGCACACACAAAAAAGCCCATTTCCCTCAAATTCACTAACAACGGCAGAACTGCAAATTAAGTACTAGAATTCTGACTCAGCTGCGTTCCGCTCTAGACCATGTTGCAAAACAAATGAGTAGTTCCTTTGATGTTACTCATAAAATGAGGGACTAAACCAAATGCTCTGTGAACACGAAGTGTTAAATCATAATAACCTTCTATGTCTGTTCTGCTCTGGGAGGCACAGCTTGCCTTTGGAGTTTGATGCCTTAGAGGAGGGGATGGAGCAGCAAAATGGAAAATAACGTCAAGGAAAAAATTTTGTCTCCAGAGCCCAAACTTCCCATCTCCACTGTCCTTTTGTGTTGATGTCATTCTTTTTAGTTTACTCTATGTTCTGGCAAAACACCCATAGCCCATGTCCTGGCCTCAGCTGCGTTAACTACACCTTTGTATTACTCTTTTGGCGATGACCTCCCTGTGCATCTTGTCATGCTCTTTCTTCTGGGTGCTCTTCACTAATTCTGTTAGTGAAAACCAGTTTTGCAAATGTGGAGTGGTTTGTCACTCAGGAAGGGGTTTCTGGAGTTAATGATCAAAAACTACCAACATGTTTCAGATGAAAAAAGTTAAAGAAATGTAAGAAATTATTGTGGAATTTAAGAGCTGAGTGAGGGGGGAGTAGATTTTGAATAACTGGGAAGCAGCAGCTCAGTTTTAGCTTAGAAATAATGGTGGGGATAGGGGGTACCCTCCTGCTTAGACTAATGAATTGGAAAGTTTTCTTGACTACGAAGGCTCCTTTTTAGGCAGCTTATAATAAGTGGAAACATTTATGTGTTCAGAATGCAAAATGTTTTGCCACTGATAAGTCTGTTTGTCTATAAAACATGTATAAGAGCTTTGGACCCAGGATGTGTGATATACTCCCTTCCTGTTAAGAGGCATCCCTGAAGTTCCTCCCCAGCTTATAGACAATAGAAATTTGAACCCAAGGTAGTTTCCTCTGGATCATCCATCCAGTTTATTCATTTTGTTTGTTTGTTTTCTCTCTTTTGATTCCAAAGATAAGAATATCAGATGGCATCTGGGGATTTCTGCTCACCTGGAGAGGGGATGGAAATACTCCAACAAGGTAAGGTTAGCCATTTGCAAGAGGCTTTCTTTTTTTTTTTTTTTTTGAAGATTTTTGTTTATTTATTTTTAGACAGAGGGGAAGAGAGGGAGAGAAACATCAATGTGTGGTTGTTTCTCAAGCACCCCATACTGGGGACCTGGCCCTCAACCCAGGCATGGCCCTGACTGGGGTTCACAGGTTGGTGCTCAATCCACTAAGCCACACCAGCCAAGGCTTTTTGCAAGAGGTTTGATGACTTATCCAGAAAGGTTTTATCCAGGTTCTTATCTTCTGTAAAAAAAAAAAAAAGGGTTTATAATGTTCACCAGTATTGTTCCTCTCACAGAAGCTTATGTTTCTAGGGAAATTAGGGTACATGAAGATTCTCAAACACTGTCTTATTAGAAAACAGATTACACTGGCTCCTGTTTAGTATATGCTTGTACAGTAGACTAAAAACTCAAGATGCTCCCATGCTATGTGAGCAAACATATCCAGAAGATAAGGGTAGCCAGAAAACTCCTTAAAGGCTTTCTTCCTACCTATGTCTTGAATTTTTTCATCTTGTCTCCAAAATCTCAGATCCTTCCATATCTCGAATCCTTTCCATATCTCAAGTCCTTTCTATATCTTGAATCCTTCAAGGACTTGAATCTTCTATATTTTGACCATTTTCATATTGATCCTTCTGCCTTGTGGGGGAAAAAAAGATATTTCTTCTTCTCTAAAAGGACTTTGGGTATGATGGTCAAAAGAATGAAAATTTGAATGTTTGTAAGTGGGAGTAAAACAGAAGACCCCAGCAGAAAGCACATCAGAAAAGAAATGGAAAGAAAGCCCCTCGAACATATGGAATTACAACAGGATCCAGTTTCTTGACTTTTTGTCATGCATGTGTTGTTCTACATCCCCGTGAGTTACTCAGCTCGATTTACACTGAGGAGAAATTTGGTCAGTTAAATTTATTTTATTTATTTTTTTTTAAAGATTTTATTTATTTATCTTCAGAGGGGAAGGGAAGGAGAGAGGGAGAGAAATATCAATGTATGGTTGCTTCCTGTGCATTCCCTGCTGGGAACTGGCCTGCAACCCAGGCATGTGCCCTGACTGGGAATTGAACCGCGATCTCTTGTTTCACAGGCCCGCGCTTAATCCACTAAGCTATGCCAGCCAGGGCTCAGTTAAATTTTTTACTTTTAAGAAGAGTATACGTTCAGACTTCTTACAGAAGTAGAGATTATATCCAAAGTTGGAACTTTGCATGTGTTGGTTTTTTTCCCTTCCTGAATAACTGTAGTTATTCTGTGTGACTGAGACATTTTGGGTACTGGGGTTATCCCTACTAACGTGTCCTTTATTCTTTATTTCAGTTTGTCTCATACTCTTCAACTGTGTTTCCATTTTCTAAGATCTTACTTTTATTAAAGACTCATTTCCTAATTCTTGATTAATGCCCCTGTATATACTATAATGCTTGTTAGTTTGAGCATTGCCTCTATTTGTGGATATATATTTTTAAAATTTTTTGGTTTTGAAATTTTTAAAAAAGATTTTATTTATTTATTTTTAGAGAGGAGAAGGGAGGGAGAGAGGGAGGGAGAGAAACATCAATGTGTGGTTCCCTCTCATGTGTCGCCTATTGGGGACCTGGCCTACAACCTAGGTATGTGCCCTAGACAGGGAATCGAACTGGGGACCCTTTGGTTTAGAGGCCAGCACTCAATCCATTGAGCCACACCAGCCAGATCTCTATTTTTTAATTTCATTAGAATTAGAAAACTTCCCTACCAAAAACCTAGGGTTTTTTGGAAGTGACTATTAAGCTAAGAGTTATGATCATTTATATAAGTTAAGAGTCTATATCTTCTTTGCTTTTTGTCCCCATGGGGAACATCCCATTAAGTATGTAGCAGACAGCTTCCTCCTTGTAACCTGAGTGAAGAGGACTTGTTACAGAATCCACACTTCAGCAAACTGCTGTTGAGTCTCTCACAACATGTGGATGAGAGCGGCTTAAGTCTCTCCCTGGCAAAGGAGCAGGCTCAGGTAAGGGCCCTGGTTGAAGGGATGATAGAAGGAAGGAAAAATCTTCTGAGAGAAAAGTTCCTTCTTGAGATTCTTTTTATTTTCTAGGCATGGAAGGAAGTTCAACTGCATAAGACAACATGGCTGAGGTCTGAGATTTTACATAGAGTAATTCAAGAGCTGCTTGTGGACTACTACGTGAAGATACAAGATGCAAATTTAACTTCTGAGGACAAAAAGGTGAGGCAGGAGAGATGAAGTAGGGGTTGGTTACCACAGGAATAAGCAGGCCAACTATGGCTTCATACGATTGTATGACCTGGGGGAAGAAGAAGCTTCACATAATGGCTTACCAAAAAGGAATGGACTTCAGTTATGGGAGGAGAGGTGGGTGACACATAACTACAGTCCATTTTGAAAAGAAAGATTAACAGGAGAAGGCAATGCAAGCTGAGAAGTTATCTGAAGGGGATGACATATTTGAGGACTTGGAAAATGTGTGAAGAACAGGTTCATGAGGTTGGCAGAGGTGGAGTGAAAGAAATTTTAGAGTAACCTCTTTTTGTTTTTATTCTCTCTCAGTTTCATGAGACCCTTGAACAGCGGCTACTTGTGACTGAACTGGCACAGCTCTTAGGTCCTAGCCAGGAGAGGGAGACTCCTCCACTGCTAGGACTGGAGAAAGCAGACCTCCTGGAGCTCATGCCACCCTCAGAGGTTGGGGATGAACAAATAATTGGCTTAATTTCTCCTATGTATTTGAACATTTTTTTGTTAAGTTTTATTGTCTTTATAAAGATGTACATGTTGTCCTGGTTGGTGCAGCTTAGTGGATGGAGCACCAGCCTGTGAACCAAAGGGTCACCAGTTCGATTCCTGGTCAGGGCACATGCCTGGGTTGCCTGCCCCATTCCTGGTTGGAAGCATGCAAGAGGCAACCAATCAAGGTTTCTCTCCCTCTCTTTCTTCCTCTCTTCCTCTCTCTCTAAAAAAAATAAATAATATCTTTTAAAAAAATAATTAAATAAGAAAAGAAAGAAATGCAGCTTGATGTAAATAGTGTTATACCCTCCATGCTTGTATAGAGAACATAATCTTTTTTTTTAAGATTTTATTTATTTATTTTTAGAGAGGGGAAGGGAGGGAGAAGGAGGGAAAGAGAAACATCAATGTGTGGTTGCCTCTCATGTGGTTCCCACTGGGGACCTGGCCCGCAACCCAGGCATGTGCCCTGACTGGGAATCAAACCTGCAATGCTTTGGTTCGCAGCCCGCGCTCAATCCACTGAGCTATGCCAGCTAGGGCCATAATCTGTTTTTACCTAATATATTTTGGACTTCTTTTCAAGTTGATCAATAGATGTAAATAAAATGATAACCCCTAACATAGTCAGCAGGGTGTCCAGGCACATAGTGCTCAGTATTCTTATTATATCATGGGTTTAAATAACAGACAGGATTCCATTGTATGAATATAACATAATTTGTTTAGCCTTATTGATGGATATTAAAGACGTTTTTACATTTTCGCTGTAAGAGACCACACTGATATGAATATACATGTCTTTGCCCTTGTATGATTATTTCCCCGGTATTAGTGCTCAAAGTGGGATCACTGGGTCAGAGGATACCACACATAGAACGTATTGGTGCATATTGCCAAACTGTTTTCCTGAAAGGTGTTTTCAGTGCCCCTGGTTCCCCACATTTTCATCAATATGGGATTTTGACAGTCACATTATTTTTTGCTAATTTGACAGGCTAAAAATGCATCTTCCTGTTCAGGCATTTGCCATTATAAATAGTGCTCTGGTGATTTACCCTGATAATTTTATTTTTGTCTACATCCTTACTAAAAGCATTAAGTTTTTTTTGAAAATGAATTTCCCTGATGTCTCTTAATCAATTTCCTTTGGTTATCATTGAGATTGTTGTCCTCATGTATGCCTTGGCAGGTCTTCCCTGTTCTGACAGCCTATTTGTATCTCTCTTTTTGTTTCTGTGGCTGCAGGATTTTGTGTGGATGAGAGCCCGGCTCCCACTTGAAGTGGAGGAACAGCTCAAGAAGAAATGTTTCACTCTGCTTTGCTACCACGATCCCAATTCAGGTGAGTGCTGACTTTCCGTGTTCTGTTCACAGCTGTCCCTCAGGTGGCTCTTAGGAGAACAATATATTTGAATTTTAGATTTGGAACAAAATCTGGGAAGCACAGGTGACACTGGAGATGTTTGTTTGTTTCCTTACTGGTAGAACAAAAGTAAGGAATTTTGTGAGAACTCCTTTTATTCAGTAAGGTGACAAGCTGGAGTGTCCTCTTGCTACAGGGAAGGATGAGTTTGTTTATAGGAGAATCAGAATGGAATATGGAGGAAAGTTCAGGCTAATAGGTATTCCCCTTGTTTTTATTTCTATAATTTAAGGATTAAAGGCCAGATGTGGAATTAAGGGTAAGAGTGAAGAGAACATAATTATGAGAACTGGCCCATTTTTAACAGGACATTAGAAGAAAACCTGGAAGAAGACAGAATTTCTAGGACTAGAAGTAGGATAGGGGCACTGAAAAATGGCCTTCAGAGGGCCATAGCAGTTAGGGTTTTCCTGACCAATCAGTGCTGTCTCTTCGCCCAGATTCAGACAGTGAAACCCTGAAGGCAGCAAAGGTATGGAAACTGGCAGAGGTCCTGGTGAGTGAGAAACAGCAGTGCCAGGATGCTAAGACTCAGCAGAAGGAGCAGATGGTGCTGCTGGAGAAAAAGAATGCCACCTACTCCCAGGTTTGTCGGAGCAGTGGGATAGCCTCTTCGCTTTCACCCTGACCCCAGGACACTTTTAGGGAAGACAAGGACTTCTGATTTGCTTTCTTTTCTATTATCTTTTCTTTACACCTTCTTCCTCTTGCCTCCTGGGGGCTCAGGTGCTTCTCCGCTGCCTCGCCTTACTGCAGAGACTTCTTCAAGAGCACCGGCTGAAGACTCAGTCTGAGCTAGACCGCATCAATGCCCAGTACTTGGAGATTAAGTGCGGTGCCATGATCCTTAAGCTGAGGTGAGTTATGACCCCTATGGATCTAAGGGACAAATCACCCCCTGCAACCCTTGCCCTCATCTTGCTTTCCTTGTGGGGATCCAGTAAATGTTACACAGCAGTATTAGCCTTCAGATTACCCCAAAGCTTTCAATATTCTTGATTCTTTTATTTTAAAGCTTTCTGAAATAGGTACTTGACTATGAGGTAAACTGCTCAGGAATTCAGAGTGCCCTTGTTTAAATTGTCGCTGCTTAGCCCACACCTTTGACCATGGGCACATACTGTGTCCCATTCCTAACCCTGTTTCTATCAGGGATCCTCAGCTTCACATTTCTCTTTCCTCTGTCAGGATGGAGGAGCTAAAGATTCTGTCTGACACTTATACTGCTGAGAAAGTGGAAGTTCATCATCTCATTAGGTGAGAACTCCTGAAAGCTTGGTACAGCTATTCAGAGCTGGTTCCCACACTCTCAAGACTCATTTTAACATGTTCCCATTCCTGTCTACTTTCTGAGGAGCCAGATCATTATATTGTATCTTCTGTGCCCGGTCTCTTAGGGATCGTTTGGAGGCAGCCATTCATCTACAAGAACAGGACATGGAGAAGTCCCGACAGGTCCTAAACACCTATGAGGTCCTTGGGGAGGAGTTTGACAGGCTGGTGAAAGAGTACACCCAACTCAAGCAGGCAACTGAGAACAAGCGCTGGGCACTCCAGGAGTTCAACAAGGCCTACTGCTGAACATGGCTGGCCAGGAGGCATGGCTTGTGCACTGGCGCTGCCTCCTCCTCTTCCTACTAAAAGGAGCACCTCCGCCTGGGGCCAACACTCAAGGGCATGCGGGACACTTGCTGGAAACACTGCAGTCATCTGGGCACCCTTCTGTTCCTCTTCCTGTTTAAAATGACTGAATCTCTTCTGCAAAGTGTAGCTGATTTATATAATTTTATGCACAGCTATTTTTTCAGTGTCAACCCTTTATTGTATATAATTATCTTCTGAATAAAGTCATACTATTGAGTTTTAAGTTTTAGTCATTTTTCCTTTGGGCAAAGATGGAAAAAGAGTATCAAAGGCTGTGAGGGTAAGGAGGGGAACTGAGTGGAAACAGATAGATCTACAGTGCTTACACAAAGGACAGAAGTGCCAGCGTGTCCATGTGGAGTCAGACTTCATTCTTAGAGAGCAAGAGTGGATTAAAACGGGGCTTGCTCTTGAAGAACTATAATCTGCAGAGGAGTGTTAGATGTTAAGGCAGGTGGGAACTATTCTGTCACTGTGGTTGTCAGTGGGGGTGTTATGATAAAGCAGCTAGGCATCTAGTTCTTGTTACAGGAAAGGACACACCACTGTGACCCTGGTTCCCTCTGGTGTGGTTGGAGGGTTACTTCTTTTTCCAAAAGCAGAGGGTGGGAGGAGATCACTTTGAGAAACCAAGTTCCATGGTCTACTTAGAACAAGGGAGGGCCCTGGCTAGTGTCAGAGTTGGCTGAGCAGAAGCAGAAGACCATCCTTATTTAGAAGAGACCACACAGCTTCTCAAAGCACTTTGCAGGGAGACTGTTGTGAGGCACTCTTCTGCTTAGATCAAATAATGATAGTCTTGGATTGATTTATAGGAAAAATTAAGGTCTTTGACTCAACTTTAAATATTTTTTTAAATGGTGCTTACCACTATTTACCTATAAAGCAAAAGTTGGCCCACACAAAATGAACAAGTTGCAAATAGATTAATGAAAAAACTCATACAGAGTCAGTATTTCTTAGTTCTAAAGTTTTTTCTCCCCAACTTTGGGGAAAGCTTTCAAACCCACAGAAAGTTGAAAGAGTAATACTATAAGCACCAATATGCTCTTAACCTAGATTCAGCAATTGCCACCATTTGGCTTTTTTTTTTTCTCTGCTCTCCCTCCTCTCCCTCTCTAGATAGGGAGTTAAAGATATAGTTATACAGATATTCCCCCCACAACCATTTTATACTTAGTTATAGATATAACATTTCATCCCTTAGATACTTAAGCAGGCAACTCCTAAAAATAAGGGCTCTCTTCTGAATAACTAATAAAATTATTATACCTAAAACCCAACAATTTTATATCTATTATTGTGGTCATATTCAAATTTCCCCAATTCTTCCTGGTCTGGAGCCCAATAAAAGTTCATGTATTACATTTGGATGTTAGGTTTCTTTAATTTCTTTATTTTAATCCTCACCCAAGAATAGAGAGAGGAAGGGAGAGCAAGAAACATTGGTAAGTTGTCTCCCGTATTTGCCCCACAACCTCTGCAACCTAAGTATGTACCATGATGGGATTGAACCCACAACCTTTTGGCATATGGGACGATGCTCCAATCATCTGAGTCACCTGGCCAGGGCTAGGTTTCTGTATTTTAAAATAGAACATTCCTGGCCCTGGCTGGGTAGCTTGGTCAGAGTACTGTCCTGATGCACCGAGTTAGCAGATTCGATCCCCATGATGGGTTTCTTTCTCCCTTCCTCTCTGAGATCAATAAGTAAAAAAAAATTGTAAATAATAAAATAAAATAGAACATTCCTCCCAGTTAAAAAAAATAAAATATACTTTCTGAAAACTCAAGGTATGTTACCTTGTAGAATGTCCCATTGTCTAATTGTTTCCTGTGGTAGTTAACTTGTTCCTCTCCTGTTGTGTCCAATATAGTAGCTGCTAGCTACATGTGGCTATTTAAATTCAAATTGAAGTTAATTAAAATGAAATAAAATTAAGCTTTCAGTAGGTGGGTGGTTACTATATTAGTGTAGATGTATAATATTTATATCATTGCCAAAAAATTCTGTTAGTGCTATAAGCCTACATTTCCTATAAACTGGAAGTAGTTCTGCAGGCTGTGTTAGATTCAGGGTAAACATTTTTTTGCAAAGAATACTTAATAGATGACATTATGTACCTCACATTAGATCACTCTGGAGCTACATCAGGTCAGAATGTCTCACTATTAATTATGTTGAATTTGATGGCTTCGTTAAGGTGGTAACCGCCAGATCTCCCTAATAAACGAAAGTACATTTTCTCTTTGTAGTTAGTAGCATCTGGAAATGAACATCAAAGATCTTAAAATAGTTCTTCCTGATAGTTATGGCATTCATCATTTCCTCATTTAATTAGGGGCTCATCTTGAATCACACTAGGTTTTGGTATTTCAAATAATAAGGATCAGTATGTTAATTTTAGTTAATTTCATGAAAAAATGAATTAATTACTGAGCTTATGAAAGTAGTTTGGTAGAAGAAAAATCTTTCCAACAGTTCCACGTGAGGGAACTGTTCCACGTGTGGCTCAGTGGATTGAGCACTGGTCTATGAACTGAAAGGTTGCTGGTTCAATTCCTGATCAGGGCACATGCCTGGGGTGTGGGCCAGGCCCCCATTGAGGATGTGCAAGAAAGACCTACAAGCTGTGTTCAGTGCCACCTGAAGGGAGCACAAGTCTGGGTGCTTTCGTTCACACGGACGGGAGTTTGCAGGAGGCACCCTTCAAGTATGCTGTTGTCTGTTATAGAGTAGATGGAAGGGAGGACTTGGAGGGCAAGCCGCGTGGCAGTGATTCCTGAGGGTCAGCTTCTTGGACCTCAGCTGCCCTCTCTCTGCCTCACACTTTCCAGAAAAGATTTATTCCTTTAGTCTTTCCTTTACTCTTTCACAGTCATAGCTCTCTTCATTTACCACATTCAGTCTTTTACCACATCTAATCAAGATTCAAGTCTGGTTGATTCTGCCTCCATAATAAAAGTCAAAGCAAATCACTTCCAGAACTTAGAGTAGAATAACTCTCCATAAGGAAACTGGGGCTCTCAGACAAACAAAATCTGTCCCCTCAAGGTGCTCAATGAAGGGTGAATGTCAGTGGTCTCCTGAGGAGTGACCCTGTGTTCTTCCTCAGCCACCCCAAACAGGAAACCCACCTTCTCCCCCAGAGACCAGCCTGATGCCAAAGGACAGGGCAATCTCTGAGGTCCAGTCTCCCTGTGGGGCCCTGCACCCCATGAAGAGTCTCTTCACATTTCCCATTTTGAGGGACCTGAGCTATTTTGTTAGAGGAACTAGCCAGGACCCCTACCTTGAGACAGTGAAAATATAGGAATCAACTCGTGATGGATGAGATAACAATCTGTAGAAATAATTTACCCTAGAAGATGTTTTATATTTGAGTGGCTGAGGTCCAGCCAAAGTGGCCAAGTAAGGTCTAGTTTCAGGAAAATACAGTTGAAATTGAGAGAGACCTACATGAACCAAGCCTGGCTGAAAAAAGGGCATGTAATCAAAAGTAAATGACCAAGCCCTGGCTGGTGTGGCTCAGTGGATTGAGTGCCAGCCTTCGAACTGAAAGATCCCCAGTTTGATTCCCAGTCAGGGCACATGCCTGGGTTACGGGCCAGATCCCCACTTGGGGAAGTGGAAGAAGCAACTGATGGATACATCTCTTGCACATCAAGGTTTTTCTCCCTCTTTCTCCCTCCCTTCCCCTCTCTCCAAAAATAAATAAATAAAATATTTTTTAAGTAAATGATTAGCCCAGAGTTCAGAATGAGTTACCTAAAGAGCAAGATCAAGTTTCTCCAAAGAAACAGAATCTATTATATATCTATATATATAGAATATATACAGTCAGATCTCAGTTCTTGAATGTCTTTGTTCTCAAATAATTTGGTTCTCTACCAAGTTGTTCATGGAAAAAATGTCTTGTTTGTCTACCAACCCTTTTGGGCTGATACCTGTATGATCAGTCACATGTCTCTCAGGCAACAAAGAAGGAGATTTGGTTTTCAAACAAATCACTTCCAGAGCAGTTTTCCGGAATGAATTAAGTTTGAGAACCGAGGTTCCACTATAGATATATAATGAGATTTATTTTAAGGAATTGGCTCATGTGATTGTGGAGCTGGCAAGTCAAAAGTTTGTAGGGCAGGCCACAGGATGGAAAGTCAAAAGTGGTGCTGCAGTCTTCAGTCAGAATTTCTTCTCCAGGAAACCTCAGGTTTTGCTCTAATGCCTTCAACTGATTGGCTGAAACCCACCTAGATTACCAAGGGTACTCAAAGTCAACTGATTGTAGAAGTTGTCTAATATTAGTGAAACTTGATTTTCCTTTTCCTATTACAGGTAAAATACCATTGAGTAATGTCAAGTATATGAACTATAAGTCTATGTATTAAGAAGGGAAACTTTTTATTCAGAAAAAGTTTAACTACTTGAAGTTTATTTCAAGATCATTTTAAAAAGTGTATTTTAGATGAACAAAGGGAAGATGATATAAAGACACTGGAAAAGATGATCATCTACAAGCCAAGGAGAGGCCTGGAACAGATCCTTCCATCAAGGGCCTCAGAAGGAACCCATCCTGCCCACACCTTGATTTGAACTTCTGGACTCTAGAACTAGGCTCCATAAAGAAATGCAGCTGTGTCGACACCTTGGTTTCAGCCCAGTGAGATCTGTATCAGATATCTGGCCTCCAGAACTGTAAAATAATAAGTTCATGTTCTTTTAGGTCACTAAAAACAAACAAACAAACAAACAAACAAACAAACAAACTGTATTTTAAAGACTGAAGAAACTAGTAAAATACAGAAAAGTCTTAGTTGTAATTGTTACAGAAAAGCAAAGAAGAAATCCAGGTAATCAAAATTTGACTTTGAAATGTGATTTGATATTTACATATTGAAATGGTATATCTGATACTCCAGACATTCACAATATTTAATAAACTGAATATTTTCCCAATCAAAAAAATTAAAATTAAGCCCTAGCTGGTGTGGCTCAGTGGATTGAGCACTGGTCTATGAACTGAAAGGTTGCTGGTTCAATTCCTGATCAGGGCACATGCCTGGGGTGTGGGCCAGGCCCCAATTGAGGATGTGCAAGAGGCAAACCGATTGATGTTTTTCTCCCTCTCTTTCTCCCTCCCTTCCCCTCTCTCTGAAAATAAATAAATAAAATCTTCTAAAAAATTAAAATTAAGAAAACCTTAAAATATTTGTTTAATTCTTTTAAGAACATGAGCCCATTGCATGCTAACATAAATAAGACATTTTAATGAAAATTATTTTCCAAAACAAAAAAATGTAATGATAAGAGTGACATCATTTATATTTTTGAAATCTTCTTTATATCTGGCTTAATAGAAGACAACCGAATTCTCATATGTGTTTTCTGTGATGACATGTGACTTTGGTTGATAAAGAAAATCTGTCCTCACACAGACATGTAGAAGATCCTCTTGCACCTCCTAAAAGGGTCTTAGGGAGCCACCAAGGTCCTTGGACCACATTTTGGGAAACATTGTAAAAGAAAAAGCAATGAGTTGGGAATTAGAAGAACTGGATTCTTATTTTGGCTCTTCAGACTTTTAAAAAAGATTTTACTTAATTTATTCTTAGAGAGAGGGGAAGAGAGGGAGAAAGACAGGGAGAGAAACATCCTTCGGTACACAGCCACAACCCAGGTGTGTGCCCTGACCAGGAGTCAAACCAGTGACCCTTTGGTGTGTGGGACAACACCCAACCCACTGAGCCACACCAGTCAGGGGTTTGGCTGTTTAATTTAATCGAAGCATAACTTTGTTCAAGACCCTCAGTTTTCTCATCTACAAGGTAGGTATATTAAAATTTTCTACCCCATAAGATTATGTCCTGAAGATTAAGTGAGATAATACATTTAAAGTGCCTGGCATGTGGTAAAGCTTCATAAATATTAGTACACCTAGGAGGACTATTATGATATTTCTATGAGGCCAGAGTGACTGCTGAAGATTGGACAGTTACAGAAGCCTACAGAGCAGAGGAGCCTTGGTGAGGACTTCAAAAGAAAAGGGTGTAAACAAGCAGAAAGACCAGGCCGAGATCATAGATTTTATACACATTAAAATTTTTTCCATATAATATAAACATGATTATAAATAACTTGGAAAATACAATTTTTTCTATATACTGCAGTCATTCTGTTTGTACAATTTGTAATCTGCATCACTTAATGGCATATCATGGGCATTTCTCCACATTATTAAATTTTCCCTGACAACATTGATTCTACTGGTTGCTTAAGATTTCATTGCAGAGTGATATGTTTAATCATATCCCTGTAGGATATCCAACTAGTTGTTTTATACTTTTTTGTAATCATAAAAAATGCTACACTAGGCTTTTTTCTTAATTAATCTTTGTCCTAGTTTGTAAAGATTGTCTAGGATAATTTTTTAGAAGGGAAATTATAAATGATATGTCTTAAAGTTAAGATCATAGACTCTAGAGTCACTTCACTTGGGTGTGTTGACCCCATCTAAATCCCTACGTAAGGCGGCAAGTCGTTTAACCTCTCTAAGACTTAGTTCCTTCACCCGTAGATGAATAACACTTCCTGCTTCATGGGGTTCTTTTGAACATAATGTGCTTTTCATAGAAACTGACACAAAATGAGGGCAAAATAAATGTTAACTGTTATTATTAAGTATACAAATTAAATTTGTATACTTAATCACACACTCATGTACATACAAAGGTGTTTTCCTGGGCTATTTATTGGTTTAGCTCTTTTATTCTGTCTATTCTTGTACACTGTAGCCTTTATTTGCTTATATGTTGCTTATTTTTCATAAAAGGCTTGAGGTAAAGAGCAAATTTCTTCTTCTTTATCCTCTTTTTAAAACTTTTCTTTGCTTGTCTTGTCTGTTTTTTATTATAGATGAATGGTAGAATCATTTTATCAAATAACAGAGAATTCCATTAGAGCTGTGATTGGATGTTCTAAAAATGAGAAATTGATGGGTAAGAATCAATATTTTTATAAGATTCATTTTTTCTAAGAACATGGCTTGTCTCTCCAGTTTTTTCAGTCTTTCATTATATATCTCAGCAAGATTTTGTAATTGTCTTTACACAGGTTCCTTACATTTTTCAGTAAGGTGACAGCTAAGTTTTTTATGGTGATGTTATTATAACCATTATGAATTGGGAAAATACTAATACAATAACTAAGCCACATTGAAGGCTTCCTATGAGCAGAGTGGGTTCTAAATGCTTTACTGTATTAACTAATTTAATCCTCAAACATCTCTATGAGATTTACATTCCCATTTTGTGGATGAGAAAACAAGCCAGAGGGATTAGGGTCACATGGTTAGTATCACATGGTTAGTACATGAATAAGCAGGACATCTGGCTCCACAAGCCGTGATCTTAACTATCATGTTACTGGGATATTTTTTTAAACTGATTTTGTCTTCTAATCGGTTATGCTTAGTATATAAGGAGGCTACATATGTTTTATACTGGGTTGGCCAAAAAGTCCATATGGTTTTTTTCCATAAAAGACACATTTTTTATTTTCACCAATAAATTTATCGATTTGGATATTTTGAGTATGTCAGCTATTTCCCATGTGGTATAATGTGGATTGTTCTCAATTCATGTCTCAATTTGATCGCTGTCAACTTCAACTACCCGACTGTGGAGTAACACTCAGTGAGAAATCTCCAGCATGAAACTTCGCAAACCACTTTGGACACATTTGATCAGTTACATACACTTCTGCACACACTACACAGATCTTTTTTGTGTGTTTCAGTTGTGTTTTTACCTTTCTTGAAATAATAATGCATAATCTGCTAAAAATGTTGCTTATTTTCTTCCATCTTCAATATTAAAATGGCTACATGAAAATTCACCAATTTTGATGTTTTTTTAATGCATGCTGATATGACAGCTGTCAAAATACAACCTAACAAAATTGTTTTAAATGAAGTTAAAGACAACTAAGTGCTACTAGAACCATCTTATGGAAAAAAAACAAACAACTTTTCAGCCAACCCAATATTTGTCTTGTATCAAGTGACATCTCCAAATTCTATCATTAATTCTCATTATTTTAGAATTGATTCTCATGAATTTTCTATGTATACAACAAATCATCTGCAAACAATGAATTTGCCTCTCTCTCTCTTTCCAAAAGTTATAACACCCTCTTTTTCAATTTCCAGTCTTATTATATTGGATTTTTCAGAATAATATTAACTACAGTAATGAGACTACACAGTCTTGTTTTATTTTATCTTTACATAAATTGTTGATTTCATACATATACATATGTGTATTTATATGTAAAGACTATTAAGAATATTTACAGAGCCATGGCCAGATAGCTCAGTTGGCTACAGTGTCATTCCTATACACCAAGGTTGTGGGGTCAATCCCTGGTTGGGGAACATGCAAGAATCAACCAATGAATGCATAAATAAGTGGAACAACAAATCAATGTTTCTCTCTCTCTCCCTTCCTCCCTCTTTCTTTCTCTAAAAATCAATAAATTAAAACAATTTTTAGAAGAATGTTTATAGAAAGTGGAAATAACTTACCATGTTCTCTTTGGTGGCTATTAAAAATGATCAAATGTTCTTCTGTTTGTGGAGTTCCAGCCAAGATGGAGGCATAGGGAGAGAAGCTTTGCCTTTTCACACAACCAAGAGATGAAAAAAAAAATTTAAAAACAAAAACAGCCAGAACTGCCATAAAATCAAACTGCATGCAAGTCTGACAACAAAGGAGTTAAAGAAGAAATATCCATCCAGACTGGTGTTCTGAGACAAAGAAATATGGCCCAAATGAAAGAAAAGATCAAAACTCCAGAAAAAGAACCAAGCAATGCAGAGTTCAAAACACTGGTAATCAGGATGCTCACAGATATGATTGAGTAGGGCCACAAAATAAAGGAAGTAGTGAAGGCTATACAAGGAGAAATAAAGAAAAATATACAAGGAACCAACAGTGAAGGGAAGGAAACTGGGACTCAAATCAATGATTTGCAACAAAAGGAAAAAATAAACATCCAACCAGAACAGAATGAAGAAACGAGAATTGAAAAAAATGAGGAGAGGTTTAGGAACCTCTGGGACAACTTTAAACATTCCAACATCTGAATCATAGGGGTGCCATAAGAAGAAAAAGAAGAGCAAGAAATGGAAAACTTATTAGAAAGAATAATGAAGGAGAACTTCTCCAATCTGGCAAAGGAAATGGACATAAAAATCTAGGAAGCTCAGAGAGTCCCAAACAAATTGGACCCAAAGAGAAACACACCTAGAAACATCATGATTAAATTACCCAAGATTAAAGATAAGGAGAGAATCTTAAAAGCAGTAAGAGAAAAGGAGACAGTTACCTATAAAGGAGTTCCCAGAGACTATCAGCTGATTTCTCAAAAGAATCCTTGCAGGCAAGAAGGGGCTGGAAAGAAGTAGTTAAGGACTTACATCCAAAATTATTCTATCCAGCAAAGCTATCATTTAGATGGAAGGGCAGATAAAGTGCTTCCCGGATAAGGTAAGGCTAAAGGAGTTCATCATCACCAAACCCCTTTATATGAAATGTCAAAGGGACTTAAATAAGAAAAAGAAGATCAAAACTATGAACAATAAAATAACAACAAACTCACAATTATCAACATCTGAATCTAAAATAACAAAAACAAACTAAGCAAACAACTAGAACAGGAACAGATTCACAAAAATGGAGATCTCATGGAGGGTTATCAGAGGGAAGGAGGAGGGGGAGGGAGAGAATAGGGGAAAAGGTACAGAGAATAAGAAGCATAATTGGTAGGTACAAAATAGACAGGGGGAGGTTAAGAAAAGTACAGAAAATGGAGAAGCCAAAGAACTTATATGTACAGCCCATGAACATGAACTAAGTGGGGGGGAATGCTGGACAGAATGAGGGTACTGGACAGAGGGGGATTAAGGGAAGAAAAAAGAATGGGACAACTGCAATAGCATAATCAATAAAATACACTTAAAAATAAAAAATAAAAAAGATCAAATGTTTTTCTTGTTTGGTTTATATTTGACCTATTACATAAATAAATTTGCTAATACCTAACCTTGTGTTAATTCCTGGGGTAAACCCTAACTGGTTGTGGTATATAATTATAATGTTAATATAATGTTGAATTTTATGTGTTAATCTTATTTTAGGATTTTGCATGTATATTCGTAAGTGAGATTGTTTTCTGTGTGTGAGAGTGCTGTTTCTGACAGGTCTTGATATTAGGTATATTCTGGCTTCAAAAACAAATTGGGTAGTTTTCCATCCTTTTCTGTATTCTAGAACAGTTTCTACTTTCTATTTGACAGATAAATACTGTATAATAGAAGATGACAAGGAAGAGAATGCAAATCAGCACAGATTATTTTGCCTCAGTAACTCGGCCACTTTTGTGGCTAAAGGACAGCTTTGATTGTGAAGCAGCAATTTGGAGCAGCAGGAAGGTCAAATGGGCCATTATTTTGGCATTGAAGACTTCAGCTTGGCTGGGCAGGTAGAGGTGAGTGAAGGTGGTCCTGGGGAGGGAAGTAAGTGCTGAGGGAAGAGGGGAGCACAAGAGAAGATGAAAGGAGGGTTTACAGTGATGGGCTGGAGGTGTTTGCACAAGGACGTAAAAAAAAAAAAAAAGACCAGGTAGAAGAAGTGGGCCTGAAGGTGAGGAATGCTGGAGTCCCATTGGAGGATGATCTGGGAGTGGGTTCTCCTTCCCTTACAGAACAGTTTCCAATACTCTGTCCTGTTGGTCACTGGCTCTTGTTGGAAAAAGTAACATTATTTCTCACCCAGGATATTTGCCCTTTTGTTCTACCATCTCTCTATCTTCATCCCAGCCAAGTGGAGGTGTACATCCAGTGGAGGTTTACAACAGTGATTCACATGCTCCTGGGCATAAGAGTTCAGCATGGGGGTCAGAGCAGATGAAGCAGTGTAGATAGATTTCACCAACTTCGACTTTGTGCCAAGGAAGAGTCCTTTACAAGATTCTCTATTTATTAGTCCTTTCCTTATGCTTCTCTACAGCTCATAGAAGCAGACCCACAGTACATGCTGTTTGTTGTTGTTGTTGTTGTTGTTGTTGTTGTTGTTGTTTTTAAATGACACGGGAAACTGCTGTAGGAAAGGCAGGGAGCAATGTAGTATGGAAGTTCTAGAAACTGTATGCTATGTAGCTGAGGCCACTCTGAATGGGGAAAAAAAAAAAACAAACAAAAAACGAAGACATAACAGACCAGTGAAATTCAGCCCACCTAATGTTACTTTAAGAACAGTCATAATTCTAGACTCTTTTTACACCAATCCTTTTGAAAATTATTTTAACTGATGGCAAAGCTGACATTACTGTCTTACAGATTTTCCTTTCCTCTCTCCCTCTCATCCGTGGATGGGTTAGTTAACAACCAACAGAGCAGCCAGCTTGACATGAGGAGGAGGATGCCAGGAGCACAGATGGTCCACAACCCGGATAATTAGCTTCTGAAGAAGAAATAACATCTACTAAGTCTTCTGTGAATGCAGTTTAGTTGGTCACAGCTGGGGCAGAGAACAAGCAAGCATCTTCAACAACTCTTTTTTATCTCTGAAAATGTCAGCAGTGCACTCACCCACTTCCTATGGACAATCACCTACTCATAAGATCTGCAGGGAAGAATTCAAGTAAATATTGTAGACACTCCACCCTAAAGGAGGGGGAACATAACTCTCTATTCCTTAAGTGTGGGATGCACAGAGTGACTTTCTTCCAATGAGTATAAGATGGAAGGGGGGAGAGGGTAGAGTAATTCTACTACTGTGCCAGGTGGCAGAGGTCAGTATCAACAGTCATAAATTAGGTTGATAGTATCTACTCTTGGTATATGATGTGATAAAAATGCACTTTATCTCTGCTCTTCCTCCCCCAAACCCATGGTCCCAGTCTAATCATGAGACAACCATCAGACCAATTGCAATAGAGGAGCATCCTACAGTATTTCTGGCCAGTACTCCTTAAAGTCTTCAAAAAACAAGAAAATCTAAGAAACTGTCACAGCCCAGAGGAGCCCACAACAACTATATGTAATATAGTATCCTGGATGGGATTTTGGAACAGAAAGAGGACATTAGATAAAAACTAAGGAAACTTGAATAAAACATGTACTTTAGTTAAAATGTTTTCAATATTGGTTCATGAGTTGTAATAAATGTACTATAACTGATGATAATAATAAAGAAAGCTGTGAGGAGGCCTATGGGAACTTGTACTTTCTTCTCAACTTTTCTGTGAATCTAAAACTATTCTAAGGAATAAAGTCTAAAAATAATAATACCTGCAAAAATAAAATGAAGACTAAGATGGGCCAAAAGCACCTCCAAAGCCTTGTAGCTTCATAGGCATTTTCTTTTTTGGCTTTTGCAATTTCATCTTTTTGGGACACTTACATTGCCAGGTGGTGGTGGGTCCTTATTGTTTATCCTACCCACAGCCTTCCTGTGTATCCCAGGACTTTGCCCCCATGGGTGATGAAATCTTTGTCCCCCCTGAGATTTCATTCAATCTCATGGCTTCAGTCACTATCTCTTCTCTGGCGATTTCCAAATCTCCGGTTCAGGTCACTGTTCTTTCAACTCTCTAATACACAGCGCCCCCTAGGCGTCCAGTACAGCACTTCCAACCCCAAACCCTGCTTCTCCTGGAACCGGTTTCTCTCATTTCTGTCTCAGAGGGAGGCCAACAACCCGAAGCATCGCCCCCAGGATTCTCTTTCTCCTGTGTCTCTGCCAGAGAGTCCCTAAGTTCTGTCAATGCCTCCTGCTGAGGGCCTCTTGTACTGTGTTCTCCTTACCATCCCCGCTACCAAGCCCTCAGCACCTCTGGGCTCCCTGCCTGCAGGTATTCTCTTTCTCCTCCCTATGTCTTTCTGAGCAGGATAGTTGAGAAGCTAGGGAAATTTCTGGGCAAGTGGAATGGAGAAACTGAGACAAGAAAATTAAACAAGCCAAACACTTTGAGCAACTTACAGGCAGCTGGTAAATCGCAAGAACTTATCTCCCCTAAGGAAGGACACTTGAGAGTGAATGGTTTGTTCCTCTCCTCCCTAACCAAAGAATACATAGCTTAAATCTCCCTGACCTGGAAAATAAAGAACAAAGACCCGATTAATGTCATTTGTGCCAACTAAACCCAAGGACAAATGAAGTCAGGGAAACAAATAACAAAAACCCCATTAAAAGCCAGAACCAAGATAAAAGTAAAACAGTATAACGGACCAAAGAATATTCCCCAAACCCCTATGTGCTCATTCTGATGCATCAGCATATTTTTAAAATGCAACTGGAAAACTAGTGAGTATTCTGCTAAAACCCTCCCATTAAGACTCTCACCCACAGGGAGAAAGATCAAAAGATAAAGAGCGAGATGCAGCACAGGCTCGCTCTCATGCCTGTGCCCCTTCCTGGGCATGAACTTTTTAGTTCCTCCTAAGTTCTAAGGGTCCCAGGGAGACTTGCAGCCAGGGGAGCAGTGGGCAGTGGCAGCTCCACCAGGCTTACCCCCTGATCCTGTCTCCAGAGCCCCCTTTTTCACTGACTTTACAGGTGAGCTAACAACAGAACACTGCCTTTGCTCACTCCTTTCCTATAACATTTATTTCTAGAGAGCCAAAGCAGAATACCGCCTAGGCTCGCTCTCTCTCTCCTGTTACTTCTTACACCCTAAGTCTTCCTTTTCTTTCACTGTTACCCACCTTAATAAACGAATTCTCAAAATCACCTGGACTCAAATTGTGAAATATTTCCTACAGGAAATCAAGAACCCACACACTACAGGCGCGCCTGAGGCAGACCTACTCCTGGCCGGTGCCTGTCTGGTAACATCTCCTGTCTTCATTCCTTTCATTCTTTTCCATCCTTCTATCAGGTATTGACAAAGGAAAATGTAAAGGTTCTCTCAGCCTCCGCCAGGTAATTCATGACTCCTCTCTATTGTAATTGTTCACCATGAATTTTTGTTTCTATCTTTGTGTGTGTTTGTGTGTGGGTGTGATGTGTTTAGGTGTTTATTTACATTTTGTGTTTGAGACACAGAATCACGAGGAACTAGTGGCTGAATTGCCGCAATTGACAAACATAACATACCTTCCTTACAAATCCTGTTTTAAGGGCACCAGCCATTAACCTAGTTTTCTCAGGGTTCAGATGGACCTGAGTAGTAGTAACACGAGAACCACCTCTGAATTAGGTAACGGAAAAAGCTGACCTAAGATGGCTGCTGAACTCAATCAAATTAAGACCTGTAAACGTGAGTGTGAGAAGATAGTGAGGAAAGTTTCAATACTGTAAGAAAAGAGAGACAGGCAAGGGCAATTGGAGCCCACTTATTACATTAAGTTGACCAATAAGAAATTTGCTGTCCCACCGAGCCAGCCAGGAGTCGAACCTGGAATCTTCTGATCCGTAGTCAGACGCGTTATCCATTGCGCCACTGGCCCTGAGACAACTAAACCTGCTTCAATGATAGCACTTCAAGCTTTTACTGCAGGGTTTCATGGGACTTGTAGTCTCTTAATGAAATTCTGCGAATTCCGGAGGTATTCTGGGAGATTGAATCGCGTCAAGAACCAGACCCTGAGATTGGTTGATCTTCTGGATCCACGCCGTACGTCACTGTACAGCCCACGGATTGGCGGGAAGGTCGTGGGGGAGCCGGAGAAGACGCTCTGGTTGTTAGGGCGACTTGTCCCGCCTTCCGGGGGCTTCTTTCCCTCCGGCTTTGTGATTGGCTGCTAGTATTAAGGAATCCCGGTGTAGAGAGGGCGAAGGAAAAGATGGCGGCGATGGCGGTTGGTGCTGCCGGTGGGAGCCGCGTGTCCAGCGGCAGGGACCTGAATTGCGTCCCCGAAATAGCTGACACGCTGGGGGCTGTGGCCAAGCAGGGGTGAGGGTCCGGACCTCCGCGGGCGGAATGCGGGGTCCGAACTCGAGGACGGAGAGGGGCAGACTAGTCACCACCAAAAGGCAGGGGTGAGGGGGTCAGAGAAAATAAGATGGATAATGGGGGGAGAAGCCCCGGGCCCTGGAATGTTAGAAAAAAAAAAAAATTTACTGGGGGGGGGCGTGTGGTCACTGAGCTCAAAAACCAGGGGAGTTGTCAGGTAAACTCAAAAAAACGGGCGTACAGATCTCCAGGGCCCTGGAGAGCGAAATTATTGTCTGGAAAGTGGGAGGAAGTGTTAGGGGGCTACGGAGAGAGGAGATAACCTTTAAGGGGGAGGCATGGGCAGGTCTGGAGGTGACAATCATGGAAAACCAATGACAGCAGAGTAGAAAATCCACTGGGTGTGGATTTTCATCTTTTCTCCTTACTCATCTTTTCCATGGCTGTGTCTTGTGGAGAAATTGAGGCACAGTGCAGCGGAAGTGATATGTCCCAAGGTGGGCTGAACTCAGCAGTCCAGTCCGTTGACTGATGATGGCAGCTGAAAGGGTTGTGCAGAATCCAGATAGCCTAATCCAGTTGCTTGGATCTCTGGGCACTGCTGCTCTTTACATGACGACTCTGGGTCTGTCGCGGTTGTAGGTTTGATTTCCTCTGCATGCCTGTCTTCCACCCGCGTTTCAAGAGGGAATTCACTCAGGAACCTGCTAAGAATCGACCGGGCCCCCAGACACGATCAGACCTACTGCTGTCAGGAAGGGGTAGGGACCATCCCATATACTCCTTAATTATTGGAGGCAGTAACAACTTCTGCTTTGTCACTGCTCTCATTCTTTCCTGGCTTAGATATATTGATTAGTCCCTGGGATATAGATAACTCTTTTCCCCTTGCTTACCTGCTAAAAGCCTTAGTTTCCTAATCTGCATTAGGCTATCCTGTATCTGTGATAGAAAAAGTCTTTGTCTCTCATCTCTACTCTCATTCCCTATTAAGAACTAGAAATTGAAGGAGTAAGTTGCCTAACCTCATTCAGTCTTTGTCTATCTTGGGTGGGGGAGTGCAGACTGGAATACGCTAATTGTGGGAAAGCTTTCTCCATGGATTCGTCCAGACTCAAAAGTGGAGAAGATCCGCAGGAACTCCGAGGCGGTAAGGCTATTTGACTTCTCCACTGGATCTTTCTAAAGATTAGGTCTGTAAGCAAGCTGGGGAGGAGAGCAGTTTTCCCCCCTATAACTCAGCAACTGATATGCAATTAAAGCTCTTTGGGTTGCTAGCTCTTAATCTTTTCCTTTTGATCTCCATTCCAGGCCATGTTACAGGAGCTGAATTTTGGAGCATATTTGGGTCTTCCAGCTTTCTTGCTACCCCTAAATCAGGAAGATAACACAAACCTGGCCAGAGTGTTGACCAACCACATCTACACTGGCCACCACTCTTCCATGGTATGGCTTTGGGCCTCTTTTCTTGCTGCATATTATGGTAGTGCAGGTGTGCTACGTACCTTCTGTTCCTAGCCATTCAATAAAGGGTGCTTTTGGCAGAACTGAAATGTCAGTTCTGCCTGCCCCTATATATAAATGGTGAGCAGAGATTTATAAAAGATTATACAATTATTCCCAGAAACTTAGAGTTGAAATTAGACAAGACCAATATTTACATAAGGATATATACAAGACACGTATACATGTACATATAATCACAAATTTGGAAAAAAAAACATGTAAAGGGATTAACTTGAGATCTGGCGCAGTCTTTTAATTAAAGGAAGCTTTCTGGACCCAGTGAGTTCTAAATAGGGTACTTGTTCATGTACAGTTCTGGATGCGAGTACCCTTGGTGGCACCGGAGGACCTGAGAGATGATATAATTGAGAATGCACCAAATGCACAGACAGAGGAGTGCAGTGGAGAGGAGAAGACATGGATGTGGTATGTCTCCTTTTGCTGCTGTACTGAGGCAAAGGGTAGGGTGAAGGGAAGTACTGGGTGGAACCTATAAGACCTTCTCCTTGAGTTATGGTGATTGGTGGACCATATGTATTTTTCTGTGTTTGACTCTGGACAGGTGGCACAATTTCCGGACCTTGTGTGATTATAGCAAGAGAATCGCAGTGGGTAAGTCTCTGAGGGCCTTGGGATAGGCATTCCTTCTCTGACCTCCTATGACCAAGAATCACGAGTTTCATGTAGACTTGGTTGCTGGGCAATTTTGCTATTTTCCTGTGTTTCAGTCTGCTTTGCTTTCAATGAATAAACAAATCTTGCACAAAAGAGCAAGAAAAGCCTTCTTGCCTAACAATAGTTGACAGGTCTTTCTTCTCCCTTGTGTAGCTCTTGAAATTGGGGCCGACCTCCCATCTAATCATGTCATTGATCGTTGGCTAGGAGAGCCCATCAAAGCAGCCATTCTCCCCACCAGCATTTTCCTGACCAATAAGAAGGGATTTCCTGTTCTTTCTAAGATGCACCAGAGGCTGATCTTCCGTCTACTCAAGGTGGGTGGTGGAAGAGTTCTAAAGGTACTCCATCTATTCCTTTTTACCTTATTTTCATATGTGTGATATTCCTTTTCCTATGGGGCTAACTCATTTCCTCTCTGGTTTCTGAAGAACTATTATGGCAAAGTTGAGGGGGACTTGAGAAGAAAAAGGCAGATGGCAGTAGGAGCCCCAGAAACATTAAAAAAGTTACCAGGCTGCCCTGGCTGGGTAGCTCAGTTGGTTAGAGTGTCATTCTGATACTCCAAGGTTGTGGGTTTGATCCCTGATCAGGGCACATATGAGAATCAACCAATGAATGCATGAATAGGTGCATAAGTCAGGGTTATGTCAATAAGTCAGGGTTTCTCTCCCTTTATCTCTCTCTCTCTCTCTCCATATATATATATATAATCTCCCTCCTCTTCCTCTACCCCCGCCGACACCTCTGTCCTCCTCTTTCCATCTCTCCCCCTCTCTCTTCCCTTCTTTCTCTATCTAAAATCAATACATTAGCCCTGGCCGGTATAGCTCAGTGGATTGAATGCCAGCCTGCAAACCAAAGGGTCACTGGTTTGATTCCCAGTCTACGTAGGGCATATGTCTGGGTTGTGGGCCAGGTTCCCAGTAAGGGGCACATTAGAGGCAACCATACATTGATGTTTCTCTCCTTCTCTTGCTCCATCCCTTCCCCTCTCTAAAAATAAATAAATAAAATCTTTAAAATCAACACATTAAAAAATATGTTTTTAAGTTATCAGATTTCATGAGGACTTTGCAGAAGATTTCAATTAAGAAGTTACAGTGAGGATCCATGGGGCTCTTTGAGCCTGGCTGATGTTTATATGGCATAGGAGGGTTTTTTAAGTTAAGATCATTGAAGTGTTATACTGCTTTTGTTGGTATTTGGAGAACAACTGTTTTGGGCCTTGTTGTATGCTAGAACTCTTTGGCCATAAGCCATAGTAATATCCCAAAGTGTTGGCATAAGGACTGTGTTTGATGGTTTGACTGTTCTCACAGTTGGAAGTGCAGTTCATCATCACAGGCACCAACCACCACTCAGAGAAGGAGTTCTGCTCCTACCTCCAGTACTTGGAATATTTGAGCCAGAACCGCCCTCCACCCAATGCCTATGAACTCTTTGCCAAAGGCTATGAAGATTATCTGCAGTCCCCACTCCAGGTAGGTCTGTAGTGCACTGAGAAGAGGGAGGTTGGTAGTGGGGTGGGGAATATGTCTTGAGAACAAGTGTTCTAAAATCCTGCGAAAGCTCAGGAGGCAGTGGTGGGATGGTTTTCATATTCTGGTGCATTGTCCTTGCCAGGAACTGACTAACTTACTTTTCCTGTTTATTATCAATCATCAGCCACTGATGGACAATCTGGAATCTCAGACATATGAGGTGTTTGAAAAGGACCCCATCAAATACTCTCAATATCAGCAGGTACAGTGTGGGTCCCAGATTGGGTCAGGTAGCACGACTGGAATGACCTAGGTGAGGATAGGATTGTAGCCATGAGGTCTTCTCTCCTTCCTCCCAGGCCATCTATAAATGTCTGTTAGACCGAGTGCCAGATGAAGAGAAGGATACCAATGTTCAGTGAGTACCCTTCCCACAATCCCAGAGATTTGTGTGCCTATTATTCTATATGCTGAGTCAGCTTAGCTCTACCCATTTCTTCCTTAGGGTGCTGATGGTGCTGGGAGCAGGCCGAGGTCCCCTGGTGAATGCTTCCCTGCGGGCAGCCAAGCAGGCTGACCGGCGGATAAAGCTGTATGCTGTGGAGAAGAACCCTAATGCTGTGGTGACGTGAGTAGCAGTCCTCTTGTTGGGAAGTTTGTCCCCAGTGTCAGTTTTTCTTATTAATGTCTTCACTTGTATCATCTCTGTTTTAGGCTAGAGAACTGGCAGTTTGAAGAATGGGGAAGCCAGGTGACAGTAGTCTCATCAGACATGCGGGAATGGGTGGCTCCAGAGAAAGCAGACATCATTGTCAGTGAGCTTCTGGGCTCCTTTGCTGATAATGAACTGTCACCTGAGTGCCTGGATGGAGCCCAGCACTTCCTAAAAGGTGCCTCCAGGCTGGGGTGTGCTGAGTAAGGGGATTGGATTATCAGTTGGGGAGGCAGTAAGGGTGGTAGGGTTGAGGGATTGGGTAGACAGTAGCCTAGGAAGCTTTAGGGGGAGGGGGGTTGGACTTCGGTCATGGCCCTGAGGAAATGACGTAATCTCTCTGAACCTCTGTGTTCACATCTATAAAATAAGCAGAGAATCTCAATCTGAGGTCTGTGGACTCCCTGTGCTGCTGCTGTGATAGGTACTTTGTGCTTAGCTTTCATTTAGATCTCAAAGAGCTTTGTGAGCTCATACAAGTTAAGCACTTCCTTAGAATATCTTGGATTCCTTCTAGTTTTAATCCTGTAACTATAAAGTACCCTGGAAGTGGAGTCTCCCGTGACAGGAGTTTCGAGTAGGTTGGCCTGGGAATGCGACAGAGAGCTGCCTGGGTCTCTTTGGATGTGTGAGGTTTGAGCACTCAGTTAGTACAGAGGAAACATTTCCATGCCTTGGGAATTAATGGTGCCCTCCTCCACTCAGATGGTGGCGTGAGCATCCCTGGGGAGTATACCTCCTTTCTTGCTCCTATCTCTTCCTCCAAGCTGTACAATGAGGTCCGAGCCTGTCGGGAAAAGGACCGTGACCCTGAGGTAAAGAGCCCCCTTCTTCTGTAGGACTTCTCTCTTTAGTCCTTTTTTTTTCTGTATTGGCACCAATTATTTTATTCCATTGCAGAAGATGGAGAGGTGGAGGAGGAGTTGGGAATATGGGAAAGTGGCTGAAGTGAAAGTTTGTTTTCATTCTTTTCTGTGCCCCTGGGGCTTGAGCTTCTTTCCTTAAAGCAGTAGGTATCTCTTGCTTATCTTCTCCAGCTCTCTTGCTCTCTTGTCTCTTGGGTTAGGCCCAGTTTGAGATGCCTTATGTGGTACGGCTACACAACTTCCACCAGCTGTCTGCACCCCAGCCCTGTTTTACCTTCAGCCATCCCAACAGAGGTGGGTTCCTGCATATCTGTCCTCTGACTGGGTGGGTAGTAGCTTGCCCTCCTGGTTGTTCCCTTGTTCTCCTGGGTCTGCCCTGTCTAGATTTCCTTTGTTCTTGCTTATGCTTTACCAAGTTGTCTAGGACTTCTAGCCCTTTGTCACCTATACTACTTTTCCATGACAGATCCTATGACTGACAACAACCGCTACTGTACCTTGGAATTTCCCGTGGAAGTGAACACAGTGCTGCATGGCTTTGCAGGCTACTTTGAGACTGTGCTTTATCAGGACATCACTCTGAGTGAGTGCCTGAGGCAGTTGATGGTGGGGTATGAGCATGTACTACCTGGGCAGCTTATGCAAATGTTTCATTTAGAGTCACGGGGAGCCCAGGGGTCAGTGAATGGAGATCTTTGATTACTTCTTTTAAAGTAATCCAAAAGATTCCTCAACCTAGTCAAAAAGCACAGACATGGAGACCTCAATTTTTTTATTACCTTGTCCACATAGGTATCCGTCCAGAGACTCACTCCCCTGGGATGTTTTCATGGTTTCCCATCTTCTTCCCCATAAAGGTAGGAATTGCCTTTAAAACTCCATGGGTTAAGGACTAACTTCAGCTGTTGGGTTATGGATGATGCTTATTTATGACCCATGTCTAGCTGCTCTCACATGCTTGGTTCCCAGTTGTAGATATTGGCATATCCGCAGTGGCCTTCTGCCTGGCTTCCCCACATCTCTTCTAGCTGCTCTTCTGTCCTTCCTACCTTGAGTAAAAGTCATCTCGTAAAAACTCGTATCTGCCCTGGCTGGTGTGGCTCAGTGGATTGAGCAGTGGCCTGCGAGCCAAAAGGTTGCCAGTTCGATTCCTGGTTCAGGGCATGTGAGAGGCAACTCATTGATGTTTCTCTTGCACATTGATGTTTCTTTCCCTCTCTCCTTCCTTTTCTCTCTCTCAAAATACATACATACATACATACATACATACATAAAATCTTTAAAAACTCAAATCTCATCCTGTCTTTCTCCTGCTTAAAACCCTTCCCACTGTCTTTTGGATAGCAGTCAAAATTGTGAGCATTGTTTGTAAGATTTGGTGTGATTTGGTTTTAGCCTGCCTTTTCAGCTACTGTCCCCTTGATTACATTGCCTCGGTCCAATGGCTGATGCTTGGTTCCTCTAATACTCATCTTCTTTCTGGCCTCAGGCTTCCACACCTTCTTCCTTTGCCTGTAAAATTCTTTGCGTACCTCTTCACCCAGCCAGCTTATCTTCCAGGTCTCCTTAAAAACATGCTTATTGTCAGAGAACTCTCTGACCTCCTAGACTAAGTTAGCATTCCCTTTCATGGGTGCTTTCATAGTACCCTGTGCATGTCACAGCACTGATCACATTTTAGATTATTTGTTTAATGCCTGACTTTTAAGTTCTGATGATTTGTTCTGATAGACTTCAAATAAGCTTCATGAAGGTAGAGATGTCATGTTTTATCATTTTATCTCCACACTTAACTCAGTACATTGCAACATATAATTTATTAGCTCCACCCTAAAACTGTCTTTTTTCTTACAGCAGCCCATTACAGTGCATGAAGGCCAGACCATCTGTGTGCGTTTCTGGCGATGCAGCAATTCCAAGAAGGTGTGGTATGAGTGGGCTGTGACAGCACCAGTCTGTTCTGCTATTCACAATCCCACGGGCCGCTCATACACCATTGGCCTCTAGCCCTGCCTGCAAATATCCGGCAGCAGCTTCAGGCTCTGCTCCTGTAGCACAGAAGGTGCAATACAGCTGTGGTCTGTGATTCCCCCTGCCCATCAAAGAGGAGCATTTCAGTCTGCCTTCCTGCCTTATATCAAAGTGGGCAAAGGAGAATTAAGTAGACTCAAGCCACCAGTCTGTGAAGACTTCAGACGAAGGCATGAGGAATTAGTGCTAGCTGTGAAGCTACTCTAACAGGCACTCAGCCTCAAGTGCTCCCTTGGAATAGCCCTGAGAACATGCAGATTGAACACATTTTCAGCCCTTTCTCTGCCCATCTCTTCCTGTTTTGATGGATTTGTGTGGGAAGAAATACAAATAAAGTGAATTGATGGCCTTTCCTGCTCCCTCTGTCTGTGCTTTCCCACACCTTTCTTAAACCTAGGCATGTTCAGATCTGTGCCCTTATGCAAGACCCAAAGGTACTTTGGGGAGCTTAGTGATGATTCTTGGACTCCTGTGTATAGGCCTTTCTGACTAGCTACAGACAGGTTTTGTCCATTAAGACCTGTGATTAGGCTTTCGTCTGGGGAGGAGGCATAATTTACCACCATGGAAAAAGATGGGGTAGATAAAGCCAACTCTCTTCCATGTTCCAGAGCTGCCAAACTGCCAGTACCTTTGTTAGCTCTAGTGAGGGAAACAGCCATCCAGCTATCTCCACCAAGAAACCACCTATTTCGTTTGACTAAAATCATAGAGTCCTAAGAGGTCATCTAGTCCAATTCTTCATTTTATGGAGGAGGTATTTGAAATTGGTACAGTAATACAAAGTATTCAAATCCAGACTAGAGCAGGTGCTCTGGCTCTGGCTCTTTCTCTGTTAGAACCAGTTAATGTTTTGGAAGTCTTGGGATTGGAGGGTGAATATAAATTCTATCCCTTTCTGGTTAGAAGGTTGAGTACTGCTGCATGGAAGGGGTCACCTGAAAAGTGCCCCAAGTTTATTGTTACAGGATGAGGTGTGTGGGGTACTTATTTGAACCCGAAGTATGTGAGCTGTAGGACAAAACAAATCCGTGACAAAACTTACATGTTCCCCAGGTCCCAAGCACTGAGGGCAGAAGGAAGCATTTGGGAGGGTAGTGTCGACAGACTGCTCAGAATGGGGACGTAGAGTCTAGCCCCGTTCCCTATGTGAAGCCAACGCAGTTGGGCTCCACAAATCCATCCCAAGAGCGATGTGACCACCTTGGCAAATCTATAGGGGCAGCGAAGAACGTCTACTATACCTCCTTGTGGGCTCTGGCCACATAGGTGAATTAGCTGGAGCGCAGAGAGCTAGGTAAGAGGGTCCTCACCCTCTGTTTTCCCGCCCGGCTTCCCTGTCTTCCTGAAGTCACAACCAATGAGTGCGATGGGCGGCTGCTTAAGACCACTTCCACTTTCCGGAAGTCTAGGAGAGTTTAGCCAATCAATGGGAACTTGATGGTTGCTAAGAAATGTTTGAGTTTGGCTCCACCTATGGTTAGGATTTTAGCCAATGAAAATCTGCATTTTGGACTGCTGCCGCGAAACCAGGGAGGTTGTGTCCACCACTTCGATGTTTCAGCGCCTGCGCACATTGGGGAAAATTCTGGAAGACGGTAGAGCTACCGCCATTTTGCGGGAAGAGGAGCAGTCAGGTAGCAGTACTGCTTTTACTGCGGACACTCTGGAGGAGAGCCGTGCTTAGCGCTCCCCAACAAACCCAAAGGAACGGAGAAGACCGGGATCCCCCCTGCGGGGACCCGGAACCGGTGAGAAACTTTGAAACTCGGTTCCCCCACGACGTCACCTATGCGTGACGTTGCCGCATGGCGCCTGTCCCTGACGTCACAGGCAGAAAATGGCATCAAGAGCAGAATCAGGCAAACTTAAAATTAAAAAAAATATGTATGTTTTCTTGGATTTGGAAGTGTTTGCTATTTAAATGTAGTCTACTGTCAGGATTTTAGGGCTCGGCACCCTCGTGGCTATATCCTTTACCGATGAAGACGCTGTATCAAAGGATCCCAGTGACTCACAGATCTCTTTCCAGATCCCTGCAGTCCTGACGTTTAGGGTCGCCCTTACTGGGGAGGGAGCAGCGACTCGCGGCGGAGAGAACACGAGGATCGGTTTTCACTCTCTAGTGTCACCACACAGAGAGCTGAGGGAGTTGAGATTTTTTCCTCACTCTGAAGTTTCTGGAAGACTCGTTTCAGTATATTGGCCTCTGTGGGCTTTTCCCCCTTTCCTTTGTGACCACACTTTCCGTGGAGAAAGAGTATATTGAGGCCACATGTGAGGTTTTTTAGCATTGGGACACTGGTCCTCGCAGAGATGGTGCTTATAAGTCCATTTTTTAAAGCGTAGCCTTGGCTTGTTACATATCATAGGGTATGTTTTTATCTTTCTCGTTCCTGTTCTTAATTAAGCTGCCTTCAGTTTGAAGGTGTTTGTGCCAGCTCAGTGACCGGACCCAGGAGATGGCGCTACCATCACCAGCATTTGGTGAATTCTGCCTGAACTGAACTGGCAGTGGTTCTTCCCTCTCCTTTGCCTCCACAGCAGTGGGGCCTCAGCGCTGGCTTGGGTCTTGACTGTACTGTTATGATAGGTTCCAGGCATTTCTATGACTGTGGGCCCCTAATGTAGTTTTGGAGCAGGGATGGAAGAAAGCTCTGTAACGATGTAATGGATGGGATCGAATGGCTTTTGACCCATAAATTAAGACAGGGAGAGAGTTTAAAAACTAACCTAAAAATGCATAGTGTTTGGGACTTGAATGCTTTTAGGACATCAGAAAGCTATACTAAACCAGTGAGATTGCAAGTTAAAATGTGCTCATGTTGTATATGTCGATGCCTAAATCAGTTCATTCATTTATTTCTGAGTCTGAGTGAAAACTTTACTCCATGATTGGGGGTGTTCATGTGTCAACTTAAGTGAAAGGTGTGTGTGTGTGTGTGTGTGTGTGTGTTGTTACCGCAACCCTGTGCTAACACTCAGCAGTTCTTAAAATCAGAAGCGTTTCATTTAGGGAGGAAAAAGCAGATTGTAAAAGATAGGAGGAATTTTATGACACTTAGAAAATTTGTATAGACTTGGCAGCCAAAATGACTGAAAGGAACAGTTTGAGGATCAAAAACTTTTCTTTTTAAAACTTTCCACAATAGGCCAAATAGTATATATTACAATTAGCCTGGTTCTTAGTATTTTGAAACATACACAGTAAGGTGTGGCTGATGGAACTGATTCTTTTGATACACCTATCAGAACATTAATTCTCCAGAATAGTATATTTTAAAATAGACATCTTAATATACTGTATACTTTTTTTAAAGTTTTATTTAAAGTAAAGCTGTAAGCCATGAGAGAGCTAACCAATATAGGGGATAGAACATTAGAGTAGGGTCCAAAGACTACTCATGAGCCAGCTCTTCCATTTGGATTTTGTGATTTGGGCAGTTAACAAAACTTCAGTTTTTCATCTGTGCATTGGATCTGATATCTGGCTGTAGCATATAGAACCTTTGATTGCTAAATAAATATTAGGTGTTATTATGAGAGATTGAGTTGACTGGATTTTAGAAACACCTGCTTTATATTGGCTTGATTTCCATTGTTTCCAAGTAATTTTTATTGTTTTGCTCTTTCCAAGAATTTTATCTCTGTAACATGCGTAAAGCAATATTAGGTACTATAAATGATACATACAATGATTACTGTTATTTTTATATTACTTTTTTATGTTAATTGTTTTCATGTTACTTTTTAATAACTTTTATGTTACTCATTATTTAATTAAATCATCAGGTAGGCCATGGGTTCTGAGGGAAACACGGACAGCATCATTGGAGGATGCACTAGCTGCTTTAAAGAAGACAAAGCTCTTGTGGATATGGAAAGTGTGATTATGATTAACCTCTTAGCATAGAAATTCTTAAGATTTGCTCTGGCTGGTGTAGTTCAGTGGACTGAGTGTGGGCTGTAAACCAAAGGGTCACTGGTTTGATTCCCAGTCAGTACACATGCCTGGGATGGGGGCCATGTGAGAGGCAACCACACATTGATGTTTCTATCCCTCCTTTTCTCCCTCCCTTCCCCTTTCTCTAAAAATAAAGAAAATCTTTAAAAAAAAATCTTAAGATTAGGTGTGTGGGGGGAGTTGGCTTTATTGAAGTATAACTGATATAAAATTGTACATAAAGTATACAGTTTGATGGGTTTTGATATGTTTCACCCATGAAACATCACCTCCAAAGTTTCCTCTGCGCTTTTGTACTTCTTTCCTCCTAGCCCTTCCTTACCTGCTCTTATCCCTGGGCAACCACTCATCTGCTTTCTGTCACTATGGGTTAATTTGCGTTTTCTATAATTTTTTATAAATGTAATCATGCAGCCCTGGCTGGTGGTGTTCAGTTGGTTGGACATCATCTCACAAAGAGAAAGATTGCTGGCCTGATTCCTGGTCAGGGCACATGCCTGGTTTGCTGCCCATTCCCTGGTCTGGGCATGCGCAAGAGGCAGCCATGGATGTTTCTCACATTGGTGTTTCTCTCTCTCTCTCTGTTTCTTCCTCCCTTCCTATTTCTCTAAGGATAAATAAATACAATTTTAAAAAAATGTAATACAACACATATTTTTCTTTTTTGTCTGGTTTTTTTCAGCATAATTATTTTGAGATCCATCCATGTTGTGTATATTGATAATTTCAAACTAGTAACTTTTGAGTAATTTGTCCTATTGATTTTGTTTGGTATCTTCTGTTTTTCTTATTTAACAGGACTGTGGTGAACAGACTTGGGAAAGATGATTGCTAGATGCAAAAGCTTGGGGGAGGCAAGAAGTCTCACCCTGCCTGTCTAGACAGAAAGGCTTCAAAGTGGGATTGGTTAAGCCTGTCTTAATCTTTCTGAGTTATCTAAACTCTAGTTGGTATTGTATGGAAAATGCTTAATGATGAATCCCTTAATTATTGATGTTAGGAGGGATATGGTGGGTAAGCTGAGGGCAGATCTGCATTATTCTGGTGTTGCTTTGTCTTTTTTTTTTTTTTAAGATTTTATTTATTTATTTTTTAGAGAGGGGAAGGGAGGGAGAAGGAGAGAGAGAGAAACATTAATGTGTGGTTGCCTCTCATGTGGTCCCCACTGGGGACCTGGCCTGCAACCCAGGCATGTGCCCTGACTGGGAATCGAACCTGCGATGCTTTGGTTCGCAGCCCACGCTCAATCCACTGAGCTACGCCAGCCAGGGCTGGTGTTGCTTTGTCTTGATCCTTACTTTTAGTATTGCATTTTTACTTTTTTATTGAAGATGTGTACTTTGTGATTTAAGTTTAAACCAGTTATTCAGAATTTTGAACAAGAGAACGGTGGCATAGTGTTCATTGTAAAGTGAATGGTAATTTTGAGTACTAACATTTTCTCTTCACATGATAGGATAGGGTCTGTATTAAATTTCGTGTCTGTCTAGTTTCCTTCTAGACCCTTGACGTGTCCTAAGCCACCAAGCAAAAATAGTTCTGGTCTGTGAGGTGCAAAACTAGGTTAAGCAATGGATGGTAAGACTCCTTTGGAATTTATGAAGCAGAACTATAAAGTCTGTTTCTTGGAGGGAGGGAAGAATGTAGTGTACTGGAAGGGGAGAAAAAATATAAATGAGGTTCTTATGTATTGATATCCTCTCCTCAGATCTGCTACGATGGCATCCGATGATTTTGATATAGTGATTGAGGCCATGCTGGAAGCTCCCTATAAAAAAGAGGAGGTAATATTCCCACCTCACTCCTGGAATTGGGTTAATAAGAAAAAGCAGTTGTGGATCATTAGTTTCAACATTTTGTGAATTTTCTCTCCCCGCTTGTTTGTTCTGTCCAATGGCTATTCATAAAAGACATAGTCTTTTAGTAAGCTGTGCAGGAGACCCATACCCAAGAGCCATGCTTTCAGAGTGGGCCCCCCAAAGTAGGAGGGGCACATAATGTGGGAATGAGTGCTTTGCTCATAGCTTTCAATGATACAGTAGAAAGTCAGTGCACCTCAGACTTAACTGATTTCTCACTCTCCTGAGAAATAGATGTTGAATAGCTAAAGTTTTGATGTCAAAATTTGTCACTCTGATCTCTTCCTCTTAGGTAGTTTTCTCACTTCCTCCCTTACTTCCTTTGCTAGGAGATCGAGGTGCTTAAAAGTTGGCTAGATAATTGAGAACTTCAATTTCATATGCTTTTTTCTTTGTTCCCTTTTGTTCTTTCTGTGCCCAATGGAATCTGTGTGTCTGCCACCTTAAACTTTGTGACATTTTCCTGGTGAATCCCTCAGGATGAGCAGCAAAGGAAGGAGGTTAAAAAGGATGATCCTAGCAACACCACCAGCAGCAACAGTGGCAGTGGGAGCAGCACCACTGGGGACGCAAGCAGGTGAGTGTGGCGTGAGGAAATGGGTTGGCAGCTTACGGAGGAAAACAACCGTGTCCTCTAGAAAATGGCCAGAACAGAGAGGTAGTTGCTTCTAAGATTGCTGACTTTTAGTAATGTCTTCACTGGTGTTGGGAATAATGGTGACTTGGTTTAATGATGTAGTTTAAGCTTTTCAGTGTAGTTATGAGCATCAGTCATAGTATTGATACATTTTCTTTGAGTAAGATAGCAAGAAGACCCCTACTTTAGAAACATCAGCTTTAGCTGCTTCTGATCCCTGACAGCATCCAGGGCTGTGTGTAAGTTGATTTTTTGCCGTTGCTGTGAAGTACTGCCAGATCATCTGGGCTTTGGTCCTTTGACTGCTTTGTGTTTCCCCTGGCCATACTGTCATTCTTTTTATTTGGGACAGATAATGAAACCTTCACAATAATAAGAATTTACAGTATCTCTCACAGGAAGAAGAGGAGTCGGAGCCATAGTAAAAGCAGGGATAGAAAGCGCAGGTCAGTCATTTTGGGGACTGTTGGGTTTTGAGAATTACTGTAAATGGAAAGATACCAGGGAAAGCAATACATTGAAGACCAGAAGAGATTGGTTGGTTCTCTACCAGAGTAAATAATTCTTTCCATCTGTAGTCGTAGTCGAGACCGGGATTGGTATAGAAGGAGAAATAGTCGGAGCCAAAGTCAAGATCGGCAGCATCATCATCGCAGCCATAGCCGGGACCGTCGGCGTAGTAGTGAGTCTCGAAGTCGGGACCGGCGTCGTGAAGATCGTGTGCGTTACAGGAGCCCACCACTTGCCACTGGGTATCACATTTTGCTATAAGCTTACCTTTGTATGGTAATGTGGATAAAACGCACGCTGGGGTTGCCTCTGCCCACTGTGGTAGTAAGGCGGTCCAGTTACTGCAGGGGTGCTATTAAGAATTCACATGTGAGGTGAGGTGGTGGGATCTGGTTTTCTCATGATGTGAGACCCAGCATTGGACCAGTGTGAATAAAGCTGGGTGACAAAATTTTCACTTTTGTTGTTCTCTGTTCCTTAGGCGTAGGTATGGACAAAGTAAGAGTCCTCATTTCAGAGAGAAGAGCCCAGTCAGGTGAGTTGATAAGGAGCACAATTTTAGGGATTGTGTAGTATGAATAAAAAGCTCTTTGAGTAAAACTTCAGGAAAGTAGTACGTGAGGGTATCTGGAGAACAAAGACCAAGTATTGGGGTGGTGTGAAAGCTCAGAAAATTTTATTCATTCTTTAGGGAGCCAGTTGATAATTTGAGTCCCGAGGAACGTGATGCCCGAACAGTTTTCTGTATGCAGTTAGCTGCCCGCATTCGGCCTCGAGACCTGGAAGACTTTTTCTCTGCTGTTGGCAAAGTAATCTTTTTCTCTTTAATTTTATTCTGAGTAGTCTTATCTTCTGTCCATCCCCCTTTATGCCCAATTTAAGATTTTCTTTTTCCCCTGGATAGGTCCGTGACGTACGTATCATCTCAGATCGGAACTCACATCGTTCTAAGGGCATTGCCTATGTGGAATTCTGTGAAATCCAGTCTGTGCCGCTGGCCATCGGGTTGACTGGGCAGCGGCTGCTGGGGGTGCCTATCATTGTACAGGCCTCACAGGTGAGCAGGCTGAGAAACTGACAGGAGAAGACAAGTTGAAAGTAGGAGGTTGGGACCTGAGCTATCGTTTCCTCCTTCCTCAGGCTGAGAAAAACCGACTGGCAGCCATGGCCAATAACTTGCAGAAGGGCAGTGGTGGACCAATGTGCCTCTTTGTGGGCTCCCTGCACTTCAATATTACTGAAGACATGCTCCGGGGCATCTTTGAGCCCTTTGGCAAAGTGAGTAGAAAATGAGGGAAGCCTCTGAATGGGATTGGGAAAGTGGGGAGGGTGAGTGCTCCTCTTCATTCTGTCTGACCACGATTAACCCATTGTATGCAGAGTAATGGGCATATGGGTCCATGCTGGGAAAGTTAGGCTCCATCTCTCTGTTTAGACTGTCCAGTAAGCAGATGAGTCAGCACTGTGAAATCAAGTAAAGGGGTCCACATTAAGTAAGATTAGTCAGAAAAGGTGTTTTGGTAAAAAAAAAAAGTCCTTTGTCTCTTTTTAAAAAGACTTGGAGACATGTAATTGGTGGCTAGAAAGTTAGAGGTATTTAGAAGTCTGGGTAGGAAAGGTCAAAGGTGTGGGTTACCCAAAAGATTATTAATGATTTTTCCCTCTTCTACAGATTGATAATATTGTCCTGATGAAGGACTCAGATACAGGCCGCTCTAAAGGTTATGGTTTCATTACAGTAAGTCTCTAGTGTTTAACTTGTTTTATTTTAATTTGAGTTTGTGCACTTGCCTGATTTTGCAGCTTAGCTTCATCCTCCTCCTTTAGGAACTGTCCTAATGACCCATAAATGACCCACCTAATGACCCTGGTGCCTGGAGATTGGACTAGCCTTCTGCCCCATGAGATGAGTGCATTGCTTGAGATCTTGGCTTTGTTCCTATACTCTGTCAGTGGCCCTGGTATGGGGGTGTCCAGGAGTTCAACCACCTTCCCTGGTGCTGCTCTTTGCTCTTTGGGTAATAGTAATGATTCCAGGCTGCAGCTAAAAGGTTGGAGGTATGAGGGAGTTTAGGGTATGGGCTTTTATAGACATGCTTTATAGAATTGGTATATTGTCGTGATTGGGTGGGAATACGAAGTCATACTTTCCTCTGATGTTACCCTGTTTGAAGCAGGTTTTCCTGGAGAAGTATCTTTTTATTTAAATCCCACTATAGGGAGAATAGTGAGGCCATGTAATAGGGAACAAGTCTCATCGCTTCCTGACACTCCAACAAAATTGTTTCCAATTCCCATAACTGGTTCTTCTAGCCCCATGTGACTCCAGGCTGAGGACTGGCTGCCAGCCACAAAGTCTGATAGAAGCTGATATTTTCTGGGCTCAATCCAGGCAGCATACACCCCTACAATTACCTGCAGGGCAGAGGGGAGGTAGGTTGTATTCTACCATGGCAATTGCTCACCTCAAAAGTATCCAGTAAAGGCAGACCACCTACATCGCCTGCCTCGGAACTGTCAGTACCACATGCCAGGCCCTAGGGCAGGTGATACCAGAGTAAACAAAGCCAGCTGTGGTGTTCCTGGTGGCGAGTACCTTTCCTAGCTCCCTGTGTGACTTGAATTCAGAAAGGCTTCTATGGAGCTCTTTTGCCTCTACGTCAACACTGTTGACACTTAAACAGCAGACTGGTACCCTCTTTATGTCTGGCTGCTGCTGATGAAAGGGACAAGAGAGTAGAGGCCCAGCAGGTCACTTAGTCAGCAGCCCTGCAGTGAAGGGGGTAGGGTGTGCAGTCTTCCTTTCAACACCAGAATGTGTTCCCTCCTAAGGCTGGGCTCTGGAGGTCCAGATTCTGTGTTCCTGAGAACGGAAACTTCCTAGGGCTAAAGGCTGAAGTAAAGCCCAGGAGACTTAGCTCTCAGTCTGTCTGACTTGTGTTTTATGTGTCCATTTGTGAAACAGCCTGTCAGGCTAGGCTCCCTACAGGTAATAGACTTTTTACATTGTTAGGTTTTTAGTGGAGTTGGAATATTGAAAAGTGTTTGTCATTGAATCAGTTAGAAAAGGACCCTTTCAGAGAACAATTTTAGGGGGATCTGAGGTCACATTCCCTGAGAAAGAAACTTGTACTGCAGTAAGCATGCAGTTTCCTGGGATAGGAGGACTAGGGATTGTGTGGGGCTTTGAGGGCAAGTTTGTGACCAAGAGGTGACTGATCTGCTCTGGGTTTCTTACAGTTCTCTGACTCTGAGTGTGCCCGGCGGGCCCTAGAGCAGTTGAATGGCTTTGAGCTTGCTGGTCGACCTATGAGGGTTGGCCATGTGACTGAGCGACTAGATGGTAGCACAGATATCACTTTTCCTGATGGAGACCAGGAGCTGGATCTGGGATCAGCAGGTGGACGTTTACAGCTCATGGCCAAATTGGCAGAAGGTAGAGTTTCTCCACAGAGTGAACAGCATGGGGTTGAATTGTAGACCAAGGGTTGGGACTTATGTGCACGTTTTCTTTCCCTTTCAGGCTCTGGAATCCAGCTGTCAACCACAGCTGCCACCGCCGCTGCCCAGGCTGCTGCCTTGCAGCTGAATGGAGCAGTTTCCTTGGGGGCCTTAAACCCAGCAGCTCTGACTGGTAGACTGGACTTGGGGAAGGGAGAGAAGTGTTGGGGCCTGGCAAGAAGGAACACTCTGTACTAACTCGCTTTGCCCCTCTGTGTTCCAGCTCTGAGTCCAGCCCTGAACCTTGCCTCTCAAGCAATCGCTTCCCAGTGCTTCCAGCTTTCGAGCCTTTTTACCCCCCAAACCATGTGAGTCACAGGACCTTGCTTGTTTTAGTCACTGGGCGTTTTCTTCCTTTGGCTTCCATTTACTTCTCCTTGCCCCAGGTAAATCAGTGGAGCAGTACATTGCCTCCTGTGCCGGTGGGTCCTGCCACTCTCTTCCTCACAACTATCCTTCTACGGCCCTTCCTCTCTGTTTTGTGGACCAAGCCATCCTGAAGCCATGGACATTTACTCTGTGGGAATTGGGGCCACCCTTAGACACCAAGAAGTGCTCCTGCCCGTGGCCCCACTGGGAATGGACTCTGCTCAGCAACCACTAGTCGAAGAGAACAGTTACTGAACACTGTTTCTCCATGTGCATCGTCTCCTGAGATAATCTTCACTGCCCTTTCCAACCCTCTCTCAGTGATTCCTCGATTCCTGTTTTGGGAAGGCCATGGGCATTAACTGAAGGAACTGACTTCTTTTTTCTCCCCCTGTACCTTTACCCTACAATTTTGTCAAGGAAAAATCCTTAAGCCCTCTCCTCCAAGAGGACTTTGGAGTTTGGGGGCAAGGGGGAGAACCTTGGAGGTGCTGGCTTGCTGCTGCAAAGTCCATGGAAAAGACCTTGGACATGTATGTGCATTGTGAAGCCTTCCTTAGACCTCAGCTTGGGACCAGAACTACTGTGGGTCCAGCATCTTGCTGGGAGCTGTAGAAATGATCCATCCTGCCAGGTATTTTGGACGTCTTAGGGGCATTCCGGAGTTTAGGGAAGGATGGAGTACTTTTTGAGTATCTTCAGTCTTCCTTTGTATAGTTAGTTGTCCTTCTTCCCAGGTCCTTCCTTTGGTCCAGGGTGGGAGGATGGTGGGGAGACTGCTGTTCTCCACCACTTCCCATGTGCCTCTACTGTGGGCTCCACCCAGCTGTTAAAGCTGCTCCTGTCCCCTACTCAGGCACACGTGAGCCCTTCTTACTGAATTTTATACCCTTGTGTCTGTGTACATAAATATATATATATATATATATATAAACTTTGTACAAAAGGCAAGCTTCACTGTTGTGGCAGCTATGTGTGTGATCTGTCAGTGTGTCTGATGTTAACTTCTAATGAGCCAAAACCATGAATGGTTCTAGGGATATAAAATATTTGTGATGGCTTTGTGTTTTCTTTATTTTAATGTTATGCAACCTTTTGGGGGTGCTGGGTTCAGTGAACTTTAATGATGATGCATGACAAGGTAGGGCTCTCTAAGCCCCTCCCCTTCAGCAGGTCTGGGCTGGAAACTGGAGGTCAGGAGATTCTTAGTGTGTTGGGAGATGGTTTTGGGACAAGGACTCCCCAGCAGCTGAGGGCATCTCTTCCACGTGCTGGGACTGGTGGTCCAGGGGGCTCTTACTCTTTGGAGGTAGCCAAATTTATTGTCACACCGGGAGATGAACTTGACACAGTGTTCACTGAGGGCGATGCCAGCCCCAGCATCGAAGGTGGAGGAGTGGGTATCACTTAAAGTCACAGGAGACAACCTGGTCTTCAGTATAACTCAGAATGCCCTTGAGGGGGCCCTTTGATGACTGCTTCACTACCTTCTTGATGTCATCATACTTAGCAGCTTCCTCCAGGTGGCAAGTCAGGTGTAGAATAAACACGCGGAGGGTGGGGACACAGCTATGCCAATGAGCTTCCCATTCAGCTTGGGGTGACCTTGTCTACAACCTTGACAGCACCAGTAGAAGCAAGGAGGATGTTCTGGGCTGCCCCTCAGTCATCATGCCACAACTTCCCAGAGGGGCCATCCATAATCTTCTGGGTGACAGTGACATGGACTGTGGTTATGAGTTCTCTATGATGCCAAAGTTGTCATGGATGACATTGGCCAGGGGTGCCAAGCAGTTGGTGTGGGAGAATCGATGACAGTCTTGGAGCTTTCATACTTGTCGAGGTTCACATTCATCACAAACATGGGGGCACCTGCCGAAGGGGCAGAGATGGTGACCCTCTTGGCTGTAGCTTTCTCCAAGGTAGTGAAGACACCAGGGACTCCACAACATATTCAGCAGTAGCATCACACCATCTGATGTTGGCGGGATCTCGCTCCTGGAAAATGGAGATAGACTTTCCACTGATGATAAGTTTCCCATTCTCAGCCTTGACTGTGCCTTTAAACTTGCCATGAGTAGATTCATACTGAACATGTAGACCATGTAGTTGAGGTCAATGAAGGGGTTGTTGATGGTGACAGTACCCACTTTGCCAGAGTTAAAAAGCAGCCCTGGTAACCAGGTGCCCAGTATGGCCAATCCCTTCACTCTGACCTCAGGATTGTGGCTGTCTTGTCAAACAGAAGGAGCCATCAGCCTGTAACCTGTAGGAAGGAGGACAAGAGGCATGCATACACCTGTACACAGATACACCATCTATATCTGCATTACACCCTCTGCCCCAGGTCTCTTCCATCTGTCATCTTAACTATCTCCAAACCTACCTGCCCACCAGACAGACTTCCAAGCTTTGTCTCTGTGCCTAAGGACAGATCCTGTCTTTCCACCAGGTGGCAGTGTGACAGTAGTACATTCTGCACCTTTTAGGGGGGTTTTATGATCTTGAGAAGCTTAGATACCAGAGAAGTCTCCTAAGCTCACCATTCTTACCACTGGCCTCCATACATGGCCCTTTTTGTAGCAGAAATCACAGTCCAATATCCAAATGGATTTGGGCATCATACATCAGGACTCTTCTGGCCTTAAAGTCTTCTCCCAGTCTTCTCAACTCTTGCATTCTATAGCTCTGTCTGGGACCAGTGACTTCCAGGGAGCTGAGTACTCCAGGAATGGACCTACCAAAGGAGAGGCACATCTTCCTCCCTGCCTGCTTTGTAAGGCTTGTAACAGGTGACCTTCTCAGAGCCTGGCTCATCAGCTAAGAACCAGCCAAAAGGAGGAGGTCAGGGGCAGGGCTGTGTGGGGCTCCTTCATTCTTTACTGGTCTCTATGGCAACAGAATGTTAAGACTTTATTGTCTTGCTAAAAATATGGATAATTGCCGTTAGGTTTTAATTTGTCAGCTCTCAGACTTCTAAAGCAGAGTGATGGTTTTTGGTGATGTTAACTTCTGGGGTTGCCTTTAACACTGAAGTATTAAGTACACAAAGCCTGTTTGTGGCTTAAAAGACCACTTGGGACCCAGAACTAATTCTTGATTCTTTGAGGCTGCTGCAGTCTTGCTGCTGCTATTTCTTTTGCTGCTACTCCCACCCTTTCCCTATCCTAGTTTGTTCTCTGGACCTTGGGGAAGGGAAGGAGGATGCATTATTTTTAGGTGGAAGCAGCTGGCTATGGCCCAGTCCCCTTGTATGTATTGATCTGACTGCTAATGCATCCTGAGAAGCACAGCATAGACCATTTTTGTTAGTCCCTGAAGCTATGGACCAGGTCTCCTCATGGCCGTCTTGAACTCCTCCATAGTATATAGCCACAGGCCTTGCCTCCCTGCCCTCCTCAGATGGTTTCTTTATGTTCCCATTTCTACCTACTTTGGGCTTCCTGCACTTTGGCTCCTTTTACCTCAGTTCTTCTTTGCCTCACTTGGTCTTGCCTCATGCATCCTCTTGCTGGGACAGAGACAATGGTGAAAGTGAAGAAAGACAGTTTTTCTAATCTTAATCTATGTAAGGTGATTGCATCTAGTGGGTGACAGCCAGTGTCACTGTATATGACTCAGTGCTTAGTCAGCCCTCTATTGGGGGTGGTTGGAGTGGAGAGAAGGGGGCAAGAAACAGCCTCTGGGCCCAGCCTACAATAAAAGAAATCTCCCTCAACCTCTCCTGCCTGACCAGAGTGGCCAGGGTCCCAGCAGAGGTGAGGCTGTGACCCACATCCTTTCCCATCATGGTTGGAATTTTCTCACTAGTTCTCAATTCATAACAAGACTTTCACCTGACTTTGGGCTTATAGCCTATGCTTCTGTCTTCTTGAAGGCAGTGGCATTCCCTCCCTTTTCTTTAAATTGTTTTTACTTTATTTTAATTTATTGATTCTACAGAGAGAGAAGGGAAAAAGAAAGATTGAGGAGAGAAACACTGTTTTGTTGTCCCACTTACCTATGCATTCATTGGTTGCTTCTTGTATGTATGTGCCCTGACTGGGGATGTCACAACCTTGGCTTATCAGGGACAACGCTCTAACCAATTCAGCTACCCAGCCAGGGCTCCTTTCTTCTCTTTAAACTGCTGCATTCTTGACACTGGGATTCAGGAAGTAATACTTGGACAGTTAGAAGATTCTATCCTGGCTCCAAAAAGTGAGGTGGCACAATGATAACTGTTAACATTTATTCAGGATTTGTTTGGGGTTAGGCACTGTTCTAATCACTTTATATGTATTGAATCATTTCATCTGCCAGTGATCCTCTGAGGTGGATTCTTTTATTATCTTTACTTTGTAAATGAGAACAGTGATACCCAAAGAGGTTAACTAACTGGCCCCACAATTACAAAGTTCGCAAATTTAGGATTCCAATCCAGGCAGTACAGCTTCAGATGCCTTGACCTAATCTTAACCTGCCTCTCAGCACCACTGTGGAAGCCAAGGCCTTGAAGTCATGGTGAAATGCGGCTTTTTCTGTCTCTATGCCCATACTTCTCAGTAAATCCTGAAATTTCTACGTCCATGTCTGCTCATTTTGCTCTCTCTTCCTGCCCCTCTTCTGATGATCGAAATCTAGCCCTTTAAGACTCTGAAATTTTCCCAGTTGGAGCTGAATTTCCTTTTCAGTATTCTTTGTCCTATTGTAGGTCTTCTTATGCCTTTATTTATAGTTCTTTGTGAACTCTATTAATTGATGGTTATGGCCGCATGAGGCCAGGGATAGATGTGTCCTCTTCGTTATTGCTTTGCTTTGCATATATTACATGTCTGTGGAATTAATTCCCTCTCTGTTCAAGTTGGATCCAGGCTTTCCAAAGGCTGTCCCTTCTAGATTGCCTTCCCTGGCAGCTTTATCTATTCCTCACTCCTTCAAGAGAAGAGGCAGCTTTACTCTCTTTAGTGTTTCCATGGTAGCCTGTGATGCTGTCTGTCTGAAATACTGCTTGCTATCACCAGAGACTGATGTTTCCATGGCAACCAGGTGAAGTCAATAGTCATGAGCTGGATTCGGGAAAGGAATTCTGGTCTGAGAAGCTGAGTGTGTGAATCTTCTGGCTTTCAAATATCCTCCTCCTCTCTCCCAACTTTTATACTCTGTATTCAGAACTGATTTGTTCTGCCCTTGGTTTAGAAAGCAATGTGTGAGGTGAAGCAGACCAGCCAACTGAGATTACGTGGGAAGGTGGACATAAAAAAAGAGCTCATCAAAGATCATTTATTTTTTTAAAGATTTTATTTATTTATTTTTAGAGAGAGGGGACAGGAAGGAAAAAAAGGGAGAGAAACATCAATGTACAAGAGAAACACGATCAAAGATCACCTTTAAAAAGTTGGCTGAGTTCTGTTAGCTGTCCCAGATGATCTGCTCTCAAGAGCCCTTAAGGAGTTGGCTGGAGTTACTGGAGAGCCATTAGCAGTTATTTTTGAGGGCAATGGACAGATATGAACGAGGTGCCTAGAGACTGGAAAGGAGCCAGTCAGTACTGGGTTGCAGAGGGGGGAAAATGACCTTGGAAGTCATAGACTTATCAAACACTTGCCAATGTTCCAGACAGGATGGGAGCATCCATCAGCTTTCAAGCATCATGATGCCTATTTGTTGGAATGAGCGGTGCTGAGAATTAGCCTCCTTCTCCCATTTCCTGGGCCCAACCAAGCCAAGGGACTGCCATTCTGTAGCAGATTGGTCACACTGTAGAGCTACACTGCATGGTTCAGATCTGTCTTTTGTTTCAAACCTGCTGAATGAACTTGGGTATTACTCCATTTTTCTAACTCAGACTCCTCATTGGCAAAAAAAAAAAAAAAAGAAAAGAAAAGAAAAGTAATAGCACCTATCTCAGGGATGTGAGGATTAAATGAAACGATCCCTGTAGATGGCTTGGAACTTGTTAGCTTTCATTATGACTGCCATCACTGTCCCCATTCATCTGGATGCCTATACACTGGATTTCCTCCCTGGCCTCATTCTCATCCCCAGCTTCAGAGAGTACTCAAGATTTATAGGGGGAGAAGTAAGGGTGGGACTATGATGAAAAAACCCTTACTGTTCCTGTGCTAAAAGCCCCAGGCTCACAAAGTCCTGGGTCACATACAACCAGCCTAGCTTCCAGGAAAACAAACCCCATTGTCCAATCTTGTTTTATGCCTGAAACTGTTATCTAAACAGATTACAGCCAGATGTCTTTGAAAAATCAGGGTGAGCCCCCCAAGTACCTTCAGGGTACCTGGTGCCCTTCACTTTTTCTGGCATTCACTGTTAGAACCCTTTGCTTAGTGTCCCTCCTAACCTCCCCCAGCATTCTTTTTTTTTTAACTAAAGATTTTATTTATTTTTAGAGAGAGAGGGAGGGAGAGAGAAATAGAGGGAGAGAAACTTCAATGTGTGGTTGCCCCTCACGTGCCCCCAACTGGAGACCTGGCCCGCAACCCAGGCATGCGCCCTGACCAGGAATCGCATCAGCAACCCTTTGGTTCGCAGGCCCATGCTCAAACCGCTGAGCCACACCAGCCAGAGCTCTTTGAGAGTATTTTAAATCATCCCAGATTCTCTGCCTAATGGTCACCTGTGAGTCCTGTGGGAGGTATGTTGGACCTTGCAGATAGCAACTTAAATTTGTGTTTCCAGAGTGCTGGTGTGCTTTGAGAGGTTAATAAGCAGCCCGAGTGCCTGAATGAAGGACCAGGACACAGGTGGCAACAAACATTACTTCCACTGCTTGTTTGTACAATGCTTGACAAATCACGAAGACATTGGCATTTTTATTCAGTCCTCATGACTATCCTATAGGGTAGGTGCCATCTGCACTGGATAGGCGGGAGAGCTGAGGTTCAGAAAGGTGGAGGTTCAGAGTGACTTTTCTCCCTAGACCTCCATCCAGGAAGTAATGGGTTGAGTGTCCCTCAAATGCCTGCAAGGCCCCATTGAATTTGTCTTCACATCTTGAGTTTACAAGGCCACCAAGCTCTGGGGGCATGGCATCAAGATTCAAATAGATGAGACGGGATCTTAAGCATGTATGCATCAGAGAGCCACCAAGATGATAAAGGACTGAGAAGCAGGATGCCCCTGTCTGGTTTTTGGGAGCTTGACAACTTGACCGCACCACCCACCCAAATGTCACTGCTTCCTGTACCATGGGGCAGGCTGCCCACCACTCTTCCTGTGTGTTTGCTGGTGTAGTTTCACCCTAGGGAGTTGTTTTCCTTCTCCCCACCCACCTATCTACAGCACACATACATTCTTCAAGTCCCAGTTCCTAAAATGTATGTTGTGAATTTTGTTTCTTCCATTCTTAGACAAATTTTAAAGCGCATAATGTTCCCCCCAGTTAGCTGGAATATGGTGTTGTTTGCTGCTGTCTCGGCCACAGTAGGGCCATCACCACCTTGTTTCATCTCTTCCAGGGCAATCTGAAGGTACTTGAGGGCAGGGATGGGGTTTTACCTGTGTTTGTTTCCCTCACAGGGCTCAGCACTGTGGTGACCGTATTGTAATACTTGAGTGCAACAATAAGTGTTTGTAGATGAAAGATGACAATATCCAGGAAAAATTTACTTGAACGGATGTGTATATGAACTATGTTAAATTAACAAAAGATATATGTATGAGTGGACCTTCTGGAAGAGAGACTTTAACCCAGAAGACTTGTGAAGTTTCCTTGAGTGACCACGGCCACCTTTCAGAGGATGACAGCCCCTGCTCCAGGCTCCACAGAGACTGTTACATGCAGCAAGGCCTCGTGATGCAACTGTAAGCAGCGGCCCAGAGTCTAGGAATCCTTTCCAAGACACAAGACTGGCCTCACCTCTGAACCCTCAGGGGAGGGCACAGTTTATGTTCTCAGCCAGTCAGAAGGCCTTATGAGCCAGGGGAATGGGGTTGGCAAGGGTGGGCAGGGGTTGGGCTGGTAAGAGCACAGACCCCAGGACAAAATCGTAGTGGTTAAGAGGAGTGCCAGGGCAGAGGCGACCTCGCCTGGCACGGGCAGGTCAGGTTCCCAGGCCCTTAGCTATCTCTCACACTAGTCCAGATCAGCAGCCAGGCTGTCTTTGCCTTGATCAGAGGGAGGGAGAAAAATGGCCCGGCTCTCAGAGAGGACCCCACCTCTCCCAAGTCTGGCATGAGTGTGACTTCAACTTCCTTCTGTTCTGAGCTCTTCTCTGTAGGCGTCTGGAAGGAACACACAGATGGGTCGGCTGATAGGTCTGGCTGACTTGGGGGGAGGGAGGCCTGTGGTGTGCGTGCATGGGTCCCCTCATGGGGAGGTCCTGCCATAATCATCTTCAGACTTCCGCCACGTGAAAGGCACTAGGCCTTCTTGTTCTCATTCTCCCCTCTTGCCACCTTCGACCATTAGTGGTACTCTTCCTCTGGAAGAGCCCTTCTCCCTTGGCAGCAGCCTCTACATGCTCACTGCTAGTTCTTCCACTGCCTCTGTGGTGGCTTCATTTCCCCCTTCTCCACCTGCCTCTCCCCATGACTCTCTTTAGTCCCTCTTCTTTCTCTGAAACACCAAGGTTTTGTTTTATTTTTATTTTTAATTTTTTTATTTTTCTTAAAGAGAGGGAGAGAAACATCAATGTGTGGTTGCCTCTTGTGCACCCCCCACCAGGGACCTGACCTGACCCGCAACCCAGGCATGTACCCTGACCGGGAATTGAACTGGCAACTCCTTGGTTTACAGGCTGGTGTTCAACCCACTGAGACACACCAGCCAGGGCTATTTTTAATTATTTTATTTAGTTTTGGAACAGGTAAGATATGCTATAGTTAAAAAGGTAGGAAAGGATTGTACAATGAGAACTAAATCTCTCACACCTGTCCTTCACCCACCCACGGTGCTTCACCCACCTTCTCCCAGCTCCCCTTCCCAGCAGCCATCAGCACCAACCTGGAGTGTAATTTGTTGGGTCACAGGCCCCTCTGAAAATCTGATGAGATTCATGAACCTTTTCTCAGGCAAATGCATGAATGCACAAACATATCAGACTGCCCTTTCACAAGAATCACAGACCCCTGAAGCCCATCTGTGGTTTGAGGCTAGGAATCCCAGCCTGTATTGCACCCTCTCCCTTGGTATAATTTGTGGGTCCCTGTACAAAATAAAGACCACAGAGCTCCTTGTTTAAAGAGTTTCAGAACAGCAACAGCAGAGCATTAAAGTAAGCATAGGGCCCTGTGTGACTGCATAGGTCAAACATTCGTAAAGCCAGTCTTGCATCTCCTCCTTCCCTCTGGCTCTTCTACTTCTATCTTTATAGTGATTATTCTTATATCTATGACTCTTGCCCCAACTTGTTCTGAACTTCAGCTGTCAAGGGAACTGCTGAAACTCTCCTTATGGATATTCTAATATTTCATACTCAGTCTCCAAAATGGAGCCATTTACCATCTACTCTCTGCCCCCTAACCCTAATTCCTCCGCATCCTCTTGCAAATTGTGACCCCTCCCTCTTTATACCTACCCACTTAATTGCCAAGTCCCATCTACTCTGACCCTCGAATCCAGGCTGCCTCTAGTTTCCCACTGCCATCTCTGTCAGGCTGGTCCTTCATTGCCCTTCATATGTAATACTGTGATTGGCCCTACCCTTGCCTCTGTTGCTCCAATCCATGCACAGGTCTCCCAGCCTCCTCTTCCCAAAGAATCATCATGATCATGTCATTTTCACACGTAAAGACCTTCAGTGACTCTCACTGCTTAAAGGGTTGGACCCTACCTCCTTTGAAGTAGGGCTTCAAACCAAACCTTTTCCATTACCCTCCTCTTCATGTCCCCGAGGTTTCAACTTAACTGCAGAACCATCTGGTCTTTTAACGGGTCCAGTGTGTTCTCCTGCAATTGAAAATGTGGACCATCTCTGTTCATGGTCCCCAGAGATTAGAGGTGGCTTACCCTACCACAGCTATGTATTTCTCTGGCCCTTCACCATGGCCACTGTCCATGGCCCTGCTTACTGTGTCACCTGTATTTCTTCTACTGTTACTCTTCCTCTCCCCCACCCCATTCTTATTGGAAGGGGAACCTCAGATGAAAAGGTGGATAAAATCACCATCAAGTATCAAGCAGACATGAGTGGAATCCCAGCTCTGTTTGCTTATGGACCTCTCAGACGAGTTATTTACACTCTTTCTTCCACAGTAAAAAAGGTAGTAACACCCTATATAGTCATTAAAGAATTAACAGATAAACTGAATAAAGTACTAAGGATAGTATCACTGTCATATTATCTCATGCTGGGCTGGTCTCACTTGGCTCCTCCTCAGCTATAAGGACGCAGAGGACATCTCATCCCTCTTTCCATCAAGTTCTGGGAACCTGAGTAGGGTGAGGTGGAGGCCTGGCCCTTGGTGCTCAGGTAACTACAGTACACGTTTGAATGTGCAGGGAGCTGCTGCCTCTGTTCTTTTTGTTCAAACTCGTGGCTCAGGCAGCAGCAGGCGTGGGTGTCACCAGGAAAGGCACTGACAGCTTCATTTCTCACCCAGGGTTTGCAGGTGACAGCTGGAGCAGTGGGGCCCTATCAGCAAGAGGTACAGGCTGACCCCACCATGCCCCAGCTGGTGGCCTCTCTGGTGGATGTGGCCTCACCTTGAACCAGTCCAGGGCACAGCTGAATGTAGTTCTGGGAGCTAAAGGTAGCCTCTAGCCTACTCCTTGTGATGTATGTTAGGGGAAGTAGATGGTGACTTGATACCACTGTCACTAAATTACTTCTGGCAGGTAAATTACTCCTAGCTCCTCTCCAGGCCTGTTTTCTCGTCAACAAAGGCACAAAGTTAGATCTAATTATCTCTAACGCCTGTGGTCACCTGCCCCAGACTGCACCAGGACCAAGTCAGTTCTGAAGCCTCCCTAGAGTTTTAGGTTCCTTGCTCCTCTGGGCCTGAGTTTTCTGTAAGAGTTTCCTACAGCCATCCCTTCTGTGGGGGTGTTGAGAACAGAGTCAAAGTGAACAGGTGCAGTAGAAAAACTCTTTATTGAAAAGGGAAGGGTGGCCCCTTGCTGGTACCTCCTGGGTCCTGGCCAAAGTGGGGGTTACCACCCGCTCAGCTCCTCACGCTGGCGTCTGAAGGCAAAAGACTGTCCACACCTCACCTTTAATAGCCTTAAAGGAGAAGTGCCATGGTGTAGTGATAAACCAGAGAAATAATTCTCACAATTAGCACTTCCAGACCCTTGCCTTTAATTTCTTAAAGGCACGTGAACAAGTGCAGCAGGTAAGAGCCAGAACGTTTTAGGAAAAGTCTCCAAGAAGGGTTTCCGTGTATTTACCTTTAAGAACCTAAAGGTGAGGCATATTAGTGCAGAGTACAAAGGTGGAAAACCCTGTAAAAGAGTCTACAAAGCACTTTTCCAGTTCTCGGCTTTAGGATCTCTTTGCAGGAGAGGCGGTCAAGCGCGAAGTAATAAAAAACAAAATATCTTGCAAAACGATTTTCCTTCCTGCCCCGCCGGAACTGCCCCGCCCGCCCACCGCGGTGCGCCCCGCTGGTTCCGAGTCTTGCCTCCCAGGTGCCCTGGCTGGGGGTGGGGAAGGAGGGGGATGTATCCGAAGACCTATCCCCAAACCTCGTGGTCAAACCCGGGCATCCTGGGAGCTTTTGGTTTCCTAGACCGTCTTCACAAAGGAAGCCGGACAGGGGCGGGGCGGGGAGGGGCGAGGTAAGGGGTCAAGCGGAGTGAGTGGTCACCATGGCGACCGTGGTGACCATGGCGACGCGGCTCAGAGCACAGAGAGGTCGTGACACGACCTGGAGCGCTGCTTGAAGAACTTGGCATTGCGGGGCACCAGGTTGGCGAGGAAGCGCTTGGCCTTCTTGGTGAGGCTCTCGCGGCGCGCAGATGGCGCGGCGCCCTCGGGGCTGCCCAACTCCTGCCGCTGGAGCCCTGCACGGCTCCGACCGCGCCGCAGCCGGATCTGGCGGACAGCGCCCTCGAAGAGCTCCCGCGTGTTGTGGTGCAGCGCCGCGGATGTCTCGATGTGCTTGCAACTCAGTGTTCCTGCTAGGTGGCGGCCCTCTGCGGGAAGGGACAGGTTCAGGGGCCTACCTGCACTGGGCCTGGGGCAGAGTGGGGTGTGGGAAGGGGTTGGGCAACGTAAGAGGACAGGCAGGGATGCTGTGGGGAGAGGAGAGGAAGAAAGGAACCTTGTAGAAGAGGTGAAGGGGAGTGAAGAGAAGGGATTCTCAGGCCCCTAGGATGTGCATTGGTAGATAGCCCTTACACTGGGGTGGAATGCAGTGAAGTTTGTGCGCCTGAGGGTAAAAAGGCCTCATGGAAAAGAGTAGACGTGGGAAGGAGAAGACCTGTTGAGATTGCAAGTATAATGAGGTTCTGGATACCCACCCTCCAGTGAGACCTCCCTGGAGCGGGCCAGGTCACTCTTGTTTCCAACCAGGATGACAGGAAGGTCGTGGTGGGGCCTCCCAGCCCGGAGTCTAAGTAGGGTCTCTGGAACTTTGGAGAAGCTTCGTCGGTCAGTGACTGAGAAGACTATGAGAAAGGCATCCCCGGTCTGAAGGCAGTGGTCCCTCAGCCACCCTCCTGCATCCCCCTGCAGATGGGCAGAGAGAGTCAGGGACTGTCAGGGCTGGAGGCATGGGAGAACCTGTCCAGCACCTGCAGCTCCGGGTTGAGGAATCAGGATGCCAGGGAGAAGCTACCTGCTTAAAACAGCAGCGCTACTTAATGGCAGAATCTCCATACTCAGGGCATGTTTGTGGAGGAGGGACAAGTTAGTAATGTGAGCTCCACTCCGGAGAATTGGAGATATAGTATCCTAGACTAGGGTAGCCCTTCCTACTTCTCATACACACTGTATGCTATTCAAGTGTATGTAACCTGGTCTCTCATAATAACCATTTATGTCCAAATGTTCACAAGTCCTCACTTTTTTTTTCTTTCCCTGATATTCCAGAGCCCTGAGCCCTTGTCCTGTCCAGTCAGACTCTTCCAGGCTGAAAAAAATGTGTGGGCAGGGTCAATTTCAGGAGGTTTAGCCTGGCTTGCAGTTGTAGGGTTTGCCAAATCCAGATCCTAACTTTCCTCTGGGTCCGAAGATCCTGGAAAGACAGTGGCTCTCAGTTGCTCCCTGGCGTGGGCCTTTGCCCTCTGAGAGGATAACACATGTTGAAACCAGCTCCTACAGTCCCCCAGCCTTGAGCCAGGCTTTGCCCTTCCCCAGCTCTCCCCGTTCGTCACCTGCTTGCAGTCACATCTTAGTTCTCACCTGTTCCCAGATGTCATAAACAACTAAAGTTACTTCCTCCTTATCCACCGTGATGCGTCTCTCATAGGTGTCCTCTGTTGGGAAATAAGGACAGGGAACAGAGCCCATTAGGAGGCTCCCAACACTGGTGAGACCCAGTAACCAGGGACCCTCCTTCAGGGAGGTTGTCACAGAAAGCACTGTAGAAACTTTTCTTAGGTTCTGGCCTTCAGGGGCTGCTCATTCCTGGAGCTCTTCCATCCCTGACTAGGGCTCCAGAGGCACCCTCAACCCTTGCAGGGCTCCCCCAAATACCTGGGTTCTCTGGCTCATGAGCATTGTCTCCCTGGAGACCGCCGAAAGTGCCTGCTAGGGTGCTCTTGCCCACTCCACTTTCCCCCACCAGCATGACCTTGAAGATGCTGTCCTTTTGGGTAAGGGCTCCCTCCCCTGAGCCCAAGGAGTCAGAGGAGCCAGAGGACAAGGCTTGAGGTGGCCAGTCAAGTTCATCTATAGCCTGGGCCCGCCGCAGCTGGTGCTTGTAGGGGACAGGCATACTGCCTCTTCGTCTGGGGGCCCCTGGGGCAGAGGGTGGATCGCTCCGGTCCAACTCTGCCAGCAGTTTATCTTGCTTCTTCAGCAGTGTGGCATTTGCTTCTGGGGGGCAAAGAGAAACAAGCTATGAGCAGGGGGTGCCTAGCCATCTGCAGAGGGTTCAGTCCTGGCTGCTCCAGCTTCAGAGGCCCAGTTGATGACCATGACCAAGGAGGAGCTTAGAATCTTTGGCCTGACCTCTTACACTGAAACCTCCCCTAGGAGCCTGAACTGGTAGGGCACCGCGGAGCTGACCTGATGGCATGTCCAAAGTGGTTCCAGCCACAACCTATTCAAAACACACCCCATGCAGGGGAGGCACCTGCATGCAGCCTTGCTCACCCACTCACACTTCATGCTGACACATAGGCACACCCCCAGACTAGGCCTCTAGCCCCAGGGCTGCTCCTCCTTCAGCCAAGAGGCTCTGTCCCTACTGCTTCCTGCACTGGCAACCCCCTCACTTGCTGGCTCCCTGAGAAGCTGAAACTGCTGCCCATGTTCTGCGGGGTGGGTAGTGGTAGTCAAAAACTTTGTGGGGAGCCTGTTCCCAGGGAAGGGCCTTTGTTCTTTGAGTTGTGTGTTTTGGGTTTCGGCGGGTGTGTGCATGAGCAGGCTGCCTCTTCCTGTGGCCCTGTGGGTGAGCATCCCCCAGTATGTGGCCGCCGTGTGAGAGTCCTGCATCCCTGGCCGTCCCAGTGAGTTGGAGAGAAAATTACCTTCGTGGTGAGGTGGGGGGAGTGTGGCAGCAAGGGAGAGAGCGGGAGTGGGAGAGAATGACAATGCATGGGGTCAGAGTAACTGGGAGGAGGTTGGACAGACATAACAAAGGGGGATGGAGAGAGGCTGGAAATAGCCCAGGATCCATACTTGGCCAGCAGCCAGAGCCTCCAGGGAGCCAGAAGAAACCCTCATAACAGGTCTCCCGGGGAAGCCCCTTACCCGTGATTCCCAGGCTGGTGGGCTGCCCCTTCCCTTTCCCCCTTCCCTCCCGCCCATCCCAGCCTCTTGGGAATGAGACTGACCTAGGGGGCCAAGCACCAATTTCCCCAGCGAAGCCCTGGGGGGAGGGGGAGGGGCGTTTAAGCAGCTCTGCCCCTCCCCCCAGTCCAGCCCCATTCCTAGTGTGAGTGGGAGGCTTCCCCACTCTCCGACTTGCTCTTCCCCTCTTGCTGTTTGGGTTCAAGCTCTTTTAACCCCTAGTTCTGACTTCCCCACCAAAGCTTCAGCTCCCACCTCCATGGTTCCATCCCAAACCTGCCCAGCTCAGCCTCACCTGGTGTGGGCGACCCTGGCGGGGAGGCCTGGTGGTTGCCGGAGGGGCAGAGTGCTGTGGTTTCTGTGTCCATGTCCATGTCGGCGTCCAGGTCCGAATGCATCCGCGTGCAAGTGCAGCCCGGCGGCGCCTCACAGCACCCGCTACCTCACTCGGCAGCACTGTCAGCTTTTCCCTTTAAATGCCACCCCCCTACGTGTCCTCCCCCCACCGCCAGACACCTGGCGAAATTGTCCCGCCCCCTGATGAGGTCACACATGCTAATGAGTGATGTCAGCGGGATTCCCTCCTTTCTGCTCCCCCCACCCTTTTGTGTCGCTGCCCTTAGGGTGCACACATACTGCAGGTCTGGTTAAGACAGAACAAAGTCGGAGGGCAGAAGGAGAGAGGGGTTCGGAGAAGTGGGGCGAGGGGTCGGTGGGTAAGGGGGCTGAGCGCTGCAGGAGGCTGGGACACGAGGACCAGACATCTTTCTCCAGGAGCCAGGATTATGAGTCATTTGTCCCTGTGTCCCCAGCCCCCTAGCCCAGTGTCCAGCCCGGAGTGGGTGCTCTGTGGCTAAATGGAGGGGCTTGAGACGGAAACCAAAAGAAATGCGGAGAGAGAGGGACTGTCACCGTGCCACCAAGTTTCCCCAACATTCTCTCCTTCCCTGCACCACTCCTTCTTAGCCAAGCCCCACAAAAGTACCTGTTTCCCAGCCTGGCTCCTAGGCAGATGGGGGCTTTGTTTGGGCAGCTCCCTTTTGTCACTACATTCAGGTGGTGCAAACCATTGTGGTTCACCCCCCTTGCTGACAGGTCCACCAACCCAGTGTTAATCAGAGCAGGAAAAAAGGGAGAGACTAACCCTCTGGAAGTTCCCAACCCAAAGGTGGGGATGGAGAGTGCCAGCCCCTCTCCTCCTGTCCCTCTGTGGGTCAGTCTAGCTCTCTGCAAAGACAGGAGGGCCTGTCTTTTACTGCTCCTTTCCTGCCTGGTTTCTTTTCCCTTCAGGCGTCCACTCTTGTTTTCCTTCCCGACACCCACAAGCACCCAAACGTTCTGATTTCCTGGCAGCCCCTGACCCTATTTTTGCCAGGTGCTGAGCTAAGCAGCTTCCTGCATTATCGCCTTTCATCCTCATGACTGTAAGGCTCAGAATGGTAGTCGGGTGGCTGGTCCCCAAATCAATCATGCCACTGGAAAAAAAAGCAAGGGCACCAGATTGGTGTGGCTCAGTGGACTGAGTGCCAGCCTGTGAACCGAAAGGTCACTGGTGCATTCCCCGTTGGGGCACACGCCTGGGTTGTGGGCCAGGTCCCCAGCTGGGGGGTGTGCAAGAGGCAACCACTCAGTGTTTCTCTCCCTTTCTTCCTCCCTTCTTCTCTAAAAAAATAAATGAATAATTTTTTTAAGTAAGGGTTTCAGAACTCCACCCCTCCACCCAGATCTTTCACCTCTACCCTATGCTGCCTTCCCTGTCTTAAATACTCCAACTGTCTCCAGTTACTGGGAACACTCCATGTAGCACTCATCTGTGATCTTTTCCAATAGAAGAGGGAAATCGTAATCTTTAGACTAATATGCAATGACAGTTCATTTTTACCGGAGGTCAACTACAGGGCAACACTGTAGGGTCTAGTGGGAACAGAAAAGACTCCTGAGCACGTACAATACTCATGCACCTTATTCATTGGATAGACCTCAACCACAGACTACTTAATCCTTTATTCACAACTTTAATATGTCCATGTGTGTTCATGTACTCATAGATCAGAAGCACATTAAGAACAGCAAGTCAGCCCCAGCTAGTGTCGCTCAGTGGATTGAGCGCAGGTCTGTGAACCAAAGGGTTACCGGTTTGATTCCCAGTCAGGGCACATGCCTGGGTTGTGGGCCAGGTCCCCAGTAGGGGGTATGTGAGAGGCAACCACACATTGATGTTTCTCTCCCTCTTTCTCCCTCCCTTCCCCTCTCTCTAAAAATAAAGTCTTAAAAAAAGAAAAAGCCTGGTAGATAGGGAAGCAACACCACAAAAAACTTTTAAAGCAATCATAAGCATTTTAAAAATGCTCTAGTCCTGACCAGCCTGGCTCGGTGGGTTGCGTGTTATCCTGCAAAGTGAAAGGTCGCTGGTTTGATTCCCGGTCAGGGCACATGCCTGGGCTGTGGGTTCGGTCCCAGTCGGTGGGAGGCAAGTGATCTGTTTCTCTCTCACATGGATATTTCCCCTTCCTTTCTCCCTCCCTGTCCTTCTCCCTAAAAATAAATAAATAATCTTTAAAAATTGCTCTAATGTCATTTCACATAAAGGCAAACTGCCCCCTCACACTACTGTAACTTCTGAAAACATTGCTGAAGAGGAACCACTAGTTTCTTTGAAGATCCCCAGCTTCCCAGAAAAATTTGTTATATTGCAGATGTGCTAAAGATGAATATAATGTTTTAGAATGGTTTTCTTCCAAAATGAGTTTTTAGGGAAGTTTTAAATTATAAAGGGGTGAGCTTGATGTAGCTGGAAAACTCAATTAGGTGGTTGGATTCATTTCTGTGCCATCAAATTAGAGTGAGTCAGCAGCTACAGAACCCAGCAGGGATTCCTGACCATGACTTCTACCTGCCCTCAAACCAGCTTTAGGCCACAGGAACAGGTTGGGTTTCACCTTGAGCCTTTGGTGCTCACACAGCCTTTGCTGTCTTCCTTCCCAGTGGGAACTGGAGCTAGTTTCAGGTCCAGATCCTGCTCCTTAAGGATGGAATACTGTTGTAATTATCTCAGATTCCTAGCCCATCCCCGTCTCAAGCTGAGAACACCTCCCACCTCCTCTTACACCCCTGATACTGGGCATCAGGGGTCACACTGTCTATTCTGATAAGTGTTTGAAGTTGCCTTTTTCCCCTTGGGTCATTGTTAAAACAAACTCTGGTGACTGTTCTCCAGTGCTCCACCCTCTCCTGGTTAGGAGCCTGTTTTGGTTTTCCCTTACTACCTATACAAGGTCAACTCCCTCTCCCTGCCAACCTGGGGTTTCAGCGTGGCTGAAAAATGTAGTGTTCCTGCTTGTGTCTCCTACAGCACGTCCAGCACCTAGAGAAGCTTCCTTCGGGCTTGTGGGTCTCCCTATACACACAGGCCTTCCTAGTGAACTCTACCCTCAAGTCCTCCCTCCAGCACTCTGAGCCTTCCACCAAGAGGGGCATTCTTACCTTAAATTTTTATCTGCTTTGAAGTTACAGAAAAAGGTTTGGGGTAGGACAGGGGATGAAGATACCAGGTTGAAGGTTCTGAGATGGCTGGTGGGGAAGACAGGCACACGGAGAGGGCACAGCAGGTGATGGGAGGGATGGGAGGGGTAACCACCATTCCTCATTGCACTGGGCCTGACACTGGTGGGACCCAGGGATTTGTTGGCACTTGGGAAGATCCAAAGAGAGAACGGTAAGCAAGAATGAGGATCTGTAGAGCAACCCCCCACTCCAGTCTCTGGAGAGGGTCTGGAATGAAAAGAACTTAGGTCTTTCCTGAGCCAAGATGCCAGGGCCCCAGGGCAGCACCATACCCCATCTCTGCTGTTCCTCAGGCTCTCGCTCACTGGGAGAGAGGAAACATTATGCAGTCAGTGCGCACGTAAACATGCTGTCCGGGTGATCGACAGAAGGGTGGAGAGAGGCTAGACTGGACAGGAAGTGTAAGGAGACTGGAAGTTCCCTGGGGTGCTGGTTCCATCAGGGATGTCTCAGCTCTGCTCCTGGGGCATCGGACTCCTTCTATACCCTTTATCCAGATTTAATGTCAAACTCTAGGACAGCTCCACCAACTTTCTTTTCAGAGGCTGGGTTCCAACATTTTTCAGATTATTCCCTCCTCCATCACCCTCAGCTCTTTGGCTCTGGCCACTGCTTGTGCTCCTGTCCCTTTTCTGAGGAGGTTCAGGGTCCAGCCTACAGCTCTCACCCTCAAGTCTGCTTAGTTTGCTTATCTTGTGGACATTCACCTTGACTAGAACTCACAACTCTATTCCAACTACTGACAGCATTCTTTAGGCTCTAGTTTGGGCCCTCTTCCAGGAAGACCTCTTAGATTTGGCCAAATTGATGCCAGCATCCTCACACCCCAGATATTTGTATTTTTCTCGATTCACCTTTGCCTGCTTTGAGGCAGCCTAGCTACTAAAAGTCCATCTGTCTCCCCTAGGACAGACTGTGTGTGGTGGGGGCAGAGGGTGGAGGGCAGGCATCACAGCTCCCACGATCCAGGGGGACAATCTGCTCCTGTGATCTGCACTCTGGGAGTACTCCACCAATGGGAGCCTTCTGGCTACAGGGCCCAGCCTGGCAGTGAAGAGGCTTGGCACTCACCCTGGTATCAACCGCAGTGGAGCTGGGTCCTGGGTGGTGAGTGGAGGTAGAAAGGGTTGGTTCTTAGGGCCCCTTGAACTTTCTTACCCGCTGAGTGGTATAACATTTAAGACTGTGTGGTTAGAAGATCAATAGGAAGAGGCAGAAGTGGAGGCCAGAGCAAAGGCCCACACAGGAAGGAACAGAGAAAGGTGAGCCTAAGCTGAGACAGGTAGAGAGGCAAGGTGCAGGCTCACAGCTCATTTAACAAAAATCTTAAATTTTGGATTCCTTTATTTTCAGCCTTGATTTCTGGGCAATGACCTAGCTCTGGGACAGAAGCATTTGTTGTTCTCTTTTTTCAAACCAGGCCCTATAGGAAGGATCACAGTCCCAACCTCAGGCCCTGCCTAAATCCTCCCCTTGTGGGCTGGAGGTCTCCAGCCAATTGGCATTCTGGTGCTTAAGGCCACTTTTGGGTGGGGGATTGGAAAGGATGGAGTGTTCAGGTTTATGACCTCTTCAGAACTTTACTTTTTGAAAAGAGCCATCCAAATGGTGATGGTGTGAAGACAGGGTGGTGGCGGAGAGATTGTGATCTCCGGCCAGGTGCAGAGGGAGCTGTGTGTGAGACCTCTCTCTGCCTGAGGGACACCTGACTTAACAGCAGCTAAATAGGGCCAGAGGGAGGCTCACCAAGTCCCCTGAGACTGAAGGTCTGGGAGGGAAGTAGTGGAAGAGAAGCTGAGCTGCTTTCTAAAGGGTTGTTGTCACTGGCACTAGAGCCCTCAGGGTAGCCAGGCCACCTCAAGCAAGCAGTGGCTCATCCTCTGCTTCAACCACCCAGAGCCCTGGCTCAGCCAGTGGCACCAGCAGCACGTCGTCCTCGTCCTCTGGGGACAGGGCTATCGTGTGGGGTTCAGGTGGGGTTCGGGTTGGTCCTGGGGGCTGGGTTGGTCCTGGGGTCCGAAGGCTAGGCAGGAGGCGGCCTCGCAGGGCCTGCACCACTCCAGACAGCAGTGATGGTTCTACGGGCACTGAGGGCAGTGGCCCTGGGGCCTCTGGGACAGTAGGGACAGCCAGAGGTACGCTGGCAGATGGGAGGGGAGCCTTGGCAGGCAGGGGGGGTGCCTGTTCCCCATCATGCCCGCCTACTGCCCCAACCTCACGGGCTGGACCTGTGCTTCCATCTAGGGCTTCAAGGGGAGCATCAGAAGGTGTGACCTGGGGTCTGGTCTCAGGGGTCCGGGCTGCGGTACTAGTTCGAGGAAGAAGCCCCCAGCGGCGGAGACGGCGCACCAGGCGGCGCACACAGCGGCTCCGATGGCGGCGTCGGGTACCTGAGGCACCCCCTGGAGTCATATCTTGGCGCAAGATCTGTAGCAGAGAACGCAGGTTGCCCAGCACTGAGTTCTGCAAGGACAGAAGGCAGACATCAGAGTTAGAGAGGTGAGGAGGGGCAGTGGCAGGGCCACAGTGGGGTTGGGAGCAGGATGAGCTAGGGTTAAGGGTAGTGACTTACATCATTAGGGTTCTCTGTAGGGAAGTCCTCCACAGGTGGGATGGCGCCCTGGGCAATGAGCTGCCCATAGGAGGGAGGTGCCTGCTGCTGCACAATCTCAGCCTCCATTCGGGAGAGGGGGGCAAAGATGCTGGAAGGAATGAGGGCTGCTCAGTCAGAGGTGGTTCTGGGTAGAGCAGCCTGTCCCAGCCTGTACAGGCCTCTTCCCTCCACACCCAGGACAGGACAACTGAAGCTATGCTAAGGTTTTTCCAAGTCACTGAGGTCCCCTCTTTCTCTGAGGTTGCCTTCAGAACCTAGAGCTATCCTTCCCTCGGAGAAGCATCCCTCTCCCCAACCTGGATAACCCCACAAACCAACCCATAAGTTTGTCATGGGAACCTATGCCAAACATGGGCACCCTCATACTCTCTGGTGGCAGCACGGGCCCTGCCTCACCCTCAGTCCCCACTCCTCTACAGCCAGCTGACCTGTACTCCTGGGTGCGAATGGCATAGAGCTTGCAGGTGCAGCCCAGAGCAATGACCAGTAGCAAGCCGCACACAAGGCTGCCAATGACCGCGGCTGTAATGACCTTGCGGGGCAGGGCATAGGAGCAGTCCCACTCGTCACTGCCGTCGGCGCAGTCTGGCTGCCCGTCGCACACCCACGTCTCATACACGCACTTCTCATCCCGGCATCGGAAGTTGCCAGGCTGGCAGTGCCGGCACCGTCTCTCATCTGCTCCATCAGCACAGAAGGTCTGGTAGTTACAGCGGTCAGCAGGCAGGTAGCAGGCTGAGGCACCAGGGGTGCCAGCAGGCCCACAGGGATAGTGTCCAGGTGGGCAGCTGGGGCAGTTCTCCTCATCTGTGCCATCGGCACAGTCCCATGAGCCGTCACAGCGCTGTGCCTCACTGTAGCAGCGCTCACCTAGGCCCTCACTGGCTCCCAGGCCAGAGCCTAAGCCACAGGGTTGGTCCCAAGGCAAGCAGTAGCCCTGAACATGGTAGGTGGCGTTGAAGCCCTGACCATTGCTCCAAGGAACCGTGTGGTAGGCCACGACGGCCTGGCCAGACAGTGTCTCCACGGTGACAGCCTTGCCATTGTTGAAGTGGGTGAGCCTGCGCAGCCGCCGGGAGATCTCCGGGGGCCCAGGGCCGTCATACACATGCACTGAATCATCATAGCCCAGATCCAGGGTTGTGAAGCGCACTGCCAGGCGCCGGCCATCGTGGGGGTCCAGCAGCCAGAGGCAGTACTGGGGATGGGAGACTGAGGCCAGGTGTGAGTAGCCAGGGGAGGAAAAGACCCCATAGAAGTCTTCCAAGGTGTGATTGCAGGGTAAGGTGGGAAGAGAGGCTGGGGTCATGTCAGGGAAGGGATCTGAACTGCAACCTGCCTCATCTGAGCCATCTCCACAGGTATCAACCCCGTCGCAGTGCTGGGCCAAGGGTATACAGCGGTGGTTCAGGCACTGGAACTCTTCCGGCAGGCATATCAGCCAATCTGCAGAGGCACCATGGAAGGGCTGTGGAGCACTGGAGCTGGTGGGATCCTCCCCTCCTCCCTCGGGCTTTCATTGCCTGTGTTAATAACCCCATGGACATCCCTGTCTAGCTCACCTTGGCTGTAGGAGAGTAGAAAGCCCTGGCCCATAGGTGCTCTGGCCCCAGCATAGCTGTAGGTGATGGTGACGTTGCCCCCAGGTAGCTGCAGAGGGCTGGCAGGTGCCTCGCACAGGGAGATCTGTGGCTGGAGAGGGGAGCGTAGGATTAAGCGCTCTGAGCCACAGGCCAGGTGCAGTTTTTGGAACCTATAGGGGTGGAAGAGAACAAGATGTAAGATATTCTTGACTGCTGCTGGCTTCTTCCTCCCTCAGGCCTTTTCTACACACAAATGCACAAATATCTACTTATTCACAATCTGAATAGCCAAGTGAAAATTCAGTTAGTCAAATTCCTTAGTAGTCAATGGCAACAGTCCTAACAGAGGCCAGTGGCACCATGAGACTGAGATACATCCTGAAAAACTGACTTGTCTTCTGCAATAAAAACTGCAATAAAAACAGGTGCAATGCTTTCCAGTTGTTGCAGCACTGTCACTCAAGTACAATATTAGCGGTAACTGACAATTACCATATAGTTTGATTAACCAGAGCTTGCCATCCCCTCCAAATGCCTGGTGATTAGATGCAGGAACACCAGCACTTCGATCCCTCTGCCCCAATAGCCTCTCCCTTCACCTACCCCTTTCTGGGTAAATTCATGAGAAGTGAACTGTGTGAAGCCAACAGCTAGGTAATTAACATAGGCCCCAATCCCATGGCCCAAGGTTGGAGGAGCCTGTGGAGACCTGGACTATTTAAGAGATCTGGGGAGGCTGAAGGTTCTAAACTGATTAAGGGAATACCTCTGAACCCTAGGCAAGGATGTGCAAGGATTGAAGCACTCCTCAGAGCAGCCATACAAGAGCCCAAGGACTGTTTCTAGGGAGAATGCTGACCTTCAGAAATGACCAGGACCCAAGCTAGATGTCCATCCCTGCCCACCTCCAATTCACTGTGTCTGATCAAGAATAAGCCAGACTTTTAGGACAGATAAGGCAGAATCACATTCTACTCTTACCCCTGTTGACAGGGATAAAATTTCCACAAACAAGTGGAAGGCTTTCCCGTGATGAAGCGGGGAGGGGCAGGGGAGTAGAATAGGGACTTGCCCTGCTTCTCACCTGACTGTTACAGTCTGATCCTTGCTGCCAAGGATGAGCCAGGTGCAGTTGGCAGGGGAGCTTCGGCTGTCCCGGCCCAGGGGCCTCTGTAAGATGCCCTGTACTTCCAAAAGCACTGCTGGGGGGTCCACACAGGCTGGTGAGAGAGGCAGGGAAACTGGTTGAGAGTCTGTTACCAACCCACCTCTCCCCAGGCTTGAGGCCTTCAAGGGCCTGGGTTCTTCAAGAAGGAGCAGACAGCCCTGGCTGGGTAGCTCAGTTGGTTATAGCATTGTCTCCATAAGCCAAGGTTGCAGGGTTTGACCCTGGCCAGGGCTCATACAAGAATCAAACAATGAATACATAAATAAGTGGAACAATAAACTGATGTTTCTTTCTCTCCCTCTCTCTTTTCTTCTTTCTCTCTAAAATTAATTTTTTTTAAAAAAGGAGCAAACTTCCCCTGACCACCACACTCTATATAGTCAGTCTTCAGTGGGTCCCCTTCCTCCCCACACGCATCATGGCTTCACCTTAAAAGTAACAAGAGCATAAACAATCTGAGGTCTGCTTTGTGCCAGCCACTGGGGCCACTCTCGAGGAGGAGCAGGAAATACTGTCTGTACTCTCAGAGACTACATTCTGGCTAGGGAGATCAAGCACAGAGATTGGGAAAAAAACCCAAAAGTGCATAACTACCAGGTGGGGGCTCATACTGGGTCTCAGTTTCCCCATCTGTAAAATAAAGAGTGGATAATCTCCACTCAAAAACTACGGTAGGTACCAGAAGAATTCAGAGAAGAGAGACTCCTTCTCTTGGGCCTTCCCTCATTTTACCGAGCCCCAAGGCCCCAGAGACACCATCTGCTCACCAGGATTTGGGAAAATTATCCGGTCTGGATGTGCCAGCGCGCCTCCTAGAGGAAGAGCGAGAAAAGGCAGGAGAGGGAGGTATTTACAAGTTTTCTTCAACTGTACAACTCAAGGGGGGAAAGCAGCCACCTGGGACTTCCCGGTAGTTTATGGGAAGGGGTGGTGAAGCAAGGGGACTACCGCGTACAACCTCAAAGGAAGGTCCGGCAGCATGGCCTGAGGGGTGGCCCGGAGATCTAGGGAAGCCGGAGGGAGGATGAGGGCTGAGGGGGCGACTAAAGACTTCTCGGGGGCTGGGGCAGGCAGCGCTGGGTGCGGCGGCAGGGCTGGGGGCAGGGGCTGGCAGGGTAGGCTGAGGGGCAGCAGAGGAGGAACCGAACTAGAACGTCTGGGGCCGTGACAGCCCTGGGGCGGGGTGCCGAGTGAGGAGTTTCGTTTCGGTTTCTTACCCAGGAGGAGGAAGAGTAGGATGGCCAGCGGCATCCTGAGCCGTCCGGAGCAGCAGAAAGAGTTCTGAAGCCTCTGTTGTCTACCCAGTGCGGAGACAGCGCCGCTTCGAGCGTCCAGGCCCCCCAGTGCAGCCTTCCCGAGGGGGTTCCATGGCCCGGGCTCCTTGACCCTTGCTCGGGATGCCAGGGCTGGGGGCGGGGAGGCGGCGACGGCCCAAGAGCAAGGGCGGTGACTCTCGCCAACTTCGGAGTTGTCTTCCGGGCTGCCGCGGCGTTCCCACTGAAAGCCGCCTCTCGAAGCCAGCTCCCGAAGCCCCGGGAATCGGCTCGAGGCCGGGTTCCGGGGCGCGCCCTCGCCTACAGCTCGCCCGCAGGCCGCGAGCGCCCGGGTTGGGCTTGGCCGCCACCTGCCGGGGCTTGAGGCCACTTCCTCTTCGAGCCAAACTTTGCCGACCCTCACCTGCACGGCCGGTCCGGGGGCGACTTAACTTATCCAGTCCGCCTACTCAGAGGAACGCGGCAGGAGACCGGGGAGGGGGACAGGAAGCACTGCCCAGCTCCCCGGCCCTCGTCCGGGCGGCACCCTAGGGCTTGGAGCAACCGGGGCAGAAGAAGGGGGCGGGGACGAGCCTAGCCCCACCCCCGCTCCATAGCGCGCGCCGGCGCGCCCGCCCGCTTTAACCCCTTTCCGGCCCTCCGGGGACTGGTCGGACTGGCTCTTCGAACGAGCGCTCGGTTTGCAGTTTTATCTCGCCTTTGTTTATTCCTTTCGGTGTAACTCGTGTGTTACAGGACACGTTTGCCAAAGACAATTGCTTATTCCGTATCTGTCAAGTCTTTCCTTTGGCCTCAGCTCTCAGAACTTTTCTTGTGCCAGTGTCTGAGCCACGGTAGCACTTTTTGTAGTTAGCCTCTATTACAGAAATTACCACACGGTGTAATAACTATTTGTTTACTCGTCACTCCATGCCCCGCCCTGCCTCTTTTCTGACAACTGAAACTTCCTGTTTACCTTTGTACCCACAGGGTTACTCTCCTGCTCTGACACAGAAAAAACTCAATAAATGGTAAATAAATGAATAAACGTGACTTCCCCACTTGCTTGCTTTGTGACCTTGAGAAAATTATTTAACCTCCCTGTGCTTCTCAGTTATGAAATAAGGGTAATAATAGTGCATCTCCCTCGTAAGGTTGTCAATCCCTTAGGGAGATAGTGCAAGTTGAGCATATAGAAGGTGCTCCATAATTGGTAGTAATAATAACTATTTGTCACAGGAGATATTTCTAATTCATGGGAACTTGGGGTTACCGATTTCCTGTGGCAACGATAGGTAAGATTAATAAACAATACCAACAGCAAATATTTTTTTAGCTTTTTTCTTTTCACATTTCAGGTACAAATCTAAGCACTTTTCAAGTGTTTGCTCTTTTATTCCTTTCAACAATCTTGAGAGGTAAGATACTATTGTTACTCCCATTTTACAGATAAGGAAGGAAACTCTGGGCACAGAAAGGTTAAATATTTTTCCCAAGATCATGGATCTAGTAAATGCTGAAACAAAGTTTTGAACCTAGGTGATCTTGCTTTGGATAGACCATACACTTGGATCCTTACTATTCCCACCGCATTACAAATGGTGCAAAACAGTTTTATGTTTATGACATTGGCTTTGATATGTTCAAAACTGGAATCTCCACCTGGCCTGAAGCCACAGAGTTGGTCAGGAGAAGGCCTTTCTGCCACTTGGACCCATGCCTCACCTCTCTCTGCTCTCTACTGCAGCCCTTGGGATTAATGAGGGGTGAGACAGAACCCTCCATGTAGGAGGAGAATGTTGAGCAAAGGAAAGAGGGACAAAGAGGTTGGGGGAATTAAAAATATTTAAGTTCTGAAAGTGATCATGGAGCTTTTAGTAGCATGCTTGGCTGTGTTCTCCATGCTGGGTCCTTAGGTGATGCCTGGAACTCTTAGGATTTCACCTTAGCTTCAGGGAGCTTTCAGTCTAGTTGGAAAAAGAGGTCAGACACATAAATTAAAAAGCCAGAGAGCCATGGGCAGTACCCATGGCAGCCAGAATGTGGGTGGTTGGGAAATGTGGGCAGTTGGGAAAGGAAGCAGGACAGATGGTGGTGAGATGGGAAGAGTTGCAGGGGGAAGGAGGAAGCGAGCCTATGGTCTGGTGTGCTGAATAAACAGAAAATTGCTGAAAATAAAATCAAGATCTATGCTGTTGGAAGCAATCATCATCATCATCTGGAAGAAAGTGCACCAAAGTAGAACAATGTCAAATACTTTTTGAGCTTTTTATTACTTATTAGAATGACTTCCAAGTGTAAGGCACTGTGCAAAACATATTTAAGAGAGAATTCAAACCAAAAACAGATGAGGAAGAAAAGAGGACCAAGGTGCTTATGAGTTTAAGCTTTAGTTTGTTTAGTGAGTTTAAGTGTCCAGGCTTACATCAGTCACGTCCTAGACCATCAAATACATGTAGGAATGGGTCTATGGAGATGTTCTCAGAATTCTTTCAGGAATTATGTAAAATAGTGGAAGCAATGGAATATGGGCAGAAGTTTGGTTTTCAAAATGACAGCATAACTTTTACAGAGTACTCACCATATGCTTGGCGCTGTTCTAAGTACTTCACATATATAATATCATTTAATCCTCACCATATCTCTAGGAAATAGGTGTTGTTTTTGTCCTTGTTTTATAATTGAGGAAACTGAATCATAGATAGTTTAGATAATTTGCTCAAGATCAAACTACTAGCATGTACAGGAGCCAAGGTGTTAAGGTCTGAATGTTTGTGTACCCCCAATTCTTTTTTTCTAGTGTATCAATAAAAATACCAGGTTTAATATGAATTAAGCCAAAAAACCAATGATGCCAAATATTGAATTTATATTGTACTGTGCTTCAAACCCTGTCCCCGCAAACTCTTTTGTCGATTTCCTAACCCTGAGGATGATCGTGTCAGGAGGCGGGCCTTTGGGAGATGCTTTGGTCATGAGGGTAGAACCCTAGCCTTTTCTGCTGTGTGAGGACACAGTGAGAAGGCACTGGCTATGAACCAGGGAGAGAAACCTCACCAGAAGGTGACCATGTTGGCCCTTAATCTTGGACTTCCGAACCTCCAGAACTGTGGACAGTAAATTTCTGTTGTTTATAAGTTACCCAGTTGGTGATAATTTTTTTTAATAGAAGACTGAATGGACTAAGACAGCAACTTGGTCTGGAGAAGTGGGGGTGCTGCTGTAACAAATACCTAAAAATGTAGACGTGGCTTTGGAGTTGGGTAATGGGCAGAGCTGGGAAGAGTCTGGAGGTGCATGCTGGAGACAGCCTCCATTGCCGTGAATGGACTATTAAGGGCAATTCTTGTGAGGGCTCCGAAGAGGACAGCTATAGAGAGGGCTTCAGTTTTCTTAAAGAATATCTATGTGGTAAAGAAAATGTTGTTAGAAATATGGACAGTAAAGGTTATTCTGAGAGGTCTCAGATGGAGCTGAGGGGTGTGGAGAAAAGGGGACCCTTTTTACAAAGTGGCAAAGATCTCTGCTTAACTCTGTTTGAGTCCTAGTGTTGTGCAGAAGGTAGAACTTGTGAGCAATGAAATAGGATATTTGGTTGAAGAAATTTCTAAGCAAAATGTTGCAGAAGCAGCCTGGTTTCTCTTGAATGCTTATACTAAAATGCAGGAAGAGAATACAGGTGGAATTTTTCATCAAAAAGGATGCAGAATTTAAAGATTTGGAAAATTCTTATCACTGTCTAATATAGTATATATTTTATTCATTTACCTTGTTTCCTGCCTGCTCCCCTCACAAGAATGTAAATTTATGGGGGTGGTGATCCATTTGTTAGCTGGTATTTCCTCAGTAACCAGGTACAAAGTATATGCTTAATAAATGTTGGTTGAATGAACCAATTAGTCAATGACTGTCAGTCATAGGCATTACATAGATTATATTTTTAATCCACTCAACTACGCTTTTTATTATTAACCCCATTATAAAGAAGAGAAAATTGAAACTTAGGGAGGATGTATAACTTGCAGAAATTCACCCCAATACTAGTTGTACAACTGGATTCAAACCTAGATCCTGTCATTCCAGAGCCCTTGCATCTAACACTGTGTGGTACTGCCTCTCATGTACTAGAAACTATTTTTAAAAAACGGGTAAAATGCATTAGTGCAGAGGAAGGCGATATGAATGGTGTGGGGTCTTTAAGCCATATCATGTGATAAGCTGTTTGTGGAACCAGAAAATTTTACACATAAAGAAAAGCTTAACTTTCATGAGGGATTGAATACACAAAAACTCGATCCAAATATTTGAAGAGCTGTAGTGTAAAGCAAGAATTTGTTTATTTTGTATAGTCTGGAGAGCAGAAACTGGAATTAATGGAGCAAATAAAGAAAGTCAGCCTATTCCCTGCTTGAAGCACAGAAAACTGAGGGCACAGGTAGGGTTAATGCAGAGGGACACCTGTCCCTGGGCCTTCAGAGCTCCTTGACAACTATGGACTTGCTCATGGCTTTCAGAGTGTCATACCTTCCCAGAAGAGAAGGGCAAAGGGAAATTCTGAAAGCAAGTTGCCTTAGATGATCACATGAAGCCAAAGAAAGTGAAAGAATGTACGTAATTGTGCTTCTATTTGTAAAGAGCAGAGCTCCTAAAATGGGATTACTGGGGCAGAAGCTATAGTCAAAGGGAGTATGTAGGTTTTGTTTGTTTGTTTTTGTTTTAATGGTCAGGGAAGGCCGCTCTAGGAGATGACAATGGAGCTGAGACCAGGATGATGAGAACCACAGAAAAGCACTTTTGTTGTCCTCATTTTATTTTTTTTAAAGATTTTATCACTTTATTTTTAGAGAGAGGAGAAGGGACAGAAAGAGATAAACATCAATGTGTGGTTGCCTCTCACAGCATCCCTTACTGGAGACCTGGGCCGAAATCCAGGTATGTGCCCTGGCTTGGAATAGAACCAGTGACCCTTTGGTTTGCAGGCAGGCACTCAATCCACTGAGCCACACCAGCCAGGGCAAGTATGTTGTTTTTAATTGGAATAGATGGCACAGGTAACTGTTTCAGAAAAATTTTAGAGCAGGTCACATAACTGTAAGTTTGAATGTACTACTCTTCAATTCTCTTCATCAGCATTAGGTGTTACTGCCCTCATTTACTTTGATACTCTAAATAAAAAAATTACAGTTGGCCCTGACTAGTGTGGCTCAGTGGTTTAAGTGCCTGCCTGTGAGACAAAAGGTTGCCAGTTAGATTTCCAGTCAGGGCAGGTGCCTGAGTTGCTGGCCAGGTCCCCAGTAGGGGGCGAGTGAGAGGCAACCACACATGATGTTTCTCTCCCTCTCTTTCTCCTTCCCTTCCCCTCTCTCTAAAAATAAATAAACAAAATCTTTTAAAAAATTATAATTGGTTTCTTTAATTTGCATATCCCAAACTACAGTGGGGTTGGTCATCTTATATCGGTTAGCCACGTGACTTACCTAGTCACTAACATCCTTTGTTCATTTTCCTTTTGAGTTATGTTTTTCCTATCAATTTGTAGACTCTCTTATTTTTTTCATTTAGATGTAGATGTTTGATTTAGAAACATTTTCACAATTTATTATTTGTATTTTCAGATTTATTATATCTTTTTACCATTAAAATTTTAAATTTTATGTAAAAAAAAAAGTGAAAGGGGAAAAGGGCCTGGGGTGGAAACAAAGGTCGGCCACAGTTTCAGTAAATTTCTAAAAATCCTCGGTTGGGATATGGATGAGGTTGGGTTAAAAAGAAATGACTGGAGAAGGAATACAGACAGCTCTTGGAAAACCTTGGCTTGAGAGAAAAAGGGGAGGTTGGGGAAATCATCCAAGACTGCAGAAGTATGCAGTAGAGAGCTTTTCAAGATGGAGAAACTTCTGTGTTTGAAGGGAGCGGGGAAGTTGAAGACCCTGCCATATGGCTATGGGAGCAAGCTTCCTTGTGCTTTGGAAGAGCATGAGATGGAGGGCTGGGGACACCTCTTGGAGGTTTGAGAGTGACCTCAATCATGCCCATTGTTTGAGCCCCTGGTATATTACAAAATTAAATACTAAGATGGTTTTGATAATACTTGGTATATTTTGAATGTTTATACTTGGCAAATGAAACTTTTAGCACAAGGCAATAATATAGTGCTAGTCACAAAATACCTACAGACACTTTTTTAAACTTCAAAATTTAAGAACCTTGTAAGTGTGAGGCTGGGCTTAAAGAATTCTGGCCCCAGGGTGAGGATGAGTTTAGGAGAGTGTGTGCAGGTTGCAGGCTCTCCCCATCCCCCAAGGTCTCCAAAGGCCTCAGAGAAGTGTCACAGAAATGTCCCACCCTTACATAAAGGCGTTACAGAGGCCCTCTTGCCATGGTTAGAGGGAGTTCTGTCACAGCATTCTGAAGTCCAGGAGAGCGGACCCATCGGACGCCCAAACAGAAGCCTAGGCGATCAGCGTCCTGGAGTGATCAGTGTCTGAGGCATCCACAGGGGGGCAGTGTGACAACTCAGAGGACCTCTGAAGAGAGGGTTACAAAGTGTCTCTCTTCCTCCCGCGGATCTTCTGTCCCAACCCCCTCAACATTGTCCTTCTCGGAGTTACTCGAGGGCTGCCCACCAACCCCCACACGGGGACGGGAGACGGAAACTCTGACAAGCCCCTCTCTGCAGCTGGAAGACTAAGGCTTGTCATCTTGTCGCGCCCATAGTACCACCCGTTTAAGTACAGGTGTCCTGGGTGGAAACACGGAAAGTGGGAAGGGGGACAGGACAGGCTGGTGGTATCTGTGGTCCTGTGCGGGGTGGGGGGTGGGGCGGTTGACTTTGCCTCTGCTTCTCTTACTCCGGGCTTGATTTGCAGTGCCAATACCCAGCACAAGGGGGAGCTGCCACCTTCCAAAACTTGCCTAGCTGGTCTCTGCTGTGTAGGGGGGTGTGCACCGCCAGCCTGAGAGGGTTGAGTCTTTGGTCCCCTTCCCCAGCTGTCCTCCACCCAGAACTTATATGCAGTTTTGTGCAGGCATAGGGTGGGGGGACCTCTGGAGCACAGGCCAGTAGAGTGGAGGAGACACGGGACAACTGGAATGGAGATTAGAGGGCTTTAAGGAAGAGAGACCCTGCTGCTAGGCTCTCCAGGTCAGGGTCCAGGAGCGGCCTGGACCGGGGTACAGTAGTAAGGATCCATATTTCCAGAAGAGCTGGGCTAACACAACCAAGTACTGACCCCTCCCCCTTCAGGGGTAGGCTAGGGTGGGGGAGGGGTCGGCACAGAGGGAAGAGGCGTATAGGGACAAAGTAGTGGTTCTGGGGCTCTGACCTCTTTATCTCAATACATTTTTCTTTATTTTTTTAACCTTTTAAAGATTGAGGTGAAATATAAAGTTACAGAAATAGAGTTTACAGAAATAAAATAAGCTTAAGTGGATATATAGTGCAATGCTTTTTAACTTACGTATTCATTACTTATTATGCATAATACTTATGTACATATATATACAACACAGTACTTGTTTATACAACACAAGTACTTGTGTACTCACAAGTACCACTATTTACTTATGTATGTCACAGCTCTCATTGGCAATTCGAGTCAGCAAACTTTTATTAACTTACGGGGCTTCTGTGTGCCTAAAACCATCCTACTCTTCTGTAAAAAAAACGTAAGGAGCCCTAGCTGGTGTGGCTCAGTGGACTGAGTGCCCGCCTGGAAACCAGGGGTTCACCAGTTTGATTCCCAGTTGGGGCACATGCCTAGGTTTTGGGCCAGATCCCCACTGGGGGATGCGTGAGAGTCAACCACACATTGATGTTTCTCTCCTCTCTTTCTCCCTCCTTTCCACTCTGTAAAAATAAATAAATAAAATCTTAAAAAAAAAGTAAGGACAATTTAATGATGGTGTTGAGAGGAAATGCATGTGACAAGAGACTGACCTCTAATTCAGTGTTTCTTGAGCTCATTATCACCCTCCCCCAGGAAGCCTTTTTAGACTTTTCTAGTCACACCCCAATAAATTTTACTATGGATTAAAAAAAAAGTAAGGACAGTACATATTTGTCCAGTGGCTGTGATGACCAGGTCAGTATTACTATAAATCATAGTCATTCCTTGACAGGATGACACGATTAGTGCCTTAGATGGCAACAGCCGGCTGTGCGATCACTTGCAGTGGCTGTATTTTGGGAATCCAAAATGAGACAAATTGTCATGTCTGCATATACTAACTCACAGGACCTCAGGAAGATATTATTGGATCCAGGGTATATGGTCAGGGCAGCCACACTCCTAGCACAGAGTCAGGCACTGAGTGGCTAAGGAGAGCATTTCTGGGAATTGATCCTTCTCTCTGGCCTGGTGCTACACATCTCTGGAAGCTGGGTGAAGGGTGACGTCTTTGACCACAGGCGGGATCAAAATGAGCTGCAGCCTGTTGCATGCGTGTGAGTCTGCTAGGCCTTCGTAGTCACTGGTGTCCTGTTCCCCTTTTCTTGTCCCCCCCTCCAACTTTGTGGTCAGCCTGTCCTTGATCCCATGATCCCATCTTGCCCCAAATCAGGGAAGTGCCCCTAACGGGAAATCAAGTGAGTGAGCAGGAAGTGACCCATGGTGAGGCAGCTCCACACCTGGCCTGGTCTCTGAGTCAATGAGCTACTTCAGACACTCAAAGGACGTCCTTCCACCAATTCACTACAGTGTGGACACCTCTTCTGTTCCTTCTTCGGTTCCCCCCTTCCCAGGTGTGGGTCTTTGGGGGCAGGAAGCTAGTCTCCTCCTCCTCCTCTAAGCCACAAAGGGGCCCTTGGAGGAATAAGGGATTCAGGGGGCACTTGGCCTCAGTGTGGAGGCAGAGGAAGCTTCCCCCCCAGAATGTGGTGACAGCTCTGATCTGGGGTGCCTGATCCTGTTGTGGAACCCCTGGGCCCAGGACTGGTGAGGGACAGGGGAGGACAGAGGGGGTTGGGCCTGACTGGGGAAGGCTGGCCTGGAAGGCGCTCAGCCATCGGCCCTGGGCCAGGGTGGAAAGTATGTGTGTGAGCTCATTTGGAAGGTGGCTTTTGGCCAGTGAGGCCTGCCTCCCTTTCAGGCCCCCACTGTCCAGCCTCCTTGCAGGCTGCCTCTAGGTCTCCCTGCCCCCTCCCCATCTCTGGGTCTCCCCTGTCTCCCAAGACTGTCTTAAGGAGGAAGGCAAATCCCCCCAGGCTAGGTGTGCAGGAATTGATCTTCTAAAGGAGGTGAATTCGGGTTTAAGGGTGGGCGGTTGGAAGGAGGAATGGGAACTGCAGGACAATGGAACATCCTTGACTGGGGCTTCCCTGGGGTTTTAGGGAGTGGGAACTGCCCTTGAAGGCCCTCCCAAACCCTTGCCACAGCCATTGACCAAGCTCTTCCCTCCCCTACGTGCTGCCATTGTTCTACCCAGTGCCTTGGCTTCTGTGTCCTGCTGCCTCCTTTCTCCCCCAGCAATGCCTACTCCTGCCACCATGAAGGGACATGACTGCTGGCAAAGTAGATTCCTGAGGAAGGGCCCTTCTCCCCCGGCACCCCCAGTCTGCGTGCTGATGTCATATGCACTGCAGGGTAGAGTAGTCAAGCACGTGAGCATCCCGGCAGATCACCTGCCATGCAGACACCCAGCTAAGTGGGGTCCACGCGGCAAGGGATACTCAAGAGACATGGTCAGAATCTGCCTGTACAGAAAAAAAAAAAAAAAATCAGACGACCTGGGGTTTAGTTTTGGACTAACAAGCTGTGGCTTTCAGCAAGTCTTATCTGGGTCTCAGTTATGGCATCTGTAAAATGGAGGCAGTGTTAGTACCTGTGCCATTGGGTGTTGTGAGGATCTTGGCAAATGTCAGTTTCCTACATTTGGAAAGGGAAAAAGGAATACAGAGGGGTTCCAGGGAGAGGACTGGGATGTCCATCAGATTGTGGGGAGAGGGGGCCCTTGAGGAGGGACCCTGAGAGGTGAGCAGAACTGGCTAGGCTGTGTGTTGGGGGGTCACTCTGCTCAGTCCTCTCTTCTCTAGGATTCCACTTAGGTCTTCCCTTCCCACCCTGCTGACCCCCTGCCTGGCTGGCAGCCTTGGAGGCATGGGCGCAGCTGGTGGCAAGATCCTTAGAGAAGAGAGGTGATTGCAAGGGAGTCCGTGGCTCCCTGCTCCAAATGTGTGGGGTGCAGTGGGGAGCAGAAAACTGCCTCTCTTCAGCGCTTGCCCCCAGTTTAGTCTCTTCGGAGCCGGCTTCCCTGGGTTCTGCCCAAACCTCCTCACAGATTCCCCTTGGCTCCCTCCTGGCTGCTCTAACTCACATGTGCTGCTTTCGAATAAAGGAACTTGGAACCATAGACATTGGGTCAGGCCAATGGACAAAGGGGGTAGGGCCAGTGAAAGCACATTTGCAGGTCTCTTAGGAGCCTTGGGGCCCTCTGCTCTCCTCTCACCCCAGCCTGACCAGGGCAAGTAGTTCACTCATCCAGGGCCTGGAGGTCACCAAGTCACTTCCTGGGTAGCCAGGCAGCCTCACTGGGCTGGATCCCTCAGCCCAGGGCAGCACGAGACCAGCAGCCTCCACCCCGAAATTCTCTCTGCTCTTCCACCCCTTCCCCCTTTGTCTCTGGTCCTCCATTCCCATCTTTCCCCTTGGCTTCAGAGAGCATCTTGTGATTCCAGAATCAGGGCCAAACAATTTCCTCGTGATGGGGAAACCGCATTCAGCCTTGGGAGCCCGGGGCTCTCCCTCCTCTTCCCTCTGGTCATCCCCCCTCCCCAGGCTCCTCCACTGGTTCCAGCTGTGTTTTGCAGAACTCCCACTGGATAACATCTGTAATTGCCTCCAGATGTGGGCCACGAAAACACAAGGGGGCCATGAGCTCATCTTTGAGCTCCTTGCCACATGCACAGGCCTCAACACCGCCAGACACCCCTGACTTTTCCGTGCCAGCTTCTCAGGGGTCCCTATCTCCTCTGGTGAGGGTGGCAGGGAGGTGGTGTTCAACTCCACTGAGACACATGGGCTGTGCCAAACAGCTGTTGGCAGGAGAGGCACAGGAGGCCGGGTGCAGGGTCAGGGTTCCTGGCTGGCAGGAAGGTGGGGTACCCCTTCTGCCAAAGCAATCACACCAAGCAGCCCTGAATAGCAGCTGGATAGGACTGGCCTAGGTGGGGCCAGGGCTCTTGCAGGCCGGCTGTGGAGGGCGCCTGGGCTGAAGCCCAGGGTGGGCTGGCCTGAGGCAGGAAGGGAAAGGGGTGGGGAGTGGGGGAGGACTGCTCCCCTCCAGCTGAGCTGACTCAGCAACTGAGGGAGGAATAGCTATTCCTCCCTCAGGCTGATTTTGGAGGAAGGGTGGGTCAGCAGCCTGGGAACCCTGTCTGGGCGGCAGTTTGTAAGGAAAGAGGAAACAAAGCCTCGCCATTCTGTTCTGCCCTTCCAACCTGACCATCCTGCCTCTCCCGGGCGGTTGGGGTAAAAGCGCTGTTGGGCCAGAGATAGGCCACTCCTAACTGGCCTTGAAGCAGCCAGTCTGTTACCTCTGCCCCAGGAGCCCAGTCCTAGGCCTGAAAGAGGCTTATAGATCCTGAGGGCTGGGGCGGAAGGACTGCCAGAGCCTGGGGCTGAATATGATCCTGGGAATCCCCAGCAGGAGGCAGAGCCTTGAGGAAACAGGGTCTGTGGCCAGATCACAGGACAGTAGAGTGCGATTTAGGAAGTTTCCGAGTGGTCTCAGCTTGATCACCTCCTCTTGCCTTCGTAGCCGTTTAGGCTAGGTTGGGAGGGCGGCTGGGCCCTGTGGATTGCCCCCTCTGCCCTCACGGAGTACACCTTCCTCCCCAACTCTGGCCCCTGAGTCTCTTTATCCACTAACAGTAAACATACTCCTTTATGAAAAATACCGAATGCCCCCCACCCCGGAAAGCACTGCTCATGAGCATGCTCCCCCTTTCCCTTCTCCTCGCAGCCACAGCCCATTCACCCTGTGAGAGAACTGCAGCCACACAAAGAATGTGAAACACCATTTATTCTTTGTGGAAAGGTTGAACAAGGTCAAAAATGTCCTTAGAGGGCACTGACCCAGCCCCGCCCTGCAGGTTCCTGGGGTCGGATGCCTCTGCCCCCCACCCCCACCCTTCCCCATGCCCCTTGTTAACAAAAAGGAACGATTTGAAAGGAATTCATATATAATAATTATAATAAAAATATACATTAAACAAAACAAAAAAAACCCAAACAAGACAAACTTAGCCGAACTACCAGCACCGTTCTTCCCATTCCCCCCCACACCCGTGCCCCCACCCCTGACATCCCTCTCCTTTCACTCCCCGAAAGGTCTCTCACTCTCCCAAGTCCCTGGTACCATGACCACCTTGGCGGGGTGGCCGAAGGAGACTTCAAATGGGTGGGCTGGGTGGGGGTGAGGGGCACAGGACACCATTAGGATAGGCTGAGGGGTGGGGGCATCAGGAAGTGAGGGGGTAACCTGACCAAGACATAAGAAATGTACAGGCACCTGCCCCTCCCTGAGGCTGGCTGAGGCAAACTGACTCAGGGCTGCCTGCTGCTGGGAGCCTCCTGCTCCCTAAGAGGTGGGTGGCTACTCTCATTAAGGGCCAGTCCCCAGTCCCTGCTCCTTTCTCTGGGCTCCTCACCCTTCCCCTCTGCACTGTCTGGTCAGAGGGGAGGCACCAAGAGGAGCAGGTGTGCCCTCCTCAGGCCCTTCCTGAGAGCTCCAATAAAATGGACCCTCCCCTGGGTACCACAGCCCACCCTGTGGCATCCTTGCTGGCCTGCTCGCCCCCAGCTGTCCACTCCTGCTGCACCTTTTGGTCCCACCCCGACCCCTCTGATGAGCCTGCCCCTGGCACTTGCCCACGCTGCCTGCATTTGAGCCTTGAGGCTCATCCCCAGGGCTCCTGGCCAAATCTCTCCCCAGGGCCCCACCCTGGTGGCTGCACCCCCTGGTCTCATCTCAGCTGTTCCCACCTTGACATCTCCATCCAAGGCTAATAGTTGGGAAAGTAAGGCTGTCAAGGGTTTCTGCAGCCTCAGTTTACTCCTTAATGGCTCAGGCTCCTTCCATGAAGTTCTCGGGGGCAGTGGGTGGGGGAGAGGCAGATCTTTGTGGAGAGGACTGACCCTCTCTAAGCTTTCTTTTCAAGATCTTAAGATGGCTTTGCAGCTCCCATCCCCTCATACTCTCTCAGGGTCTCCCTTCATAAAAGGTTAGATTCCTTTTAGCTGAAAAGAGTGGTGGGAGGCTGACAATTGGGTATACCTGGGGGCTTGCTGGGGCTGGAGTGCCCAAAGCCTCCTGAGGTCAGAGTTCAGAGGTTAAAGGTATGTCAGGGAATGGAAAGGAGCAGATGACCCCATTTGACCTTTACCAGTGAGGTCTGAGGGTCCTGCCTTCAAGTGCAGAGCCAAGACATTCAGATGAGGCTGGACATACACCAAGGTGCAGGGGCCCCTGAGGGGCAGGAACTGGAAGGGGTAGCCCCTGTTCAGCCCCCAAGGGACCCATCTTGGGAAGAAGCAATGCCAGGGATGAGGGTAGGAGGGGCCAGTCATAAGGCAGAGAAGGGAGGTGGGGGTGAGGAGGGAGCTTGGAACGGGTGCGAGCAGCCCACCCACCACCATCTGCTGCCACTGGCCTTCAGAGGCAAAGTCCACATGGTAGGAGTGGGCGGGCGGCAGTGGGGGTCAGACCTTGTCCAGCAGGGACCGCTGGCAATAGAGCAGTCGCTTGGGGGTCCCATGACGTCTGAAGAAGAAGACCGCAAGGCCCACTGCCAGCACCAGGAGCAGCAGCAGCACGGGCAGCACCACAGCTGCTGCGCTCACTGCCCCGCCGCCTTCCTCGTCCACCTCGATGATGATCACCTCCGTCTCCTCCTCAGTTCCCTCGTCTGGCCGGCCCCCCGCAGGGCAGCCCATCCAGTCTCGCAAGGCGGATTTGGGGTAGCCCGGCTCTACCTTCAGCTTCTGGTTGTTGAATTTCCAGTATCTGTTCCCCTTGTAGAAGTACGTGAAGACTGCAGTGGTCAGTGAGAAGGTGGCAGGGGAGACAGAGGTGGGGCCATGTCCAGGAGGCCCGGAGAGAAGAGCAGAGGGAAAATGTGTCAGTGAACTCGGCTATAAGCAGGGTAATTCTAGCACCAGGTGCGAGGAGTGGTGGGGACTAACGGCTGGAACACGCGGGAAGCACTTAGCCCAGTGCCTGGTCCGTGGCAAGGGCTCCACCATCATTATTGTCGTCATTCTTTTCCCACAATACTCTCCACCTTTCCTCCTCCTCTCTCTTAACTCCTGTACCCATCGATCCTCCCCCCAGAGGCACTTCCCATGCCCCTCTCACCTTCATCGCTGCCCATGAATGACCCTCTGGGAGACTCAGGGATTCCTTCCCAGACCTTGATATTTTGGGGGTAGTCATTGTCCACTGCCCTGAGCTCCTCATTGAAACGGTAGTACCTGGTGGAGCAGAGAGGAAGGGAAGTGGTTGGGCACTGGGCACGGCCTCAGAAGGTAGCAGGACCTGGTACTGATTCACCAGTGAGTTAAGAGTGGCTCTGGACAGGGGTTTTGAGTAATGAGGGCCTGCAGCTGAAAGTGGCGGAAGGTGGGGGTGGGAGGGAGGGCCCAGGCTGTAAGAAGCCACCAGCAGCCCTTAATGACAGTGCCAGGCTGCTGGAGCGGAGGCATGGTGCTGGGGGCAGGAGGCGTCAAATGACCAGGTCTGAAATGGTGACCGGGTCACATCCCACTCACTCATCATCCAAAGGAGGTTGCCTGTTGCTAGGCAACAATGGGGGCTTAGCCAACTCCTCCAGGGAAACATCCCAGAGGTAAAATAGGTCTTTCTCCAGAAGACAGGGAATCTGGTAGTGGTGTCTGAGGAGGCAGACCTGGGGTCGAGGGGTTGAGATCTTACTTGTTTCCCCGGAAGAAGTAGGTCTTTCCACTGGGCATCCAGAAGAGAGCAGCATCGATCCTGTCAGTAGGCAGGCCTCGGCCCAGCTCCTTAATGTGCTTGGGGTAGCCAGGCTCCAGGAAAGCTTCATCAAACACCCAGTGCTTATCTCCTGGGGAGGCAATAGAAGGGTGGGATCGAGGTCCCACTTGGGTTCTAGGGTCTGTGGAGGAGTCAAGTGGAATCTGCTCATCCAGGGACATCCTCCCCACACCCAAAGACTGAGGCCTGGTTACCTTTGAAGAAGACAAATTTGCCATCCTTCCTCTCATAGGCAGTGTTGATGGATGCGGGCAGTCCCCGCCAGAATTGGCCGATGGGCATCGGGTACCCATCTGCCACTTGGTTATTCCTCACCCGCCAGAACCAGCGCTCCTGGGAGGCAGTCGAGGGAAGAAGAATATATTACGTCTTATCACTCGGTTCTCCGGCTCAGTCCCCAAGGCTCTCCCACTGCCTCCTGGTCGTTGAGACTTTTTGCACCCCCCACCAGCCCACGTCTTCCTCTCACCTTGAAGACAAACATCTCCCCTCGAAGCACAGCCACGGTGTCAAAGTTCCCGTCACAGATGTTGGGACCATAGGTGGGGTTTTTGGGCTTATCAGGGAAAGAGGGCCTGGAGGTGGTCCTGGGCTGAGGGGGCATCTTGGTGGGGACTGACTTACTCCCTGGGGCAGAGAACACAGGAGCACTTCAGACTTGCTGGAAGAGGGAAAGGAAAGGACAGACAGATGGGCAGACAATACCCTTGGAAAAGGTGGGGGGCATCTGAAGCAATCAGCTAAGGAGGGACAGAAAAGGTAGACTTGAAAGTGGGAGTGGACAGAGGCAGAGTTGGAGGGGGAGCAGACTGTAGGGCATGGGAAAGGGGAAGAAATACACAGGCCAGAGAGGCGAAGACAAGGAGCAGAGAGAAAGGAGCAGATGTGGGCATAGATTACTTGCCATAAAGTTGCTGGATGCCCCTGCGGTCATCATCGGGTAGGACGAAGTTCTCCGTGTCCATCCACTGGTAAAAGGGTGCCATGATGGCCGAAGGATCATTGGAGTGCTCGAGGCCCAGGGCATGGCCCAGCTCATGCACGGCCACCAGAAAGATGTCATTGCCTTGGAGGGACGGGGAGGGTTATGATGGCAGCCTGGGTCCCTTCCCGAAGACTCCCAGCTTTGCTCTCAGAGGCTTCAGTTTCACACCTAACTCTGCCTGCCAGGTTTTTCACTCAAAGGGCCACAAAGCCCCCCAGCTCTTCTGGGAGAAGGTGAGCGAATGCTCTGGGGCTGGATTCCAATCCCAGGAGACCCGTGCTAAGGGAAGCTGAGGCCCTGTCTGGGTCTGTTTCTCCCCAAGTGACATCTGTCTGGAAAAGTGGGTGATGTGGATGCTCTGAAGTCTTTGACTGAGAAATCAATTATGGGGTGAGAGAAGAAACCACACATAAGTAGTTCAAAACTGGATTCCTTTTTTTGTTGGAAGTCAGACCTGGAAATCTTTGTAGTCCCTGGCAGCCCTGAGATTTTGGGGTATAAAGTTTTGGGAGGAGGCAGGAGAATGTTGTACAAATGACCACTGACTCTCCCCAGAATAAGAGTCCCAGGGCTCACCATTCAGATCCTCATTATTGACAGTCCAGGGCTCGGCAGAGTCAAAATGGGTGTCCCCTCCGATGTTGGGGCCTGGGAAGTAGGCGTGAGCAAGGAAGCCACCCTCGCCATCGAAGGGTGTGCTGTCACCATGGAAACCATCAGCGAAGAAGATCATGATGTCGGCCTGCTTCTCATGGCCCTCGTGGATGTAGGAATAGGGTACCTCTCGGAAACGCAGTGGTGTGGCACTCTCCCACACACGGAATGCCTTGCGGATGGCCTCGTATGTGGCATACTCGCCTACTTTGGGGGTGTAATTCTGGATGCTGAGGTCCAGCCATGTGGAGAGAGGATTATAGTATGTTAGGATTACAAGGGACAAAATTCTCCTTCCCTGTACTCACCGAACTGCTCAGCCAGCCTTGCCTGACCCAGCTCTTCTTGCTGCCTCACCATGCCTCTGCCTCAAGTACTGAGGGCTTAGGGTACCCTCAGGCTTTCACTTTCTGGCCCTGAGGTGTACCCTTCCCCCTTGCAGGCTGCACCTCTCTCCAGGGTTACAGCTATTCTCCTCCCCGATCGCAAGGACACATCTGAGGAAGAGGTGAGTTTGGCAAGATGCCTCTGAGTCTCCGTAAACACAACTGTAGGGAAGGGTGACCCAATGTGAGAAAGGCCACTTGGCTGCTGGACTCACCAGAAAGTAATTTCGTTATGCTGCCATTTGGAGCCCTGGATGGCATAGCGCTTCCTTCGAACATTGGCCTTGATCTCAGCTCCAAACTTGTCAGGAACACCACAGCGGGGGCGCTTCATGGCCCTGAGGTAGGTGGGAGTGTGAAGAGTGGGATCAGTATAGTGTATGAAAGCCAAAGGTCTTCAGAGGTCAGAGGGAATGTCTGGCCCTAGGGTCAGTTTGGGCAAGGTCAGGGTGAATAAAAAGAGGGTCAGGATCAGCATGTGGGGATGAGGCAAGAGCAGGAGGCAGGCAATCAGGCAGCAACTTCTGTGGTGCTCAGTGCTCTGTCAGTGGGTGCTGGGCAGAACTCCTGCCAGGGTCTAGCACTTACTTCATGGTGTCTGCATCAACCTTGCCTGTCACTCGTAGACCATAGAACCTCTGCATGGCAGCAATGGCAGCTGAGAGTGACTGAGGCAAGCGCTGTGTGTGGGTACGCAGGTCTCCAGGGGGCAAGTAGCCATACTGCTGCAGCCAGGCCTGTAGGGAAAGGGATGTGGCTTAGAGCATCCCCACCTGGCCCAAGGGAAGACTCTGCCTCCTCATGGCACCTGGCATGAACCCTCCACTTGATCAGGAAAGGGCAATGAGCTTCAGCCGGGCTTTGGCAGTGGGTCTGGAGGCACTCCAAGGCTGGAGGTTGGACTTGAACTCTGGCCCAGGCCCCAGTACGGCTTGTCCTCCTGGAGCTGCAGGTCCCAGCTCTGGACGTTGGCTGTAGCTGTCTTCAGGATGGGAGCCCTGGTTGTCTAACCAAGTTCTCAGATGTCTTCTCAGGGTGGAAAGGGGAGAGGCTGAAGGGCTCCATTCTTGGGGCTGGCATGAGCCCCTTGTGAAAGAGGGATGGTAAGCCTCCAGGGCCCTCACGGTTGAGATTTTTTAGAAAGGTGGGCAGAAGAGGAGCTGGGGTGGAGGCTGGCTGCTGATAGGGGAAGCTGGGGCCTCTGCAGGTGGTGAGAGGTGTGATGCAGCCTGAGCTGGAGCCAGGATCCCTCCACTGCTTCTATCCAAGCGGCATCTGGGCTAAGGCTGGGGACCTAAACCATCCATTTAAGGATCTCAGTAGAGGGAGTGGGAGATGGGGGTGAGGTGGAGATTTGGTGACTGTAATTTATTTTATTTCAGGCATGTTGTGAATTGTTCATAATATAAAGGCTGGCATATTGCCTTAAAGTAAGGTTAGGTTTTTGGTCTTTGATTGAAAGGCACACACACTACGAAACCTTGTTGAGGAAAAAGTCTGCCTTTATTGTAAGAACAATGGAGTATTTTCCTAAAGCCTGCGAAGTAAAATGAGCCAAGGCATATATGGGATGTGAAAATACTTGGATTCTCGAATGGGGAAGATATTGCCCAGACAGCTGGTACTTGCTCCAGCTCTGCCTCTGTAGGCAGTCCAGAGAGGGGCTGCACGGCGCCTGGGAGAACTTGGGGTGCAGAGGAGTTGAGGCTGCAGTGTTAGGTGCTGTACCTTCCGCCCCAGGTTATTAGGATAAATCTCCACATGGCCCTTTGCCTCTGGGCTGACGCCCTAGTGGCGGAACAGTGCTCTTGCACAGGGGCTAGAGGTGATTCAGGAGCAGCTGACTGGGGACCTGAGCCTGCAGGGGCAAGAATTGCAACATAGTTTTGGGAAGTAATCCCCCAAGGATGATGGAGGTAGGGCTTGAGATGTAAACAACACAGCCTTTCCTCAGCCAACAGGCCTGGCCAGAGTAACCCTAGCACCACCCTGCTCTGAGAGCCCTTTCTCAAGGGTAGAAGAGAGAGCCAAGTTTAACCTCTGGTGTACCACAGCAGAGCAGAGCAGGGTGCTTCAGGCTTGGGTTGCTCTCCCCAACAGCTATATGCTTGCCCTGACCTGTGCTGGCTGATGCCTCAGCTAGTGCCTTCAGGAAGCCTGCTGTGGCTTATACCTATCTGTGCAGGAAACTCCTTTTGCCCCTAGCCTCACCTGTAGGGCAGACACATTCCAGGATTTTGACCCCAGTTAGGAGTTCAGCTTTGGGGAAGGATTAGAGTGGCCTCCTATGCGGAGCTGGAAGTCAGGAGGACGGAGGTAAGGTCCCCTCAACCCTCAGGGAATGAAACTGAGGGGAATTCTAGGGCAGGATGACAGAAGGGAGGGTGGTGGAGAGGTGAGGAGAATCTACAGCCAAGAGCTCTGGGATAAACCCTTCTTGATGAGTCTTTCAGGAAGGTAGGCAGGTGTAAATATTCACACCCACAACCTCCACCTCATACCCAATAGTCAAAAGTGGAGACTTAGTCAAAAAAAGGGACTTCCCTCGAGTCAAGAGAACTGAAAGTCCTGGAAAGGAGGTGCCCCTGTCCCTCTCCTCCCATGTCTAGGCTTTCTTCCCTCACAGGGGCAGACTCTGAGCAAAGCAAGAACCACAGAGACTATGAGGCTGGAACCACAGAAGAGAGGACTCTTGTGTCTGTGGCTGGGTGGGGGAAGGGCTGAGTGCCAGACAGCCCAAGGGGAGAAGAGGGCTGTCCTGAAGCTGGTGCAGGACTATAGAGGCCTGGTGGGAGGAATCCAGCCCCCGGAGGCCTGGGCCACCCCAGCTCCTGTGCCGCATTGGCCTGGAGAGGGAGCAACAAGTTGGGTCAAAGAACTGTTCGTTGGCTTTGTTTTGAAACCGTAGTGGTGCAAGGCATTCCCCAGGGCAGTGATTTTCAACCCTTTTCATCTCAGGCACACATAAAACTAATTACTAAAACTCTTCAAGGCACACCAAAAAAGTATATTTTTGGGCCTATCTGGCAAAAAATTGGTATGATTTTGATGAATTCACACCAGACAGCTATTGTGTGTTGCCAGTTGTCATTTTTTTTATTTGACGATCTAAGGAAAAAAGAGTTCAGTGCCCTTGACTAAATAGTCAGGTATTGCATGTTTTAAAAATTCTTGCGGCACACTGGTTGAAAAGCGCTGCCCTATGGGATAGTCAAGGCAACTGCTCCCACCTCTGCCCTAGGAGCCCAGGGTTGGGGGCACCCTCAGGCTCTCCAGCAGGCCCTGGGGAGGAGCCTGTGGGCTTGCTCTTCCCTCCCTCTGCCTCACACCCCTCCATGGCCCAGAAGCAAATGGTGGTTCTGGCACTGGGACTGCCCATGACCCACTTAAAGCAGAGAGAGGGCTGCCCTACTCCCTTTGGGGGCCGAGTGGGGCAGGGGAAGGAGGAAGGCAGGGCAGGCGATGTTGGCAGTGGACTGCCCCCCAGCTGCCCACGATCCTTTTGTTGGGAGCTCTCCTTTCACGCTGCAGATGAAGAGTCCAGGCCTGGAAAGGGTATGCTTCCTCCGCCTGGCCAGCGCCAGGATTAGCCACAGGGCGGATTTTCACACTTCCTGGTCACCCCCTGCCTAGGGCCACCCTTCTTTCAGCCTCAGATCCCTTCAGGACAGAGAGAGTGTGTTCTGTCTGGAGATGTTTCCTCTAGGGGTGGGACCAGGGCACCGATGGAGTTGGAGGAAGCCAAGTCCAGATCCCCTCCCCCTTCTCAGGCCTTTCCCAGCCCCTCCAGACCGCACCCAGGCACCCAGGCCCTCTCGGGGCTGAGTGGGTTGGATGTCCCAAAATAAGAAGCTGATCAAATCCGTCTCCCACCTTCACCCCAAAATAAAAGAGAGAGAGAGGAAAAACCTCTTTAGACAACTCCCACGCGACTTCCTCCCCGCCGGGTGGGCCCACGTCGGGGAATAGGTTGGGGGGCGCTTGAGTCAGCCAAGACCTGCGCGGGCGCCCGGGCCAGGGCCCAGTCCCCACTCCACCGTGCGGCACCTCAGTGTCCATGCAATTAACACAGAAAAGCAATTAACAACAAAAAGGGCCCAGAGGCGCCCGCGGGGGAGGGGGCGGGGGAGGAGGCGGCCTGGCGGAGCCCCCGCTCACAAGGAGAGCTTTGTGTGCGCGCGAAGGCGGCCAGGGCGCCAGCGCCGCGACCCTCGACGCCAGGGTTTCGGGGCCGGGACCCAGAGGGATCCTCTCGGGGGGAGCCGGGGCTGGGGCCGCTCCGCCGTCCACCCGCGACCCCACCTGGGTGCGGATGCGCGGGTGGAGGGCCCGGCCGGCGGGCAGCGGCCGCAGCGTGGGGGTCCGGGGCCGCGGTCCTCCAGAGCCCTCCCTGGCCGCCCGGCGCCGGCGACCGCTGGCGGGAGAGCGCGGGAGAGCGCGGGCGAGCTGGAAAGTTAAGAAACAACAAACTCTTCCACATGACAAGAAACCAGGAGAGCGCGGGGTCTGAGCCGAGTCCAAATATTTATCAGACTCCCAGCTGGTTCCAGAGCGGAGCGCAGAGCCCGGGGGAATTGGGGAGGGTGGGGAGTGGGCCCGGCTGTAAAGTTCTTCCAAGGAAACGAGTGGGAAAGAAGGCGGTGGCAGGCGGGGGTGGGGAGGGTGGAGGAGGCAAAAGTTGGATCAACTTGGAAGGTCTGGAGGAAAGAAAGAAAAAGGAGGGGATCCTGCAGGCCGGAGCAACCGGGACCCCGAGAGCCCGCCGCTCCGAAGGGGGCTTTCCACTGGAGACCCCCGGGCTCGCCTCCTCCGCGGCACGACCCCAGGCAGGGCCGGAGGGGCTCACTTACTTCGGGGCTGAAGCTGCTTTGGGCCGAGCTGAGGGAGGCGAGCGCGGTGGTGAGCGCGAGCAGAGGGAGCAGCAGGCTGCGGGAGGGCCGTGGGGCGGGAGACATGGTCCGCGACCGTCCGGGCAGACCGGCCGTGCGGGCTCCGCGGCGGGGCCCAAACCCTGGGGTCGCGCCGCCACTCCCTCGGGCGCCTTTGTCTTCGGGAGGCGCTGAATTTGGATTCCTAGAGCGCTGTCCGCCTGGAGATGAGGCAATTGTTCTTGAAAGCGCCTGTTAGCTCGTCCCCTCTTCTCCGTTTTTTGATCTTTCTTCTGCTTAGTCGGCGAACTGGATCCCGAGCCCTCTCTTGCTCTCTCCTCTGGTCCCTCCCTTCTCCCACAGCCTCTCCTCCGCCCCCGCCCCAATGCCCTCCTTTCCCCGGTGCGGACGTGGTTGTTTCAGCCTGAATCCAATTACAGTCAAGAGCCCGGTTAAACACAGACACACACACACACTCACTCACTCACTCACTCACTCACTCACTCACTCACACACACCTAAGTTGACGTTCTGTGGTGAAGGCTGCCATCTCCAGGGGCTGAGGCCACAGCCGAGAGCAGGGGATAGTGGGGGGACCCAGGGAACGGGACGTGGGCGACTTTCTCCCCCTAAACATATTTTGGGTGGCTTGATTCCTCTGGTATTCATCGTTTGTCTCACCTCCGAGTGAGAAATACTGTGAGGCTTAGTGGCTGCAGGAAACAAGTTCAGTGTGGGATAGTGGTGGTGGTTGTTGGTGGTGGGATCTTCCATGTTCTGAGATCTGGCTTAGGGGACTGTCTGTTGGGACTTGGGACTAAACCAAATCGAATTTTTGTCTCTTATTCTTGACAACCACCTCTGTCCCCCCTTGCAAAAAACAAGAACCAACCACCCATCAACTAACCCATCCTCGTAGAAAAACAAATGTTCTTTCTTATGCCACTTGCAATCTGGCTGCTCCTTAAATTAGAACTGCCTGGGGTGGAAAGGGGTGCAAGGCGATGAAATCTGGGAAAAGGCAAATCAAGTTTGGTGCAATTGTTAAGAGATTGGAAGCTGGGACTTTAGGGATTAGTTCCCTACACTGGAAAAGGAGGCAATTCCTTTAAGGGTAAAATCTCCAGGGGTTGACTAGTCTCTGAGAACAAAAGCTGGAGGAGGTGTGTGGGAGAGAGCGGGCTAAAACTAGCCTTGAGAAACAGAGACAGATAAGAGGTTGAGAACCAGATCTGGAAAAGCCAAACAACAGAAGCAGGAAAAGTGTGGGAGACAGAAAACTCGACCATCAGTGAAATCTGAGACCCAAGAATTGCATTGGTCAGCGAGAGGGGAAGGAGGTATTGGGGGGAAGAAGGGAGGGAAAGAAAGCAAGGGAAGGCATAACAGAAACTGGACAAATTAGGTCAGGTAGAAAGCTTCCAAAATCCTAGAGATCCAAGAACTGACACAAGTTTGTAGCATGAGAATGGGAAAAAAAAAAGTGTGTCTCAGTGGATTGAGTGCAGACCTGTAAACCAAAGGGCTGCCTGTTGGATTCCCAGTCGGGACACATGCCTGGGGTGGGAGCCAGGTCAGGTCCCCAATAGGGGGCACACAAGAGGCAACCACATATTGATGTTTCTCTCCCTCTTTCTCCCTTCCTTTCCCTAAAATAAATAAAATCTTAAAAAAAATAAAACTAAAGGTTTCCCTAGTCTTGGGGGGCAGCTAATGGGTCTTCGGCTTTTGCTCTGAAGATGGATGGGAGGTATGTCAGGGATACCAATCCCACAGGGACTGTTTGGGGGTCGAGTACCTCCCTAGGAGGGTGGCCCTCTCTCTAACCAACCTCTGGAATTCAATCAGAACCACGGAAACCTGAAGATCCAAATCTTTAGAACATGCAACACCCAAGTCTGGTTCTTCCCGTGTCAGCTTTCCCAGTGAGCGTATCCTCTTGGGCCTCGTGTCTGCTTTAGAACTGACACCAGTTGCTTGTAAAGAAATGGACCTCAGCTTAAGATCTTTTTCATCAAAACATTTATTAAAATGTGTAAGAGCATGCAGACTGAGCCATATATTGGCTTTTCAAGTCTTGAATGCTTGACTAAGATGAAGGAAACTGCTGCTCTTTTTTCACGTTTGCAGAGCAGTAACTGCCCATAGTTGGGCCAGTTCTATGACCAGCAAAGGAAGGAGTTAAGTACCTCGGAGCAAGATACTCCTGAACTGGAAGGGAGCAGGGGCAAGGGCACTGAACCAACCGTTGCAGGCAGTGCTCTTATAACTTGTTCTATGTGGCATTCAACCTCTTTTGCTCTGAGGATGGATGGGGAATTAAAAGACAGTTGGGATGAGGCATGAATGTGACAGGCAAGAAAGCCAGAGAGAGGCTGGGAAAGGGAGATAGTTGCTTTTTATTGACTTGGTAGTGGGCTCTGCAGAGCAGCCCCTTTAGGTTTAAGAGCATTTTTTTGCTTCCTTTCTTCTTCCTGAAACTTCTCCTGCTGCCTGAGTTGCCATGCTTGTAATCCAGCATCCATTTCCTGTGACAGCAGTACAACTCGTCTCTGAAACAGACAGGAAAACAGTGTGGGTAACATCTGGGGCTTGAGCTCTGCACCATATATCCTTTCACTCACAGATCAAAGTCAGAGGTTTCAGCTGGAAAATGACACTGCTGACTGGGGAAGGGGTGGGGCCAGGTTCCTGGTTGGGAAGCAGGAGGAAGATGGTAAAATGTGTGATGGAATGTCTTACTACTGGTTCCTGCCCTAGGAGTACCCCGCTCTATTCCTCCCTTTGCACAGTACTATTAAAACTTCAGTGTGAGAGGTACATGTTAAATTAGGTGTCAACACAGCTCAAAACAAATTATGATTTAAACTTTCTCCTTCATTATTACATGCAGGTGCCCCGGCTGGGGCTTTAGCCACTCACTGCAAACTTCTCCCTTTGGGCTTTTCTTCGAAGCTGGCCTTTCATTGGAGGAGCAGGGCGGCCATCTGTAGATAGAAGTGAGAGAAAAGGCAAATATTAGGTATGGCCTGTAGCACCTTGTGAAACCACTGACAGGAATGAGGGAGGAACTGATACACCCACTGTAAAGTTCTACTAAAACATGTCCCTCACCTTTGAGGGTGAAGTATGTTAGAACCACCAACAAGAAGCTCCCAGGCATGTTCCTGCTTGATTTCACTTACCCCTCATTAGCCTGGAATTCAAGGTTCTTTGCAAGGCTGAATTGCCTGTGTTGCCTTCAGAAACACTCCACTCAAGCACACTGACCACTGTGCTACTCACCATGTGTCTTTGCTAACGTCCATCTCACTCCATACTGAGCAAAACACCTCTTGCCTTTCCTTCCAGCCAAATTCTCATCCTTAGGCCCACCTCAAGCCCTACCTGTCCCAGAAACCTTCTCTAACCTCTTCAAGTCTCTCTTATGAAAGAAGCACGTGTCAATCATTTAATATTCATCTATTTGCCTTGGGACATTTATTGTACTATTGTTTTTAAACTTATTCAGTCATCTCAAGTCCTTTTGGAAACTAGCAGAGCAGTGGAGTCTTATTTAATTTTCAAAATGTCCTTGCTTTGTTTCCCCAGCTAGACTTTAAGTTTCTTCTGACCAGGAACTGTGTCACTAAGCTTCCACTGTAGTGTAGGCACGAGTGCACACAACAAAAATTTCATAAATAGCTTCAGACTTGCTAAGAGGATGCACTATGTCAAATAGCTTCTAAAGGAGTTGATGAGAAAGGGCATTTTCAGCAAAGAAACAAATAGAGTGAAACTGTGTTCAAAAGTTTGAAGGCAAGACAGATAAGGGATATTATTTATCAATCAAGGGAGCCAATAGTATGCCAGGTGTACGTTTGTCATTTCATTTTATCTTTACAAGAACCATATGAGATAGGTGGTCTTTTACAGATGTGGAAACTGAGGTAAATAATTAAGTAACTTGTCCAAGACCCACAAAGTTAGCAAGTAGAGAAACCTGGATTAAGAATCAATTCCAGAGTCTTTCTGATATTCCATACTACTTCAAGGAGCTCCTACGCTTCCTACAGTAAATAACAAATAGAAAAGACCTGCACCATCCTCCTCAGACACCAAATATCTGATAAAGCAGGATCATACTCCTGTAAAATCCAATAGGACTCCTCTTTTTTGAGATGCTCATTTAAGCAGCCTTTCAAGGAGCTCCCCCTGAATTGGGTACCAAATTCTCAATAATGCGCTCATCACACAGGCGCTTCTTCCTAACTTTCTTAGAACTACGTCCCACTTTGAGAAACGTAGTCTTTTCACTACCTCCCCCGGGGGCCGCCCCAAGTCCCAACTGTCTTCTGCTTATCTGAACAAGTCAAAAGATCCTGTCTACCTTTATTTTCCACAGTAGTTTAATTTACAAAATAAACTAGGGTTTCTTCCCCCTATAAAGTTCAATAGGTTGTTCACTCAGACACAGTCCCACACCCCTGCTCTGTTCAGGCGCGGTCTCTCAGAGTGAAACTCTCCCAAGTAGGGTTAACTGTCAGGTCAGCGCTCACCCGCGTAAGACCAGTCTGGGAGCTCCGTAAGGGGCCCGTAGCCGGAGGGGTTGGCAGCCAGGCCCTGCCTGGGTGGATAAAAACAGTCGGGTTAGGACTCCTTAAAGCTTCTGGACTCCCCGCTTCCCTAAACCAGCACTCACTGGAGTCTCCACTGGCTGCCCGCCCGAGCCGCTGCGCTGCAGTGCAGCCTCCGGACACCTGCTGGGAAAACAGGGGAGAGTTAGGAGAGAGGCCGTGCTGCCAGCTCACGGGTGCCACGTCCGCCCCCACGGGCTCGCGAGCCTATGTACCCTACATCCACTTACAAGAGAGCAGAGTACCTAATGCAGCCATGCTGTGGCCGAGGAACCGGAAGTGGGCGTGGCCCCAGGGGCCAAGCGCGGCGCTGCGGGGGAAGCAGGAGGCCACCATTCTGAATCTGGTTTTCAATCACGGGCCCCGCCATCTTGGGTCATTGTACGGAAGAGAAGGACAAAACTGCGGCTTGGTTTTTGGACCCGAACGGTATTTCATCGTATGCATCTTCATTGGTGGTTACGTCCTCATTGGAGGTGTCCTCCCAGACTGAACCGTTCTGAACTGTTTCTATGAGTTCCCTGCAGCAGTCTCTAGTCCTTTGAAATTTATCTTTTATCTCAGCAGAGTAACATACACATCACCGCATTCTATCTTCTCCCTTATTCCTGTAACATTTTCCCCAGCCTAAGAGTCAAACCTAAAGAATCAGAAAGTTTGGGTTTCATTTCTCACTGATTTATCCAACAAAATTGGAGAGCAATGTGACGAGCAATGTATTAAGTCTAGGAGACTGTAGGGAGTAAGACAGACATTATAGTCTGATAGAGCTCCCAGTCTAGAGAGAGAAGACAGCAAATAATCACACATTACTGTAATATTACAGCTAGATAAGGAAGGGAAGTATGTGATGCTTGTGACCATATAAGGAAACTTGACCTAGAATAGGCTGGCAAGGCTTTCTTGAGGAAGAAGTACCAGAGCTAAGATCTGATTCCATTTTTGTAAGAGCTACCACCATCCACTGGAGAATATAATCTTTGCAACAACCTTGGGAGGTAGGTACTAGTAAGTGGCGAATCCACATCTGTGATTCCTTCCTCTTTTTTAATCACTTACTTGCTTTGAGTAAGTCATCTGTCCTTAATTTCTTCATTAAAAAAAGCTTAATAGCCCTGGCTGGTGGGGCTCAGGGGAATGAGCGCTGGCCTGCGAGCCTCAAGGCTGGTGGTTCGATTCCCAGTCCGCCATGTGCCTGGGTTGTGGGCCAGGTCCCTGGTTGGGGGCGCCCAAGAGGCAACCACACATTGATGTTTCTCTCCCTCTCTTTTCCCCTCCCTTCTCCTCTCTCTAAAACGAAATAAAATCTTTTTTAAAAAAGAAGTGTAATATATAACATTTGCGCAAACATTTTAAGGATGATAATGTAAGTGAAAGTGCTTACAAATGGTGAAGCTCCTACAAAAGTGCCGATTACTCTGTGCTAGGCTAGACACTTAAACACGTGCTGACGGGGGGAACCTGAAGGTATGGTGTAATGGCCTATTTGAAGTTTATCATTTCCTTCTGCAAGACTGGGAAGTTTTTCCACAGGAGGTGCCTCTGAGCTGTGCTTTGAAAGAGGGGAAGGGTGGATCCTAGTTTAAGAAGTAAAGAAGTTATTTTGATAACAATAAGAATAGTAGAGACTAGGACCGAACCAGAAGAAGGAATGGGAACAAGAGAAACTTGGTTGGTAGTCAGGGAGGGGGGTGGGAAGTTAGGGGGCAGAGGGATGGAGGAAAAAAAAAACTATTCATATGTGGACATCAATGTGGTGATTGCAGTGGGGAGGAGGTTATAGGGGGGTTAAATGGTAATGGAAAAATACAATAAAATTTTTTAAAAGAAAAACTTAACTATAAACCAACAGATGGACCCAAAAAAACTAAGCAAGGGAAATAAGACAATAGAGTACCATTATCATCTTATATTCATATGCTTCATTTTCACTTACCAAAAACACTTCTGTACGAATGATTTCATACAATTTTCATAATAAACCTGTAAAGTAGATAAGACAGTCCAGGAGGCAATCATTGTATAGATTGCTTGTAGTTTTCAGAGATCGAGAAATTGAACCAAAATGTGGCTGTGGATTTATTGTTTTACCATTGCAATAGGCACCAAGTGACACCTTTCTCAAGCTGGGCTCTGTGTGCCTTTCGCTGGTTCTGAGATGGGCAGCTGTGGCAGACAGAACTGGAATCCCATTACATAGTTTACACTTGGGGAGTCAAGTAGCACTAGAAGCCAAGGGTTGGAAAAATAACCTCAGTGTCAACATTCAAGATTGGCAAGAAAGATGATACTACCACCAATGCTATATCTTTTTATTTTTTTAAAAAAGATTTTACTTAGTTCTAGAGAGAGGGGAAAGGAGGGAGAAAGGGAGACAAACACTGATCAGTTGACTCTTGCATGCCCCCAAACTGGAACCAGGAACCTGGCCCACAACTCTGGTATGTGCCCCAACCTACTGGGAATTGAACCGGTGGTGACCTTTTGGTTTGTGGGACGACTCCCAACCCACTGAGCCACACTAGTCAGGGCCCAATGCTACATCTTTACAGTGTTTATAGAACTGAACCAGCAACATTCCTTTATTCTAGTAGTAACACAGAAGGGGACATCACAGATCTGCATAACCATAAAAAATGGAACATGTATCCTGGCTGGTGTGGCTCAGTGGAATGAGTGTTGGTCTGTGAACCAAAGGTCGCTGGTTTGATTCCTGGTCAGGGCACATGCTTGGCTTGTGGGCTGGGTCCCTGGTTGGGGGAGTGCAAGAGGCAACCAATCCATGTAACTCTTGCACACTGCTGTTTCTCTCCCTTTCTTTCTCCCTCCCTTCCCTTCTCTCTAAAAGTAGATAAATAAAATATTTTTTTAAAAAAGGAACATGCATTAAGGTGCACAAATAATGTGGACAATATGAACTCTACCTGCAGAAGTGAACACATGTAATAATTTAATAGCTGTGGGAGTCAAGGAGCTACAGCTGGAGAACCTTGGGGCAAGATGGGAAGTTTGACCATGAAAACCGGGAAATCTGGGAGGGGAAAGGTCTTGGGAAAGAAGACAAATTCAGTCTTTGACGTGGTTATTTTGATGTGGCAGGGGGACAATCCATGGGCTGCAAATAGCAGGAAATATGGGTTAGGATTTTGAGAGAGAGAGACAGAACACTAGTGCTGACAGCTAACATCATCAGCATTCTCAGGGACCTCATGGAACACGTGCAAGGGAGGGGTTTGGCAATTGGAAAGCTCTCCTCAATGACTTCATCAGACTCATAAGCCACAGGAAAGTGGTTTCAGCATCCCAACTAGATGTCTTTCTACTTCTGGAGTTCATCTGGCAAAGGCTGGAATTAAGAGTAATGGGAAGCATCAGGAATCTGAGCTCCATGTCTCCCCTCTCTTTAACACTTTTGTCCCTCAAGGGCATAATGACCTGTATTTGGTTTTAACATTTCTTTTAAAGATTTTATTTATTTTTGGACAGAGGGGAAGGGAGGGAAAAAGAGAGGGAGAGAAACATCAATGTGTGGTTGCCTCTTGCACGCCTCCTACTGAGGACCTGGCCTGCAACCCAGGCAGGTGCCCTGACTGGGAATCTGGACAGGCCAGCGTTCAATCCACCAAGCTGGCTTTAACATTTTGTTATCCACTCATGTTTTTTTTTTTTTTTTTTTTTTGTCCAACATGTTTATTTAAATATCCTTCTGCCCGGTTTGTATACAGTAACTTTTGTACAACTGCTTTGCTCTGGGAAGTTAGGTGCTTTCTTAACCGTTGGGATGATTAATGATGATGCTGGAGACAGCATAAGTGAAGCTGACTGTTGGCAGTGTCACCTCATTTTGCTTCCTCTTCCCCTTTTTGCATACTTGTGACCGAATTCTAAGGTTTGGGAAGTGTCTTATTTCACATTCCTTCATTATCTTCCTTCTTACAACAGCTAAAGATCAAATCACTGTCATACCCGGTGAGAAGTGTGGGCACTGATGGCTATAAACCACCCACTCACACAGTGCATTGCTTCACATATTATTTTCTTATTATCTACATAATTTTGTAATGTATTCCTTTTCTTCTCTCTTGGCTGTCAAATCTCTGCTAAAGCAATATGACCTTGGGCTACACAGTTTTTTTGTGGGTTTTTTTTTTTTTTTTTTGCCCAACAACTTTGAAATCTCTTAAGCTGTGGCCTTCCACCAGACTGGTCTTGAACGTCGGTGGCTCTCTGTGAATCTCTGAGGAGGGGTAACATTGGCTTTATAAATTGCCAAAGCGAGACTGACCAAAAGGTATACAAAAGGAAACTGTATTATTTACAAGTTATCTTTTAGCCTGTAAAACATGGTGAAGCATTTACAGACCCCCCCTTTTTTTTTTTTTAACAAGCCCAGCAAATTCCTCTACTGTTGGGTTGACGCTGCCTCTAAAACTCTTCGAGCGAAAGGTGCTTTGGTGCCTCCAGCCTCCCAGGAACCCTCAGCCAGGACATTTTTTGTTAAGTGCTGCCTCCTGGCGACGGCCCCCCTGCACGACACCTTTCTGACCTAGAGGAGACCACTTGCCTTAATTTGGGATCTCGAAGATGATGCAACAGCTCCCCCGAGGGGGCGGGGAGTTGAGAACCTCGGGGGAGGAGACGCCCTTCCGGAAGACCCCTCCCCCAGCTCCAAGCCGGCGCTGCTCCTGCTGTCCTCCCCAACAGAATTTTGCAGTCCTAAGCCCCTCCGAATTTCAGCCGAGCGTCTCGGGGCTGGAGGCGGGCCTGGTTGCCAGACCCCCATCAGGCCGCCAGCTCGAGCTGAATTGGGAGGGAGGGAAGAGGAAGCTGAGCGTTCCTGGGGCGGAGGACGCGTCGGAGGGCATCCGCGGTCATTTTCATTCCCAGAGGCGGCGCAGCGGTGCCTGAGCCAGGAGAAGGCAGAGGAGCGGGTTGCGAGGTCTCTGGGTTCTCGGTCCTTTGCGCCCTTTGCCTACACCTACCACAAGTCCCTCTAACACTTTCTGGAGCCCGCGAGGGACGAGAGCTACTTGGCCAGGAGGAGGGACCTGAAGGGACGCCGGGTGGAGCGGGGTCCTGGTCCCCCAAGGCACAAACGGGTTCGGCCCCGGCAGTCAGACCTGGAGAGCAACGGCGACCGAACTGTTGAGATGGGCTTTGAGGGCAGGGAGAGGCAGGTTCAGGGTTTGGGAAGGCGAGATCTTAGGGCCGCAGACACGGAACCGGGCCGAGAGAAAGAGGGAACTAAAGAGAGAAAGCGGGAGCGACGTGAAGGCCCCGGGCCCCGGAAAGTAAGGCTAGGTGGGGAAAGTGGGAGAAAGGGGCGAAGGTGAAAACTGGCGAGCCGGCCGGGCAGGGGCGGAGGGGTGTGGATGAGGGGCGAGAGTCTCCGAGAAGGGCCCAGAGAGCTGAGGGCGCGGGGAGCTGGGAGCGGCGTCTGGGGAGGGTTCAAGCTTCAGGGTTTCTGGTGCCACGCTGAGAACCTGAGCGCTCGCCTCCCTCTGCCTTCTCCTCCGCCCTTTCGCCGCTTCGAGACCCTCGCACTTTTCTCTCGTTGCATCCAGAAGTGTCTCCTGAGCCTGGGTGGTGGGACGGAGCACTGAGAGCTTTCCGGAACTGGGAAAGCGCGTTAGATGAGGGGCTTTTTTGTTTTTGTTTTCCCATTAATAAAACAAAAAGGCCATTTCAGACTGTTCTAGGCCTCCCAGTAAACCTGAAAATTATACTTTCTCTTTCCTTTAAATCCATTACTATAAAAAAGAATACATATTTCTAAAGACTCCTTGCTTAGGAGCCAGAGCAGCAGCAGCAGCAGCTGCAGCAGCTGTATAGGTAGGTCTGAAGGGCAACTTCAAGGACATTCCCGGAGCCCAGCCAGCTGGCAAATCAGTCTAGGGGGACAGCGTTGTTCATCCACTCCTCCAGCAAAAACTTCTTTACGGTCCGCATGTGCCCTTACTGAGAATAGGAGTAAATAAAGCTCTGGTGATGCTTGCATTCTAGTAGGGCAGCTGACAACAACTCCAAATTTGGCGTGGTAATGAGTGCCCTTGAAGAAAAGTCAAACATGGTGAAGGGATGGAGAGGTTGGTGTTTAAGCACAGACCTGAATGGAATGAGTGTAGGGATTAATATCTCTAGGAAGAATGTTGCAGGCAGAGGGAACAGCAATCGCTAAAGCTCTTACCCTGGAGCATGCTTGTGTGGCAGCAGCAAGGAGGCCAGTATGGCTGGAGTGGAGTAAGAGAGCAGGGGCCAGAGCTGAGGGGCAGTTTTAGACTTCCGGTCCTTCCCTGATTTGCGGGGTGGACCTGACCCCAGAGTAGGATTAAGGGGCGAACCAGCTGGGCAGCAGCCTGGGTCTCAAAGGGCACTAAATTATTCTTGGAGTAATTCGGACATTTGATACCAGTGAACACTGATTTCTGTCTGTGTCTCTTTGTGAATTGCAAGTTGGCTCCCACCCACTGAGAAATCCTTGAAGACTGCTTACATGAACCACCTGTCTCCAAAATAATTTTGCAACATGCAAGTACAGGTATAAGTTGCACGGTTTAGCTCTATGACCAGCTTTTAGTTGCTTAAAGGCAGCAGTCACAGCTAGAATTTTGGGAATGTACCTTACACTGTGAAGTGCCACTCCCTGAGTGAATTTATATCATATCTACATTTTAAATGGTTTAGTATGCTTATCAAGAAGTTGTCTGCTTCAGAGAGTTGTATGTAATGAATTCATGTAATAAATTCTAATTTTGAGTAGAAAGAATGAGGCTAACAGGTTTTTATTCCCAGAAAATCATATTCCCCCACTTTTGTTTAATAAACATTCATCATTTTTAAATAATCCTGGTTTGAAGTGATGCCAACTCATTAGCCCTGTGCCAGGGCTGGCTCGGGCCCCCTTGGCTGGCCTTGGCAGCACATGCATCACCTAAACCAGTTGGGGACCTGATCGTGAGTGGGCTTGCTTAACGTTTAGGTATGTGCTCAACTGCACCCCCCAAAGTGACATTTCTTGGTATGGATTGACTTACACAGGGGCTGAAATGGCACTGAGACTCTGGAGATGGGACCACAGAGGTCCGTTGCCCTAACCATGGATTCTGTGCCTTCGGCAGGGCGGATGATAGTATGAGAGTGGGAGATGCAGGGGAAATGGAATTAGTGGGAGGAGTTAGGGCATGAGGAGGTCAGTGTAAGTCACCCGGAGAGCTTCAGTGCTCAGTAAGTGTAGGGCAACAAGGAAGTTCAGGGGACTGGGGGGTGTGCTGACAGGGGTTGCTGAGCTAGGGAAGAGGAGGAGCCTAGAGGCGGGCAGGCGTTGAGGTCCTGTGGGTCCCAGCTCCAGCCCGTCCTTCTGGCCCCTCCCCGCTGCTGCAGGCGGCCAGAGTCGCACATATGTTTTCCTGTTTTCCATTTCGGTCCCATTACCCTCTGCCTTTTCTGCTCCTCAGAGTCAACAGCTGCTGCAGCTCCAGCCATACCCTGGTGCCCCTCCCAGCACCTTTTCCTCCCCAGACCCCCAGCGTGCTGGTAGCCCCTCCTCCTCGAACCTGCCCAAAGGTCACGGGACTGGTAAGAGGTGGGAGACCGGGGTCAGTGGGTGAGAGGGGAAGTACAGGAGGAGGATGGAGCGAGAGTCCTGAAGACAGACTGAATGGAGGGGACTCAGAGCCTCTTGTTTCCTGGCCCCACTGCTGACCCTCCGGAGGCAGAGCCATCTGCCCAGAGACTTCAGCCCTACATTAATGAAACACCTAGCCACAAGAGTAAACAATTTCTTGTTTCACTTTTTTCCTTTTTGGACTGTCTAGCCACAGTGGAATATAGAAAAACAAATGGAGAACTGGGGAGGGAGGAGCTGAGATTCCAGCTTGGGGTGATGGGGCAATCGAGCTGTACCAGAGTGTATTTGTTTTCTCTTTCTGTTGTTAGGGAAGGCAACACAGGCCAGTTGGAGCTAGGAAGGCAGGCTAGGGGTCTCTGGGGGAGAAACAATCTGTTCACATTTAGCTCCCTGAGCTTGACTGAGGAGCCAAGACCCTGAATTGTGTGCGGGCTAGCCTGCCCTCACTAGTTTGGCACCCTGGCATGGCACTTAGTGCCTGCCTCAAGGGGCTGCAAGGAGAAAGGGTGTTTTGCTGTTGCCATTCATGGGTGGAGCTAGGGCAAGGGGCCCCACTGGCTCCTGCACCAGGCACTGTGTCCTGGGGGCCCTGCTGACTGCGTTCCCTGAGCCCGTGAATCTGAAACTTCTCCCACAGGCTGTAGGATCAGTTTATTGTCCTGTAATCTCTGCTAGGTCCTGAATGCACTTCAGACAGAGGAACATGACTAGGGGTGCTGGTATCAGGAACACCGTTGTCTCATGGGGTTCTAGACTCTGCAAAATTCTTCTGTAAAGCCTGGTGCGCAAGAGCCCTTTTGGAGAGGTCCTGCCAGTCCCAGGCTGCCTAACTGATGGAAGCGTTACCCTGTGAGCCAGGGTCTCAGGGAGGAAAGTGAGCTGCCAGAGATGGTGCCTTTCTGCCCATGGTGCTGGTGCTAGGTGGTGGTTGACCAAAGAGGTTCTCTTTCCTGTGAAGGACAGCCACTCCTGTCCAGTTTGTGTGGGCAAGTGCAGGCTAGGCTAGGAAGGAGGTTCTACCCTTAGCATTCCTGGTGAGGCCGCTAGGGTGTGCTGTTTGCTGGAGTGTGGATTCCAAGAGGACTTCTGTTTTCAGATAACCCTTAGGCAGGAACTAAACCCAACACATCTCTCTCCCTATTTTCCCTCACGCTCTCTCTCCTTCCTTTGTCCCTCCTTCAGTTCTTCTTCTTCTTTTCTTAATGTCCCATTAGGACACATGCCCACCCCTTGTTGCCAATGAATTGGGTCTTAAAAGGGCAGGCACGATGATGTATTCCATGTGCCTTGTTTGCTTTATAAGTGGGCACCCTAGCAGTTGCAGTGCTGCCAAGAGGGCTTGTATTTGCCTGCAAAGAGATGAGAAAGGGGAGGAATGGCCAGGAAGGAGGTGGATGGGCTTTGCTGGAGGGTCTGGGCTTCAGGCTGACGGAGGGCAGAGGCTTTCTTTTTAATCTAATCACACCCTCTCTCGGCGGGTAAATCATTAGGAAGTCATCTGAAGTGTTTTCTTGTCTGCAGAAGGCCTAGAGGCTGGGCAGATAGGAGGGGGTAGGGATGTTGGGGAGGTAGTGCAGTGCCAGTTAAGAGCGTGGGCTCCATTGGTTAGCCTGCCCTCACTAGTTTGGCACCCTGGCATGGGACTTAGTGCCTGCCTCAAGGGGCTGCAGGGAGGATTAAGTTAGGTAGGGCACTTAGGTGCCTAGCAGTGTGTCTGGCTCCAGTAAGTGCTCAGTAAATGACAGATATGATTATTATACAAGCATTTAGGGGGCACCTGGGGGAAAAGGACAGTCTCCTCTGGATGGATTTGTGAACATAAGAAATGTCCAAACCTGTAGAGAATTTTTGTACCAGTTCATTTGAGCCAAACTGACAACATATGCTGGGGGAACAAGATCTCAAATGCTCCTGAGAATAAGTTTTATAGTTTCTTTTATGCATTTGAAATTAAGTGAGAATGTAAGGAAGATTACACGAAGGTGGGAAAAAGCAAGGTGGGGGTCGGATTACAGCGTTAGGTTATGTGCTCTCTTGAGGGTGGTCATGTATTAGAGGGAGGGCCCTGAAAGGTTGGGCATGTGACCGGGCAGGCGCCTGGCGCTAAGCGGGTCTACCTAGGACCAGCCAGTAGTGTGTGGGTTCTTGACTTTGTGTAGGAAAGATTTCACAACAGGAGTCCAGGTGACTCTGAGGGCACATTGATCAAAGCTGGGGAGGGTAAAACAAGCGAGGGCCTAGCATAGAGGAAGCGACAGGAGAACCTAGGCTGGGCTGCCTAAGCTCACTGGGAAGTCAGAGAAAAGGGGCCTTGGGGACAGGTTCAGGGGGTTAGCCTGGGACGAGCTGCCTCTGCCCATTGGTCCTCTGGTTGAAGATCTTGTGGGGACCCTTACGAGTTTAGGAGACTCGTGCCTGTGGCAGAAGAAGAGAGGGAAGAAGAGGGGAAAAGGCATGGCCGCAGGCTGCTCCCCAGAAGGAGAGCTAAGTGGAACTGGAAGAGCTGGGTCCATTGTGTTGAGGCTTTTATCTCTCTCTTGCAGGTGGGAATCTCAGGGGAGGTCTCAGGGGAGGGTTTCAGCAGATATTCATCAGTTCTCCAGGTGTGCTCTTTCAGGGTTGTGGTCTCCACTGATTGGTCAGTGCCAGGACGGGGTCATTAGTCATTGAAGTTGATCCTGGTGTCACCCACCTGGTTTTGCTGCTTTTCTGGGCCTGGAGCTGAAATACAACTGAGGCCTAGATGTCATCTCTAGGGAGGTGAACTTCTGTATCTGGCTGTAAATTGCTTGGCCAGTTTGTTCAGCTGTCTGTCTCGGTTTCCCTGTTCCACTTGCCAAGGAATTTTCCTAGCTTCTTATTGTCCTGTCTCAGTCATATACTAGAAGGATGGGTCATGTCAACGGTGTGTTAACCTAGATGTACAGAAACAGTGAACAGGGCTTGCTTAAGTCAAAGATAAGCCTTTTAGTAAAGAAGTTATAAGTTATAAGCCTGGGGCGTGACTACCCATTGTAACCTGCCCAGTTAAGAATTTATAATTAGATTACCCTTCGAAGTTACTCTCCGTAGAGTAACCCCCTTTTTTTATCCACAGATTTCAGACATTTGTGAGGGTGGCTTGGGAGAAGCATGATGTCTGGGAAGGCTAACATCTGTATCCTTCGCTTGGTTTAAAAAAAAGTTTCAGGGGCTAGGATGAGAGGGAGTAAAGAAAAATACCTCTGGGATATTTAGATCGTCATTTTCTGGTTGTAGAATAACCAAAGAGGGCTGTTTTTAAAATGTTCTGAAAAAGGACAGATAGTTGGATTTCAGAATGGATAGAATATATTTCTTTTGGCTAAAGACACCCAAAATATCTGATTTAAATAGACTATAAAGGTAGAATAATCTATGATTTCAAAAAAATACTGAACTTTTTCTTTCTGTTCTGTGCCTGTATGTTCAAAGTAGCTGAGTGAAATCCTGTTTCCCCTAATATTTTTAGATTAGAGTAAACTTGTATTTGGGGAAGGTGTTTGTAAGAGTTATGCTTACCCAAAGATCCCGGTATATTTTCTTAAGGATGAAAGGGCACAAGAGGGAGAGTGGGGCAAATGCAACCAGAGGCTTGAGTATAATTTCTTGACCTTGTTTCCTTGGAAGTAGCTTGAGGCTCAACCTTGGGGTAATGGCCCGAGTTTAGGGGCAGCCACCCCTCACTCTGTGTGGGAAAGTGCGAAGTGTTCTACTCTTAGGACAGCTGATCTACTCACGAGGTACAGGGACTGCACTCACACTTCCTCTAATCTCAGTTTGAGACAAGCCTTTGTGTCACATTGTGCAACCTTTCTGGTTTGGAACGAGAGAAGTGGGCTAGGGTGGGGCCTGGAGGACTAGGAGTTAGGGCTGTGCAGTGTTTCTCAGCCAGCCCTGTCCTCATCAGGGCCAATTTGCGAGGAGACAGTTTCCTCAGGGCTTCAGAGCTGCGCCCAGCTGACAGTCCTTTCTTCTGGCTCCTGTCAAAGGAGGTTCCCGAGGGAGTGCCTTCTTATCGTAGAAAGTGCTGAGCCCAGAGCTCCCAGTTGCCCTTTTTGCAGAGGTGAGGGGCCAGTGAACTTTGGACCCAGACACTGTTGCTTAATACTCCTCTCCCCCGCCCTCAGCCCTTCTTGACTTCTTGATTTGACTTAAATCCATATGCCCTTGCCCTGCCATTCCTTTCACTGCTGGCTGAGAAGAAGGAGTGGTCAGAGCACAGCTCCTGACTTCCACTGGCGTTGCTGCTGCTGCAGGAACCTGCTCACACCTTTAGCCAGGTAGTGAACGCTTCCCACTCTCTCCTTCAGCCCACCCCCTTGCATGACCCCACCGCTCTTTGCTGCTGTGCAGTGTTCACTTCATCTCCCCAGTGCCTCTAGCCCTAGTACCTCTGCACTTGCTCGGCCAGCCTTGCACGTTTTTCTCTCAGCTGTCTCCTGCTCTGTGGGGGCCAACATCAGCTGCCCCACTTCAGCTGCTTCCTGGCTTTGGCTTTCAGTGCTGTATCTCCAGTAGCAGCTCCTGCGTGGGGAGTGGTCATCAGCTGACTCCAATCATCTCTAGCTTGGGCTGTACATTGGTATCACTCTTCTCTCATTCATACTATTTGGGTGATGCAACTATGCCGATGGGAGGGATTTGACAGCAGGGGATCTGGAATACTAGGGATTGGGAAAGGTATCTTGGAAAAGAAAAGCAAGGAAAAGAGGAAAATAGCCTGTCTTCAGGATGGGGTGAGGTTGCTGGAGCTTTGCTAGGGTTGAGCACTTCACCTGAGCAGGGCGATGGTTGTGGGTTTCCAGCCAGAAATCGTTGAAACCTTTAGGTTTGCCAGAGCTAGAATCCTTGGGTGAAAAGAGCAGTGTTGTGAGGAGACCTCACAGATTATTTGTTTGCAAGGTTGATTTCTCATGTGGCATCTCAACACAGGTGACAGGTGAACCTGAATTGGAGGGGAGACAAGCTTGTTATTATTTTTTTGTCCTTATTGAGGACATGCTTTGTTGATTTTAGAGAGAGGGGAAAGGAGGTGGAGAGAGAGGGAGAGAAACATTGATGTGAGAGAGAAACATCAATTGGCTGCTTCTCCCGTGTGCCCCAACTGGGAATTGAGCCCACAACCTAGGCATGTACACTAACCGGGAATTACACCTATGACCTTTTGGGTTATGGGACCAACCAACTGAGCCACACTGGCCAGGGCCAGTCCGTTTTGGGATAAGGCTTAAAAACGCTGGATCAAATTATTTTGGTTACACCTGGGAACTGTCAGATGATTGCCCTAATTCCTGTCTCTTATCACAGCAGGCCCAGGTAGAACCAGGTTTCAGTTTTCAATTTTGTAAATCACATAGGCAGCACCAGTCTCAGCATGGTGAGGGACAGATGCTTCCTCTCTGGGGAATGAATGCCTTTCCCTAAAAATTCAACTTGGGGTTGTTTTGATGAGCCAGAGCCAGCAGGAAAAGAGGTTAGTGGGTGGTGGGAGGCAAGAGAGAGGTCTCAGCTGTGGTGGGCAGGGCGGGTTGCCCATACTGGTCCCTGTGGGGGAGTGTACTGTGGTACTGCCAAATACCTGAACTATATTATCTTCATCATTCTTCCTTAGAGGGCAATGCCAGGAAGCTGGTGAAGTCTTTCTTTTCCTCATCCACCATGGTTGACGGCGTTAAGTATGAAGTGGCCTCCCAGCACATGGGGGAGGCCTCCCCTTTGGCAGAGGAGGCCTGCCCAGGGCCGGAGCAGGTGAAGCTGAAGAAGGAGATCTCACTGCTGAATGGCGTGTGCCTGATTGTGGGGAACATGATTGGCTCCGGCATCTTTGTGTCCCCCAAGGGTGTTCTCATGTACAGTGCCTCCTTTGGCCTCTCCCTGGTCATCTGGGCTGTTGGGGGCCTCTTCTCTGTCTTCGGGGCCCTTTGTTATGCGGAACTGGGCACCACCATTAAGAAGTCTGGGGCCAGCTATGCCTACATCCTCGAGGCCTTTGGGGGACTGCTTGCCTTCATCCGACTCTGGACCTCTCTTCTCATCATCGAGCCTACCAGCCAGGCCATCATCGCCATCACCTTTGCCAACTACATGGTGCAGCCCATCTTCCCGAGCTGCTTCGCCCCCTATGCTGCTGGCCGCCTGCTGGCTGCTGCCTGCATCTGTAAGTGGGGCTGGGGCAGGAGGTACTGAGTGGAGAGCCAGGGCAGGGGCCTGGATGTGAGTCTGGTTGGCCGTTAAGAAGTAGATGGAAGGAAATGCATGCCCCTACAAATGCTTTTATTAAAAATTAATGTATGCTTTGTGTGAAAATTTGAACAGTACCAAAGTATAAAAAACCCACCGATTTACCTTTCACCCAACCTCCTACAGTAAGCTTCCTTAGCAGTTCATGCACCCTTCGTCATTTTCTTTTTGCTCCTTCAAGAGATGTAGTTTTGTTCTGTAGTTTACAAAAATGGGAATAGTCCATATATAATGATACAGTTTGCTTTTCCCCCAGAATTTATCAGTGACATACTTTTCTATTTACAGATCTATGTTTTATTTTATTTTATTATTTTTTTTAGAGAGAGGGGAAGAGAGAGAGACAGGGAGAGAAACATTGATGTGAGAGAGAAACATCAGTGTTAGAGAGGAACGCCAACTGATTGCCTTTTTGTACGTGCCCCAGGGGACTGAACCCAAAACCTAGAATGTGTCCTGAGTGGGAATTGAACCCATGACCTTTCGGTTTGTAGGACGACACTCAACCAACTGAACCACACTGGGCAGGGCTTGGCTAGATTCTTAACACTGTTATAGATGATCTGGTAGGTTGACTTACTGGTGAAACTGGGGTCCCCTCAGATGTAGGTATAGTCACATATTTTGTGTAAGGCAAGGTTTATTTCATCTAAGTAAAATTTCTAAGATGGCTGCATCCCTTTAAATGCCAGAATTCTCTCATTTCCACCATCTTTGTTGAAATCTCTTTAAAAGCAATGCTATGTCTGCTTGCCTTAATAACTTGACATTTCTTTGGTGATCTGGGGTTACCACTGCACATCTCGACTCTTGTATGATTATGGGGCCTTCCCAGGCCAGCGGGTTGGGGATGAATGTTGGCTTCCCCAGTGGCCTCAGACTGCTGGCCTGACTTCAGTTCATCAAGTTTTATTGTTTTCTGGTTTTGGTCCATGTCATCTCTGACAGCTGTCATTCCTTGATTCTGGCACTGTGCCCATCTCCATCAGTCACCCTTTTTTAATTTGCTGCTTTTAATTTGGGAATAGAGATGGACTCAAACTCTTGTACACCCATGTACACATAAATGCACATGTACTCTTGTATGAATACATGCAGAGTAGCCACAATTATGATTAGTTTGCAGAGCTCCCCAGTGAATAGAATACAGAGTTTTGTGCTGCATGGATTCATGGCATATATTTGAGACAACTCTGGTAGAGTGAAAAGTGCCCCAGACTTGTGTTTGAGGCTGGGCTCAATAACTCCATGACCTTTGGCAAGGTGCAGTGACTATTTACTTCCAGGTTACTGCAAGAATGAAATCAGATTCAGTGAAAACCATGGCTCAAATGTACCATGTTAATAATTATATATTTAAAATTACTATGTCTCTTCATTGCTTATAGGACTTTTTTTTCTATCTCTAATAACTTCAGAGGCACATGAAGATCTGGGAGAAGGTTCTGAAGGACAACGAAGATTGTAAGAATTTAGGGACATATGATTCATTCATGAGTTTCTTCCTTCAGCTATTATTTAATGAGCACCCAGGACAAGTCAGATGTTGAGACCTCTGAGGACACTCTGCCTGCAGTAATATCTCTGTTTAACCATAACCATTCAGGAGAAAGCCAAGAAGTATCCCAGGAGGGAGACATACACAGTAACAAATAATTGTTATGCAAGATAATAGGTGTGGTGATGAAGGCACCATAGGAGCAAGTGGGACAACTTTCTTCTTATGGGGAGGAGAGCTCAGGAAGATGTCACAGACAACACAGTGTCTCAACTGAATTTTGAAAAGACACGCAGCTCTCTTCTAGGACATTTCTCATGGGGGTAACTGTGTGTAATAATGTGTGGAGATGCAAAAAGGTACAGACTGTTTAGAGGACTGCAGGTAGTTGGTGGAGCTGGAATGTGGAATAAGAGATAGGGAAGAAGGTAGAGACTGGAAATATAGCCCAGGGTTGGCTCAAGGAGGGTTTTATATGGTACCTAAACAGGCTAGACTTTATTTTGAAAATAGTGGGGAGGTATCGATTTTAAGTGGGGAAGTAAAATCAGATTTGCTTGGAAGAACTCCTTTGGACATGTGGAGTGTTTTTGAAAAGTGGCAGAAGGTAGGGAGACAGGTTTAGGGAGCTGAAACCTGAGTCCATATGAAGTGTGGTGAAGGCCTGCCCACTGGGTGGCCTTTGGAACTGAGATGAGGCGGTAGATGCTGAAATCGTTATAAGGTAGGATTTCTAGGACTTCTGGATGTGGGGCTGTGTGGGAGCTCTCTGCAGTGATACTAAGGATTGAAGCTTGGGCAGACGGGAGGTGATAGGGCCACCATCTGGAATAGGGAAGGTGGTGATGGGGTAGAAGGGGCATCTGGGGCTTTGCTGGGCTGCTCATGCGGCTCTTCCATGGGCAGTGCCTTCCTCAGGTCATCATCACCCAGAGTGGATCATTTTCTCATCAACTGAGTCTCGCCGAAAAGGGAGGCTGATGTGTATAAGTGACAGTGTTTATTAATGTGCACTGTGGGCATACAGGTGTAATTTCTAAATACCAGAAGGCATGTGTTCACTTTCATGGCACCCCCTTCCTTGTTCTGTGGCCACTGGAAAAACCAATCAGGGAATTGCTTGCAGGAAATGGAATGAGAACGAAGGAAGAGTGTTTCGGCTCTTCAAAAATAATTTCCTGATGGTGGTGGCATCTATAAGACATGGAGCTGAAAGGTAGAGCCCCTGCTTGTAGGGAGCTCATAGTGTGGTAAAGACCCTCAAAAATAGTCAAGCCTATTGTATATGGTACGTGCTAGGAGTGGGGTGGCATGTGGCCTATTCAGGACATGATTTCTGCACTTGACACTGGAGGAGAAAAAGGAATCCGGGGTGGGTGAAACACCCCTTAGCACGACCTTCAAGGCCCACTTTGTCTGACTTCTTTGACTCACTTTAGACATCTCACCCTCATCCTCTGTTCTCCAGCTACACTGTTTTGCTTTTCCTTCAATTTGCCTGGCTTGTTCCTGCCTTAGGGGTTTTGTAACCAGGAATGATTACTGATTGTCCCTTTTGCTGGGAAGGCTCTTTCCCTAGATATCCTCAGAGCTTATTACCTCACTCCATTCATATGTTTGCACACATGTTATCTTACCAGAGACCTATCCTATTTAAAGTGAAATTTTAAATAAAAAAAGTGGCTGTCAGTCTTCTATCCTGTTTTTTTTTTTTTAAATCATGAGAGTAGGTGTTTTGCTCACTGCTGAATCTCTAGCACTTAGAACAGTACCTGTTGTCTGCTAGGCACTCAATAAATATCTATTGACTGAAGAAGGGGCAAGTACATTCTAGATACAGGGAAGGGCAATGTAAAGGCATGAAGGTGAGAAAAAGTATGGGGTGTAGGGTGTGTAGGGAGGATAGTGGGATGTGAGGGATTGTGGGATGTGAGGAAACAAAGGAAGCCAAGGGGCTAGAGCATGAGGCAAACCTTCCTAGGGGTTTAGATTTTATTTTAAGGCACATGAGGAGCCATTGAATGGTTCTAAGCAGCTGGGGTAGACATAAGAAGCAAGGCTGGAGGCGAGATACTGATTAGAAAGCCCATTGAAATCTAGGCAGGAAACGACAAAAGCCTGAACTAGCGCAATGGTGGGGTGGGGGCGGGGGGCGGGCGGCGTAACTTATTTAGGAGATGATGTCTCCAGGAAAGGACAGATGGGAGTGTGATTTAAAAGGTACAGTTGGTACAACCAATGACACTTACTGTGATGTCTGGTATAAGAAAGAGGTAGGTGACATCACTAGCCTGTGAGTTCTGTGCCATAGGGACTGAGCCTGCCTTATGATCCACTGTATCCCCAACAAAGAAACAAAGCGAGGAGCTCAATAAATATTCTTTGAATGAAGAAGTGAGGTTTCTGGTTTGGGCAACTGGTAGGTGCTGGCACAATTTACAAGGAGGGGGCGGATGCAATCATGCTGAATTTGAGATTTATTTGTAGGGTAGTAGGCAGATGTGCCCATCTGGAGCGCAGGAAAGAGATGGGGCTGGAGACTGAGCATTCAGCAAATATTCCTGAAGCACTTGTCATTTTACTAGCACTGACTATTATTGTCTTTATGGGGCCGTCAGTGCGTCAGTATGTACACACATGTGTATGCTGGTGGGGGGCTAGGATAGGCAACCCGACACAAGAGTACAATGGATTATGATGAGTGTTGTGATTCTTGGGCAAGGAACTGTAGGAGGGGACCTGAACTAGCCTAGGAGTTTATAAACTCTCCATAAGAAGTTTAACATGACACCTGAATGATGAAAGAGTTAACCAAGAGTAGAGAGGGAAGAGGAACATCTCGGGCAGCAAGGACAGAATGTATGAAAACTTGTAGCCAAGAAAGAAGGAAATCTTCAAGACACTGGAAGAGGTTCAGGGTGGGCTATAGTGTTGAGTTTAAGATTGGAAATTTTTTTTTAAATGTTACATATTGATTTTTAGAGAGGAGAAGGGAGGGAGAAAGAGAGGGAGAGAAACATTGATGTGCAAGAGATACATCGATAGGTTGCCTCTCGCATGCTCCCAACTGGGGACCTGGCCTATAACCCAGGCATGTGCCCTGACTGGGAATCGAACCAGCAACCTTCTGTTCTCAGAAGGCTGGCTGGCAGTCAATCTACTGAGCCACACCAGCCAGGGCTAAGATAGGAAGTGTTGAGAGCTGGATTGCAGAGGTAGATGGAGGTCATGGGAGAGGCTTTTCAGGGCTTTATAAACTCTTCTAGCTATTATTGCTGTGAAACAAATCATGGAAAACTTAGTGGCTTTGAACAGTAGCCAGTTTATTCTTATCTTTCATGGTTTCTCTGGCTCAGGAACTTGGGAAGGCATAAGTGGGGCAGTTCTGGCTCAGGGTCTCATGTGGTTGTTGTCACATGGTGTGGTGGCAGGAGCTGGAACCGGGGTGCTGAAGGTGGGGACTAGCTGGGCATCTTTTTCTCTTCAGGCTGTGTAAGGGCCTCTCCATATGGTCTCTCCATTGGGATCGCATTGAGCTTCTTCACAGAATGGTAGCCTCAGAGCAGTCAGACTATTTACTTGGCAGCTGATGGCCTCAGGAATAGGTATCCCAGCAAGCCATGTGGAAGCTGCATTGCCTTTTATGACCTAGCCTTTGAAGTCACATGGTGTCACTCCTGCTGTACTCTAGAGGTCGAAACAGTCACAGAAGATCATCCAATTTCAGGAAGTACAGACCTTACCTTTTGATGGAGTATCAAAGTCTCATTGTATGAAAAGCATGTGGGCTGGGATATTGTTGAGACAACTTGGGAAAATATAATCTATCACGAGAACCATATTAAGGAGTTTGGTGGGCTTGTGATTTTCAGCTGGTGTGCTGTGGCATGCTAGTGTGCTGCAGGGATTTTTACAATGTAATACCTGACTATTTAGTCAGGAGCACTGACCTCTTTTACCATGCATTGTTAAATAACAGCAACAACAACAAAAAATGACAGCAGCCAACACAACAGTAGCCATCTGGTGTGAATGAATCAAAATTATACCTATTTTTTTGTCAGATCAGCAAAAAATACATTTTTTGGTGTGCCACATAGTTTTAGTACTTAGTTTATGTGTGCCATGGGATAAAAAAAAAAGGTCAAAAATCACTGTCCTAAGGCAATGGGAAACCTCTTCAGGCATTTGAAGCAGGAGAGTGACATTTGTAACTTAGATTGTAGAATTTGTGGATTTTTAAAAAGATTACTCTGGTAGCGGTTTGCAGGACTGAAAGCAGGAGACCAGTTATGAAGCAGTTGCCATGATCCCAGGAAGTGATGATGGTGGCTTGGACTAGAGGCATGTCTGGGGGATGAGGAAACAGGTTAAGACTTGGAACCTGATTGGATAAGGGCAGAGGTTGTTGATGATGATAAGGTGCCCAGGTTTCTGGGGTGGGCAACTGGGTGGATGGTTATGCCAGTTACTGAAAAGGGAAACATTGAAGAAGCAGTAGGTTGGAGAGAAATTGATGGGATCAGTTGTGGATAGATTGAGTTTGTACCTGGTGATGTCCAGTAAATAGGTGGTTGGATATTCATATGTATCTGGAATCATGACACTTGGGCTGGTGATGTACTTTTGGGGATCTTCAGTATATAGATAATAGTTGAAATCACAGTAGCAGATGAGACAATCTTGGGATGGGATATAGAAATAGAGGAGAGAAGGGCTTAGTACAGTGTTCTGAAGATACCAACATGAAGGGATAAATATTCTGCAAAAAGGTGGAGAATAAGTATCTAGAGAGAGGGGTGGGAAATATGAGTGGAAGAGGGCAATTTGAGAAGGAGTCAGTGGTCAACAGTGCCCAATCTGATCAAAGGTCAAGCTAGATAAGGAGTGGAGTTGCTTGGATTTATCAACATGGAGGTCACTGGTGATTTCAGAGAGGGAAATTTCAGGGCATTGTGGGTGGAGTCGGATTTCAGAGTGTATTCATCCAGTGCAACTTGAATGTCTGCTATGTGCCTAGTTCTGGGTAGGCCCTGGGGAGGACATAGGGATGACTCTTACTCTGTAGTTCACAGTTGATGGGAGAGACAGGTATGTGAATCATTCTAATGCCCTGTAGGTTAAATGTGGGGCAGGGTGGAGCCCAGAGGAGGGGCTACACAGCCAACATCATTTGGAGTTGGCAAATAGGAGGTAAAGGGAAACTGTCAGTCTTTCCAATGGAGTGGTGGAGTGGATGTAGGACAAGGGAAGGGCAGGGAGTGTAGCTTAGATATACTTTCCAGAAGACTGACAGTGAAGACAAGAAGGGTGGTCATTAGAGGGAGGGGCCGAAGTCATGGGAGGAGTTTATGGGAAAGTCTTAAGCCTGCTTTAGCTAGGTTTGGGGTTCTATTTCTGGAAAAGCTGAATGAAATATCCTTATCCTACAATAAGGTCTTCTCTGTGGTTGGAATGCGGGTGCCCTGAGTCAGCATTTCTCTCCCCTGAACAGTGCGGAGGACACCCTCATCCCTTTGGGAGGCAGCAATCCCGGGGGTTAAGAGCATGGAATCAGGCAGAGTGAATTTATTAGCCTCAGTTTCTTCATCTCTAGAATGCGGTCTCCGTCTCATAGTGGTGTGATCTGTATTTCTGCCATACTTTCATACTTTTCTATTTAAACGGTGACAACTTCAAGAGAGCAGATAAAAGTTTCTGCTTCTGTCGAAGTGGCTCACTGTCCCTCTATAGGTATAACCTTCCTTTGGAACTGCTGTGACTTATAGCCCTGGATAGGCCAGCATTGCTGATAGATCTGGAAATCATTTACCAATTATTGCTTAGGGCAGTGATTTCCAACCTTTTTCATCTCATGGCACATGTAAACTAATTACTAAAATTCTGCAGCACACCAGAAGATACATTTTTTTCCAATCTGACAAAAAGTTGATGTGATTTTGATTCATTTACACCTGGCGGCTGTTGTTGTGATGGCTGTTGTCATGTTTTAATTTGACAACGTAAGGGAAAAGAGGTCAGTGCCCCTGACTAAATAGTCAGATACTGCATGTTTTAAAAATTCTTGGGCACACTGGTTGAAAATTGCTGGTTGAGGTAAATTTTTTTGTACGCGTGGGTGACTTCACTCACTGCTGATTTCATTGTCAGGGTAATTACATGTTGCCCTCTCTGCCTGGAATTCTTCCTCCCCCCCAACCCCAGCACCAGCCTCCATATACTCAGGCCAGATAACAGCGGCCCTGGTACCCATCAGCACCCCCTTCGCTGCCCCAGACTGAATGGGCCACCTCGCAGTGACTTTCACACTTTCATTCCTGTAATTGTCCATGTTCACTTTTCTGTGAAGGCTGGGGCCTGGGTCTTAATTACAGAGTCTGTACAGGGTGTGGAACACAGTCGGTGCTCAATATATGCTTGTTGTGTGGATGATGATTGGATGGATGGATAATTGATTAATTCTGAGCTTGGAAAAAACTTGCCATCCTGTCCAGGGTACTATAAATGGTCACTCTTCCCAACCAGAGAGGTGTGCAGATGGCCCTTCTTGAGGCTGATTATTCTGGTTTTCCAGAGTTCTTCGAGATTGCTCCAGTTCTCTGCAGCCAGAGCTCCATGACCCCAGGGGAGACAATCCCACTCCCAGTCTCGCATCCCTGAATCCAAATAGGAAGGCACATGGAGTGGTGGAATGTATACCAGCTTTGTAGCTGGCCTGGGTGACTTTGGTTTTCTCAATTGTAAGATAAAGATAACATACCTACTTTAAAAAAAAATGATTTGAGTGAGAGAGAGAGAGGAAGGTGGGGAGAAAGAGAGAGAGATTAGATAGATATGGATTTGTTTTTCCACTTTGATACATTGATGGGTTGCTTCTTGTATGTGCCTTGACCAAAGATTGAACCCACAGCCTTGGCATATTGGGATGACGCTTTGATGCTTCAGCCCACTGTGCTACCCAGCCAGGGTTATACCTAGTTTTAATTTTACAGTAGCTTCAAGGGCTGAGACTCTTTTTCCTCTTTGCAGGAGGTGGAACTTCTCTCTTGGCAGAGTCAGGTCTGGGTGTCCAGAAGTCCAGCTTCACCCAACGGCCCTTTCTTTGGAGCTGGCGTGCTTTGGCCCATTGTTAGCCATGTTGGGTAATTCTGCTCCTGCGTACACTTGCCCGCCGTGTGATCTAGTTTTTTTTACTCTGTTTTTTTGCCTTTTGCTAACAGGACATTTTACCTCCTGTGTCTTCAGTCCACCTACTATACTAGTCAGTCAGCGGCACATATTCGGGGACCCCTGTGAACAGACTACTGCAGTCTTTGTGTCCCTGACACTTGACCTTAGTGACTTGCATGTAGTAGGTGCTTCAGTAAATGCTGACTGGATGAATGAACCGAAGATACGGCTCCAGACTCAGCGTGGCTGAGAAGGGCACTGTGTGCTTTTGGTCCTCAGGGTGGTGGGGGTGCTGCTGAGGGCTGCTGCAGGAATTGGGCAGCGAGGCGGGCAGGCAGTTCCTACTGAGTCTGCTAAAGCTGCTTGTGGACGGTGAAGGACTTCAGATCTCTGTATATTTGTCTGAAAACTTTGGTCACATGCAGTTTTTCCTGGTATTAGAATGACTGACTTTATGAACTTGTGGCTAATGAGGTAGAACAGCCAGATACTGGGCCCCCAACTGATTTTTGCTCTTTGAACTTTATGCTGGGAAGCTGGTTATCTCTCCCGGAGGGGTTTTCCCAAGAGCCAGTTTAAGTTCATGGTGGGGAAACTTTCATTTCACATCCCATATTCACAGCAACACACAGGCTGCAGTCAGAGCCATGGGGTCTGTGTGAATGTTGGAACAAACTTCATCAGCAGTGAGGGAGGCAGAATTCCGTGCTGGTTTGATCCTCAGGGCTCTTCGGGGGTTCACCTTTGGTCTCTTCATTTTTTTTTATTTTAATATATTTTATTGATTATGCTATTATAGTTGTCCTATTATCCCCCCCTTCATTCCCCTCCACCTTGAACACCCTCTCCCACCCACATTCCCCCCTTTAGTTC
>CM052538.1:127509111-127538516 GCA_028533065.1 Trachops cirrhosus
TATTTCCCGGTGCTGGGACCCTGAGTTGCGCACAGTGCCTTGCTTCACAATGGCCACCTAGCTGGGTCTGCCGGTTGCCACCCCCGGCCGGGGCCCACCAGCCACCGCCGCTTGTGCGCCCAGGGTCTTCCTGCTGCGGACTTGCGCGCTGCCCGGGTTGTTCAGCTCTCTGCTCCGTCTCCCTCACCAGGTCCGACTCCGCCCCTCCTACTGGTCTGGATGAACGTGTTTATTTTTAAGTTCTTGGGTGTCCGACTTCCATACACTTCGATTTTCTGTCAGTGCTGGTTGTTATTTTGTTTCTATATCATTGTTGTCCCTATCTTGGCTGTGCGAAGAGGCACAGTGCATCTACCTATGCCTCCATCTTGGCCGGAAGTCCTGGTCTCTTCATTTATCTATTATTTTTCTCTCTGCTTCGGAAGAGCCTAGGGGAAGTAGGGGAAAGAGCCAGGGACAGTGAGTCCCATCCCTGGATGTACACTGAAATTACCTAGGAGGTTTAAAAAATACTCACAGTGCCCTGGTTGGGTAGCTCAGTTGGTTGGAGCATCCGGTTGCTGGTTTGATACTTGGTCGGGGGACATGCCTGGGTTGTGGGTTCAATCCTGGTCAGGGTGTGGTTGGAGCACCTGTGGAATAGACCGATGGGTGTTTCTCTACCCTGCCCCCCCAAATCAATAAATAACATATCCTCTGGTAAGGATTAAAAAAAGGTACTCATGGTCTCTTCTCCTTCCTCGTTCCCCCAACCAAATAAGTCTGTACCACTGGGTAGAAGAATGGGAACTGGCGTGGAGAATGTGCATTGAAGAGGCAGAAACTTGCTGCTGAGGAGAGCTGATGGGGACTTTGGGAAGAGAGCTTCTGAGTTGTCACTGTGCTTTGGGATCACCTGGGGAGCTTTGAAAACCTACTGATGCCTGGGTTCCACTCCGGTTTCCGACTTCATTGCCTGGGTGGGGGCTGAGCACTGGACTTTGTTAAAGCTTGTCAAGTGAGGCCAATGTGCAGGCAGGATAGAGAAGCGCTGAGGTAAGTGGAGGGTTTAGGGTTGTTCTGTGATTACTGAAGGCAGCACACCCAGAGCCAGCAGCTCATCAGCCTTCCCAGGGAAACCCTGCCACAGACCGCCTGCATCAGGACTTTTGAGGTAGAACCCCAAAGCTGTAGGTGGTTCTGATGCTCACTCAGGCTTGGGGTCCTGTTTCTGAGGACCTGCACTGGACCTAGCTGAGCAAACCAGAAAGGATCCAGTGAACAAGGACCAGTCAGCTTTGAGAAGGAAGGGAGCAGATGGAGTTACTGAATACGAGACCCTCCTGGTACACACTGCCTGCTTGCTCCCTGATGGTGCAGAGCCACGGTGACTAAAGTGCTGACTGAGTGCCAGGAGGCAGAGTACAAGGATCTGATTCAGTGACCCCTAGGGATTTGCTTAGTGTGTCTTCTTGCCACATTCTCTCGCCCATGATGCCTGAGTAAGCGAAATGCTTCTCTAGTCTGAAGAGGTAAAAGAGTCTGAGCACCATCTGCTCACTGAGAGTTGTAACAGCACCTTGGAAGGATGGGAGAAATAACACCTGAAGGAAGCCAAGAGGAGAAAGTGTATTTTAAAGTGTATAGAGTTAGGCATCCCAAACAAAACAGGCATTAGAGAAAAGGAGGAAAAACTGGAACTGTGTGGTTTGAGCAGATCTGAGGCTTGTTCAGAATGTACATCTATCCTTCTGAGGAAACCGCAGTGGCAGAGTATTCTGGACATAGATGGGAGTGAGCAGGCCTGAGCATCCCAGGTATGGAGCTTGGCTGCCCCCGAGCGAGGTGACTCTGAGTATATTACACAAAGATCAGCTTAATGCAGAGACATGTGGTTTTTCTTGAGTAACATATGACAAAAAGCTTGTTCGCACCAGTGAAGCCCCACAGATTGCCATTCTTCTGCCACCTGCTGTGGGATGAGTGGTGTCACTGGTCAGAAGACACCTGAGATGTATTACTGGTGACTTCAAAATTCAAGATGGTGAAGTGAGTGGCAGGTGGAATTTCCATCTCACTGTCATTTGAAAGCTGTGTATGTGAAGGAAAAGAACACAGACAGAGTGTCTGGCTGTAAATGCCAGGGTACCGGAAAGGTAGACTCTGGCAAGGGACGCAGCAGATTTCCTAGGGCTGGAAGAGATGTGTTTAATAAGGCTTTAAATTGAAATTTTAAAAGAAAGGAAAAGGGCCCTGATAATAATATAAATCTGGGTATTTTGGAGTCTTTGAGGTATTATATAGGAAGAATAAAGATGGAAAGGCTGCTCAGTAATACACTTGGAGAAAATAGGATAGAAGATCAGGAATGATGTTTTTGGACTCCTATCTATAAACACTGAAGACTAAATGTATTTATTTGATTTTTTACTTTTACTGCAAGGAGGAAACAGTTTCATATTTGATTAGAATATGACATAAAATAGTATATCTTGTTAAAAAATGATGGATTTGCCAAAAGAGCTGAGATTAATGTAGTATATCAGAAAGAGATGGGTTTGTATGAGGAACTGCTGTAATGAGGAATGCTCATTCCCCTGGGCGAGGTCATGTTTTGACTCTTTTGACTGTGGTGAGAGGGAAATTTCGGGACACTGAGATGTAGACCTGTGGAAGGATTTTACTTCCCAGTGAGTGTAAAGAACAGTACACCCAGCGCCACTTCCAGCTCTGTCTGCAGGTCAGTTTCTTCTTAGAGCTAAAGGGAAGTTACAGGTATGTGCCCATCTCTTAGAAACTACACAAGGACACAGCCTCTGTAAATCCTATCTGCTTACCTTGGGAAGAAGATTTATTACATGGTGTTTTCAGAGGTTCTCAGGGTCCACTTAGGGACTTTTCCTGAAGGTCTCTCCTAGTACTAGTGCATAGAAATAAATTCTCATCCTAAGGCGAGAAGCATGGTGAAGAGAACAAGAGGATAAAAGCAAAAAGAGACAGGAATGATGTCACTGGGGGCATAGACGACACACTATTGGATCAGAGGGGGAATACTTTGCTTTCTTAATAAAAATGATAAAGTTTGTACGAAGGGAAAAATATGGTGGTGATGGAAACCTCAAGTCCCTGAGCATCTTTTACTAAAATCAGTTGCATTCCATTAAAAGCAGTGCCTGTATACATTTAAAAAAAATGGTTTATTATGGAAAATTTCAAACATATCTGAGTGAATAATATGATGAACTTCCAGGGTTCATGAATGCCAATCAGCATTGTTTTATCAATACTGCAACTACTGTCAAAAACCTATGGTACATTTACACAATGGAATTCTATGCAGCTGAAAGAAAGAAGGAGCTCATACCCTTTGCAATAGCATGGATGGAGCTGGAAAGCATTATGCTAAGCAAAATAAGCCAGGCAGTGAAAGACAAATACCATATGATCTTGCCTCTAACAGGAACCTAAACAAGAAAACAAAGAAACAAGTAAAATATAACAAAAGACACTGAAATAGAGGACAGGTAGCCAGTGACCAGAGGGGAGAGGGGAGGGAATTCCAGGGGAGAAGGGAAGGGTTTACAAGAACAAATATAGAGGACACATGGACAAAACTAGGGGGGTTGGAAAGGGGAGGGAGGAGGGGAGGAATGGGTGGGCGGGCTAGAATGGGAATAAAGGATAGAAACTGTACTGAATAAACTAAAATAAAAAAATTAAAAAAAAATACTGCAACTACCACACCCTTGCCCTCAGTAGAGGTTATTTAACATAACCAGGGAAAATGTGGAATCCTTGTGAGGATGTGACTATTCTTGCTCCTAGAAAAAGAAATGCTAGGTTCCACTGAAATACACTCTAAATTTTAGGCAAAGAGGTTGCAGAAAAGTTCAGGGCAAAGAATTAGCCTGGGATTAAAAAATAAAAAGACCAAGAGCTTCTTTAAAATGAAATTATTAATTTTTTTATTATTTACTTGTTTTTAGAGAGAGGGGAAGGGAGGGGGAAAGACAGGGAGAGAAACATCAATGTGTGAGAAGATACATCGATCTGTTGCCTCTCACATGCCCCCAACTGGGGAACCTGGCCCGCAACCCAGGCATGTGCCCTGATCAGGAATTGAACAAGCAGCTGTTCAGTTTGAAGGCTGGCGGTCCATCCACTGAGCCACACCAGTCAGGGCTAAAATGAAATTCTGATAAAATAGTTGAAAATGATCTTAGGAAGAAAAGGAGAGTCTGAAGAAACCAAAGTGATTGAACACATTGCTTTTTGATGAGCTTATATTTTTAAAGACAAGATATACAAGAGCTGGTGAAAGGTGACATAACTAAGATGAAATACAAGGGTGACCCAGAACTGCAAGAAGAGTGTCCTGAAGCTTGATGCCCAGAATGAACTAAGATCTGAAGGACAGACTGAGGGCAATCAGAGGCTCTAGCAGGGGTGTCCAACCCACCGCCTGTGGGCCACATGTGGCCCAGGATGGCTATGAATGCAGCTCAACACAGAATCATAAATTTATTTAAAACCTTTTCTTTTTTTGCTGATCAGTTTTTGTTAGTGTTTGTGTATTTAATGTGTGGCCCAAGAGAACTGTTCTTCTTCCAGTGTGGCCCAGAGACATCAAAAGGTTGGACACCTCTGCTAGAGCAACGTTCAGAGTGAGAACAGCGAGGGCATGGAAGTCAGTTCTATGAGAGTAGATGGTGGTGAGAAAGAAGAAGGCCGGTTCTATTTTTCTTCTAATTTTCCTAGCAGAGGATTGCTAATCTAGAAAGGGTTTAATAAAAAAAAAAAAAAAACCCAACAGGTTGTCCTGGCTGGGTCACTCAGTTGGTTAGAGCATCGCCCCGATACACCAAGGTTTCGGGTTTGTTCCCCTCAGGGCACACACGAGGTCAACCAGTGAATGCATAAGTAAGTGGAGCAGCAAATTAATGTTTCTCTCCTCTCTGTCTCTCTCTCTCTCTCTCAAATCAGTTAAAGTTTAAAAGAAAACCAATAGGCCAACAGATCTAGGCCAACAAAAAGGCAAGACCAAGAGAGTAAGGAAATAGTGATACATGTCATTTCTTTAAATGTTTTGAGCTGTCCACTTGCAGACAAATGGAAAAGATTTATAATTATCTGAGATGACAGAATCACTACCGAGCATCTCCAGGATCTTGGAGAACAGGAAGGGTGTAAAAGGAAGCTGTTGAGTGATGTATTTGTTTCTTATTGCTGCTGTAAAAAAGACCACCAATTATTGGCTTGAAACAACACAAATTTACATTTTAACTGCACAGGTCAGAAGTCTGAAATGGGTCTTGCTGGGCCAAAATCAATGTGTCAGCTGTGCGGAGGGGAGAAACCATTTTCTTGCCTTTTGTGGCTTTTAGAGGCTGCCCGCTTCCTTAGCTCTTGGCCGCCTTCCTCTTCAAAGCCAGCTGTAGCCAGCCAAGTCTTTCTTACGTCACGTCACTCTGACACTGACTCTTCTGCCTCCCAGGGCCCTTGTTCTGCCCACCACAACTGGTAGGTAACCTATGATAACTTTCTTCCCAAAAAAGAAAGAGAGGTGGATTCTGTGCATTCTGCGCTGATAATTTGAAGTTGATTTCTGCCCAAATTCTAGGCTTACCTGGTTAGCAAAGTATAAGAAGAAGGGAGAATCTCTAGGAACCTGTATGGATTCTCTGAAAAGAAGCCATGCTCAGCTAACTTTACTGTTTGTTCAACTCTAATTTTTATTTAAATGTAATATACACCAAGGAACAGTATATATTATAAGTGTACAGCTTGATGAATTTTCACAAATTGAACACACACGTGTAACCAGCATCCGCATCAAGAGGAGCAGCCCTCAAACCCTTCTCCTGTGACTCCCAGTCACTCCCTTCGGCACCGCCCCCTCCCCCCAAACGCACACGAAGGGAAATCACTGTTCTGACTGCCAGTATCATAGATTAGTTTCGCCTGTTTTTATGCAACTGGTATAAAGGGTATGTACTCTTCTGTGTCTGGCTTGTTCACTAAATATGTTAGTGAAGCTCTCCGTATTTTTTTTTGTCTGTAGTTGTAGGTGGCTCATTCTCACTGCTGTTTAGTATTCCTTTGTACTGATTTAGCCTCTTTACTGTTGATGGGCATTCGGTTTGTTTCTAATTTTTAACTATTGCAACGGTCATGAACATTCTAGTATAGATAGGTACTAATTTTATTTATTTGATAGCATCATTAGATTGTTAGAACGGAGACATGTGTGCAGATTTCAGAGAGGTTCTTGGCAAACTTTCATGGTATTCTTTTCTTTTTCATTTAAATTTTTAAATTTAGTTTTTGAGGGAAAGAAACATCAATTTACTGTTCCATTTTTTGATGCATTCATTGGCTGCCTCTTGTATGTGCCTGACCAGAGATCGAATCCTCAACCTTGGTGCATCGGGACAACACTCCGAGCAACTAAGCTACCTGGCCAGGGCTCTCATGGTATTCTTGCTGACCAGGTGGAAAAAGGTGGACTAGATAAAAGAACAGTTTGGTGGATTCTTGATTCACGTTCCAGAATAATTCCAGCATAGAGGAAGGCCTGCGGTGATAGATTATAGGGCTCTGCCTATCCTGGGCAACATTTTTATCAGTGACTTCCAGTGAAGTTAGTTCAAATGCCTTCAATTTTGAGTTTGAAGGCATTAGAACTGACAAAATTAAGGTGGAAAAAATCCATTTCTAGCTGATGGGAATGATTCCTAAAAATTCACAAAGGGATGTAAAGTGCCATGTTTGGGGTTTTTTAAAAAATCATTTTTGCTAGTCCCAAAAAGGGGGAGAGGGAAAAGCCCATCAGTCTGAGGTGGGGCAAAAAGGAGCTGTTGTTGGCGGTGAGTTCAAACCACAACCCCACAGTCTGTAAAATGTCTGCGGTGTCCAGGGGGGCACCGGCAGCATGAAGTGCCGTGAGTGCAGAGGAGAGGACTGTGAGGGTGAGTAGGCTGGAAGCCGTATTTGTCACACCAGGGGCTGAAGACACTGGGCTTTTAGTCTGAAAGAGGGAAGACTCAAGGGGACAGGATGTCCGTGTCTCATGATGAGAAGGGCCTTATGTGGAAGCGGCTTTCTTGATTCTGTGTAGCTCCAGAGGAGAGGCCTGGAATTACTGGGTAGAAGTTGTGAGGAAGACGTTTTTGGCTCACTGGAAAGAAGAGCTATTGATTTCTTTAAAAATGGAATGAGTTGTCTACTAAAGTATTAAGGTTTTATAGTCCCTGGGCGTTTGAAACAGAAAATGGATTCAGTAGCATCCTAAGTTTTGTGTGTTACATTGTATGTATTTAAAACTAATGGTGCTGGGAGAATTGTAGGTTTACCATTCTTTTTCAGGGACTTCTTAGTTTGGGCATCTAAACTGTAATAAATCTGGGCATCTGATCCTGAGTGGATCTGCAAGCTTTGTTCTGTTCTGGATCAACCTAGGTGGTTGCTGTCCTGGCTTTTAGTTCCAGAGTTGATGCTGGGCCTTAGTGCTAGAACCAGCCTCCTACTCCAGGAGCCTAGGGAGGCTGGGTTGGATGACTCAATCAGGAGCATCTCTTTAGATGCTTATAGGAGTGACTTCTTTGTAGCTTCTCCTTTCTCCAAAGCAGGTGTCAAAGCAGGAATGAAACTGCCCCTTGGCCAAGGGTCTAAAGTGATTTCAGGCTATTTCCTGTGGACTTGGGTCAGTGTTGGGTGGAGACTGAATTGCACCTGGAGGTAGGAGGGTAGGGCATCTCTGTCCTTGAAGTTAACTTGCAGCTGCCTTTATATTCTAACTCCATGTTCCCCTCCTTTCCCTGCCTCTGAAGCAGGATGTTGGGCTCCACCTCAGTAGCAGTGTACTTGGCTGGGCTCTGGTCAGCTGTATCTGCTGGGGGTGGGGGCGAAGAGCCCAGTCAGCACTGTCACTTCCCATACCCATTTCCTGTTTCATGGCCAAGAGGCCCTCTAGGAAGTGGAGTGTGGGAGAAGGTGAGGGCCAGTTCTCTTCAGGCAGGTCCTCTGCTTTTTTGTTTCTTTCTTTTTCATTCAAACCACCCCACCCCCCATGCTCAATACAGAGAGCAGATCATGGCAAGATGGGGGATTGAGAAATAAGGTTGGGTGTGGGGAGTGGTGGGTAAAAGGAGGAATACAAGTGGATGGATATGGGAGTAGAAAAGCAGTAGGGATTAAAATGTGAACAATCCATGTGTTTTCATTTCAGAATTTATTGTAATAAAAGGTGATGAGCTGGCTTTTGCCTGCCCACTTGCCTGGCACAGGGCTGCAGACTGACTCTGAACCCGAATGAGTCCCTTAGCCTCTCCCAGTTTGGTATTGTGACCCAAGGTTACTCTGAGGGCAAACTGTGAATTTTAATTAGGGGATCCCATTCCTTTGTAGCTGTGGCAGCCTCAGTTGTCCTGGCTGTTTGGAGTTCTACTTGCAGGATGAAAGGAGAGCTCCAGGGGTTGGAGGTAAGAGTTACAGAAAGGAGAGAAGGGGCACCAGGGCTGTTGAATGGCTGGAGGCAGAAGTCCAGTGGGGAGTAAAGGATGGGTGACTGTCTGAGGAGGATCCACAGATCTGAAAGATTTGGGGAGGACGAGATACAGGTACTTTAGCCATTTTGTAGGGTGCTTGTGGAGAGTGTATACTTGTGTCTTTAATTATTAACTAAGCACTGGGATGGCCTGGAGTTATGGGTACATTTTTGCCCAGCTCTATGATAAGATTTGATTATTTATTGTCTTGTTTACTAGGCAGAAAAGCACGTGCTTGTATGAGACAGGAATGTCCTTTTTCTAGGAAGAGCAGAAAAGAATTTGGGCAGTGAGTAGAAAAGGAAGGGTATAAGAACACGGAGAGACAGACAAAAGAAAGGACAGCCATCCCGAGAGGCTGGTCTTTCCTGCTTCTCAGGATGAAGTAGTTTCAGGTGAATATAGTGCGGCCAGGACACAACAAAATGGGAGAACTAGAGACAGTGAAGGGCACACCACTGCCAGAACTGAGACAGCGAGTACTTCCTGATTATGTTGGTGACCTGAAGCAAGCAAACCCAGCACTGGCCTCACTTTCTCCACTGATAAGGCAGGCTGACTCTGACCTTGCCCTTGGAACCCTTGGGAGAAGGACTGTTAAGCCATCCTTCCTGTGCTCTAGGTGCTGAGCTGGGAAGGAGGGAGCAGACATTCACTCTGCCACAGTGGGGAAGCTGTGGTGTGTGTGCTTCCTGCTTGTTTAAGAGGTTGGTGGACTGAGGAACATTCTGCTGAATTTCAGAATTGTTTCTTTTGACTTTATTCCCTGCCACATCCTGGGGTTCTTATCAGTCAACCTCACAGCGTGTGCGGGCTTCCCATCTTGAATTTCTTTTTCTGAGGTGGATCGTAACTTTTTGTGGGAGATAATAGATTTCTCTGAGGTTGTGACAAAAGTTGTGGACTTTAAGAAAAAAAAGATTTTATTTTTTAGAGAGAGGGGAAGGGAGGGAGAAAGAGCGGGAGAAACACTGATCGGTTGCCTCTTGCACGCCCCAAACCGGGGACCTGGCCTGCAATCCAGGCATGTGCCTTAATGGGGAATTGAACTGGTGACCTTTGGTTTGCAGCCCAACCCACTGAGCCACGCCAGCCAGGGCTGGACTCTTTCCTTAGAAAAAGGCATATACTTTGGATGTATCTACATAACACTTTTATAAAGAACATTAGGCCTAGTGGAAGCCCTAGGTTAAGAACTCTGGCTCTGAAGGGACTGCCTCTATGTCAGGGGAAGGACTTGAGGAATGTCTGTGGTTCTTGCTTTTTCATTGTCTGGTAAGGAAAAATGCCCTGTCTCCATTTTGTAGGAGTCTTGGTTCCAAGAATCTTTCCAAACACAAAAACAAGCAGCTGAGCTGGCAGGCAGTAGCAGGAAGTCTGGCCTCCATCCTAATCCTTGGCCACAAGTTCTGACCTGCTAGCCCAGACATTGGATAAGTCGTAACAGCACTCATCAAGGTTAATAGAAATGCCACAGCACCAGACTACTGGGTCCTGGAGCCCAGATCTGGGGTAGGGGGTGGGAAGGGAGGAGAAACCGTGACTTTTCAGAGACAACGGCCTTAACACATTCTAATTCCCTAGAGCTAAGCCACCTCCCCCTGCTGTGAGCATTTTTGTATGTAAGCAAATCCAGTCACTTTGTGTCGTCTGTCATCCCGCTGCAGGTGTGTGTGTCTGTGTGTGCCGCTATGTACACAGGTGCTCGGCAAGTTCCTTTACATGCTGCTGGTGAGGACGTCCTGGGCAGAGGTTTCCAGTGCAGCGCAGGTCTGAGCCCAACACTTGCCTTGGGCCACAGGTCTATTTGGTGACTGGTACTGGAAAAAAAAATTGCTTGGAAGTCTAAGGCCTTCTGGATAGTACATCTGGTTTTCAATTGGTATTATTTTTCTTTCAGGTCTCTTAACCTTCATTAACTGTGCCTATGTCAAGTGGGGAACAATGGTACAAGATGTTTTCACCTATGCTAAAGTATTGGCTCTGATCGCCGTCATCATTGCAGGCATCGTGAGACTTGGCCAGGGTGAGAAATAGTAACATCATCATATGTCTGTTAAGCATTTTCTATGAGTCACCTTCTTCCAAGTGCCATTTGTGCATTATCTAATTTGGTAGGAATAATAGTATTCCTGTTTTATAGATGAGAAAACTAAATCTTCAGAAATAAGTATCTTGCCTAAAACCCTAGCTGTCAAGTAGTGGAGCCAAAATCTGTACCCAGTTACTGACCCTAGAGCCTGTCCTTCACCTTCTATGTGTGCTGCTTCCCGGAGGGGGATGATCACAGCGAAAGGGCTGCCAGCCATTCACTGGGGAATGGCTTTTACTGGCTGTGAAGCCCAACGCTGTGGCTATGGTAGAAATGAACTCCTTGTATGCAGACCTCTTGTTTCCATGTCTGAACACCTACTCTACAACTACTCTGTTGACCTGGGCATATTGAGTCCTGCCCTTCCTCCACCCTGTATCAGCTCAGTTTGGTGTTAGAAAGGGAGAACAGAACTGCATCACTCCTGTTCTCTAGCCCTTCTACTCCTAGGAAGCCACATTGGGGCCTTCCTGTCAAGATCCCCATGCTGTTCCCTGCAATCTGCCCATCCCTGCTCCTTCACTGACCCCTTGCTGCCAAAGGTGTTCTAAGCCACTCACCTGCTGTTAGCCATATTCTTCCACTCCTTTTCTGGATCACTTTGAAGTTGGGGAACAGGTCACTAGTCCTGCCTTCCCATGTTCTCTGGGTTCCAGGAGCCTCGAATCACTTTGAGAATTCCTTTGAGGGTTCATCATACGCAATGGGTGACATTGCCCTCGCACTGTACTCAGCTCTGTTCTCCTACTCTGGCTGGGACACCCTCAACTACGTCACTGAAGAGATCAAGAATCCTGAGAGGTAGGTACCTCACCAACTTTCCATGGCAATAATGACAGCCATCATTTACTGTGCTTCCACTGCATGCCAGACAGCATACCACAGCCACTGAGCGAGGTTTTCATCAGTCCCATTTTATAGATGGGAGGCCTGAGGTCCAGAAATGTAACTTATGATCACAGTAACAGCTGTGAACTTTCTTGTGTATATTAAAAAAAAATTTTTAAAAGGCTCTTTCCAAAATTAAAAAGGACCTTTTTACATTTGCTTATTCATCCCTATATTAAGGCAGGTTGTACCATGTGGTTGTGTATGCTTCTACTACAAATATTTTCCTTGATAGGTCTTTCACACACCCTTATCCCCACATAAACAACTTAAGTTCATAGATTCCTGGAAACCTTCCCTTTGTTTCTCAAATTCATGGCATCGTTTTTTTTTTTTTTTTTTCATTCAAAGGTATCAGCTCACCATTGTTACTCTAAATTACCTTCTAGTCCTGCAGAGTGAAGAGCACTGGACGGGGACTCAAAGGGTCTGGAGCCTCTCTTTCCACTGTTCTGTTGGATGACCTTGAGGAATTCCATCTGTCTTTCTTATCTCTAATACAGGGGGTTGAATTATATGATCTCCAAAGCCTTTCCTGGCTCTGAAATTCAATGATTCTGGGAATTAAGATTTACCAGGGAGTGGGATTTCTATAAATTTTTAGCCAAAATAATAATAATTAATGTATTTTTGGCTTTGAGAAACAAATACTCCTGGTACTCTTCCAGTGTTGCAACCCTGGGGGCGGGGGTGGAGGGGAGATAATAGAAGCAAGATGGGGCCTGGGTGGTGCTTCCACCTATCCCACAGAAGCCGAGTGACTTACGAGTGTTTCTTCCACCTCCTCCCCCCAATCTCACTGTGAAGTGTTACAACAATCGTGGCTTCATTTGGGGCAGGGGTGTCCAACCTTACTGCGTCTCTCTGTGCCACACTGGAAGAAGAGTTGTCTTGGACCACACATTAAATACATTGTGGCACATAATCACAAAACATCTCATGTTTTAAGTAAATTTAGGATTTTTTGTTGGGCTGCATTCACAGCCATCCTGGGCTGCATGCAGCCTGCAGGCCCCAGGTTGGACACCCCTGGCTAGAGAGACTTTGAGAGGTCTTTGCATCTTTCTCTTGGTCACGGGTCAGGATGGTACTCAAGCTTCTCAAACTGAGTAGGGGGTGGGGTGGGCATATTTCTCAGGTTGCTTGTTCAGGTACACATTGTTCTTCTTACTAAGGGACTATCTTATTCTATGGTGACATGAGATTTTACAATTTGCCTCCATTTCTTTTTATATAATATTTCTCAACTTTAAGACAAATTTGTCAATATTTACATTTTTTTCAATGCTTACAAAGAATCCTTGCTTAGATGTAAAAAAACCCAACCAACCAACCAACCCCACCCCCCAACCTCCCATCTTCCTTTGCTATTATGATGTGACATACTTTTGCATAGTAACCCTTTCTCCAAATGTGACATTCATCTCCTTTGATGCCTGTTTTTTTTTTTTTTTTGACAAAAGCACTTGTGAACATTTAATGATTTCCCCTCCATGTGGCTTCAAGCTACCAGCACACAAGCCCCACCAACACTCTTAATCTTCTCCTCAGCTCTTCTGCTGAAGAATTTGGCCTTCACAATGACAGGCTGCTTTGGGAGCTTTCCCTTCCCCAGAACTTTGTAGTAGCCCGATCGCACCACATCAATGATGGGAGCGGCTCCGGTCTTGTTTTTGGCAGCATTGACTCGCGTCTGCTCACTGACCAAGGTCCACAGTTTATCCAGGTTGACAGTGGGGCAGAAGCTCTGGTTCCTCTTTAAGTGGTAGTGCCTCATACCAACTTTCCCAAAATAACCTGGGTGATATTTGTCGAAGTTGATCCTTTGATGATGCAAGCCACCAGCATTACCTCGGCCTCCCGGGTGCTTCCTGTGCTTGCCGATGCGGCCGTGGCCGTGGCTCACGTGGCCCCGAAGTTTGCGGGTCTTCCTCAGTCTGGATGGCATGTTGGTGGCCGAGACGCAAAAGCTGATGCCTGTTAATTCTTAAGAGTTCAAAGCTTAAGTCACTATCCTAGGTGGTAAAGGCACTGGGGAAATGATACAAGTGTGCCAGGGTCTAAAGATTAAAGGAGAGATGGGGATGCAACTGTGGGACTAATGTATCTATTATTCTATTTGGCTGTAGGAATCTGCCCCTCTCCATTGCCATTTCCATGCCCATTGTCACCATCATCTACATCTTGACCAACGTGGCCTATTACACCGTACTAGACATGAGGGACATCCTGGCCAGTGATGCTGTTGCTGTGGTAAACGATCTGCACTAGCAGAAGGCTGGGGGTGTTTGTGGGCTTCTAGGTATAGTGTTGCTCTTGAAAGTCCCAGAAAAGGGAGAGTCCTTGAAAGGATACTGGGATACAGGACTTGCAAGGAGGTCCTGTTACCACTGTTGTGGAAGGGCTGGGTTCCAAGTAGTGGGAATCTGGGGGCATTCCTGTCTATGCCTTTCACCCCTAATGACTCTTTTCCTTAGACTTTTGCAGATCAGATTTTTGGAATATTCAACTGGACAATTCCACTGGCAGTTGCATTATCCTGCTTTGGTGGCCTCAATGCCTCCATTGTGGCTGCTTCTAGGTATGAGTGGTACCTTTTACTGGTATTTTGAAAGCTATGGCAGGGGAAAGTAAGGCTTATAGGACCCAGACTTTAGTCACTGTGCTCCTCAAATGTCATTTACAACCTCTGTGCTCGTTTCCATCAGCAGCATCTAGTTCTTACTAATCTCAATACTGAATCCATCCCATATTATCCAAATTCTTTTGGGGGGATGGTAGAGAGTGAGGGCTGTAGTCACATACACTAGGCCATACCCATTGCCCCACAAGTTTCTCAGCTTCTCCTATCTTACTCAAAATAGGCTTTTCTTTGTGGGCTCAAGAGAAGGCCATCTTCCTGATGCCATCAGTATGGTTCATGTTGAGCGGTTCACCCCAGTGCCTGCTCTGCTCTTCAACGTAAGTGATCCCCAGGATGAGGCTGAAAGCCAGATGGTGGGGGAAACCAGTAACAGCAGATGCAACTGTCCTGGCTTCCTGAAAGCTCTCAAAGACATTCTAATGGAAAAACTGCTCACGAACATCCACTGTGGGCAAGACACTGTGCTAACTGCTGCAGCAGTTCTTAGGAGAGAATTTACCTTCTCTAAGGAGTGGTAACCTCCTTTGGTTCAGAATAAGGCATAAAACACATCGGGTACATTGTAATGATATTGAGTGATGTAGCATTTAAGCAAAGAAACTATCACTTACTTCCGTGGGGGTAGAGGGTGAATGAGAAAAAGCTTCTTTGATCAAGTGTATTCAAAGTAAGTTTTTAAAGTTAGGATTGCAAACAGGAGAGACAGGCTTCAGGTTAAGGGAAACAGCATCACAAACTTCTGAGGTAAAGCAGTGTGGAGTTAAATGTAGGTAGGAGCCATTATGGGGAGGCTCTTCGGCAAAAGATTTCTGAGGAATTGTTTTGAGCTCTGCTTTATAGGGGCTTAACCTGGCAGAGGCTTTAAGAATGCACTGAAACCCTGCCTCCCCAGGCTATTGACTTAATGTTGGGTTGGCCAAGAAGTTCGTTTAGTTTTTTCTGTATGATGGCTCTAGTAGTGCTTAGTTATATTTAACTTCATTCAAAACGATTTTGTTAAGATTGCACTTTGACAGCGGTCATATCAGTGTGCACTTAAAAAGAAACTTATCAAAACTGGTGAATTTTTGTGCAGCCATTTTAATATTGAAGATGGAAGATGATACACAACATTTTTTGGCACATTATGCTTTATTTCAAGAATGGTAAAAATGCAACTGAAACAAAAAAAGATCTGTGCAGTGTATGGAGAAGTTGCTGTGACTGACTGAACACGTCAAAAATGGTTTGCAAAGTTTCTTGGTAGTATTGACATTTTAGCCAAATAATTCTTTGCTATGGGGCTGTTTTATACATTGGAAGATGTTTAGCAGCACCCCTGGCCTCTACCCACCAGAAGCCAATAGTGGGAGGTAGCGGACATACTCAAAATATCCAAATTAATAAAGTGGTGAAAATGAAAAATGTTTTACTTTACAGAAAAAACTAAACACTTTTTGACCAACCCAAGAGAAAAGGAATGAGGTATTAAAACTCAGGTGCTAAAGAGGGTGGGAACAGAAAAGCACAGACGGGGAGACTGAGGACTTAAGAGGAGGGATTTGGTAAAGGGGAGTGAAAATCCTTGAGTAACAAAGGGCCTGAGGAGCTGACTTGTGCTTACAGGGTATCATGGCATTGGTCTACTTGTGTGTAGAGGACATCTTCCAGCTCATTAACTACTATAGCTTCAGCTACTGGTTCTTTGTGGGGCTCTCAATTGTGGGTCAGCTTTATCTGCGCTGGAAGGAGCCTGATCGACCTCGTTCCCTCAAGGTAACTCACCTCTAACCTACCTGCTGCATCTGTTCTGGGGATGCTTACGAGATGGTTTATTCAGACCTTTGGTGGCAGTGTGCTGAGATGAAAGGAATGGGAAGGCAGCTCGGTGCTCTGATCTTCATTGGTGGGGTTATTTTGGCTGTCAGTCCTGACCTGTCTTAACTTCTAGTTGTTTCTTCTGTGCCCTTAGCTCAGCCTATTCTTCCCCATTGTCTTCTGTTGCTGCACCATCTTCCTGGTGGCTGTTCCACTTTACAGTGATACCATCAACTCCCTCATCGGCATTGGCATTGCTCTCTCAGGCTTGCCCTTCTACTTCTTCATCATCAGAGTGCCGGAACAAAAACGACCTCATTGCCTCCGAAGGATTGTGGGTAAGGTTTGGATCCTCAGGTTGACTTGACTAATGCCACCCCTCACCCTCTTATTTTTGTCTTTTCTGCAAATCCTGTCCCAAGCCACCTTTCCCATAGCCCCTTCCTGTTGTTAACCTTAAGGTTTAAATGAATTGTCTCCTCTTGCCCAACCTCATTTACTGCCACTTTAACTCAGTCCAGGTGACCTCTTCTGAATTTTGATTCAAACTTCTCTTTGTAGCATCTGCCACATGGCACCTCCAGGTCCTGTGTATGTCAGTTGCTGCAGAGATGGATTTGGAAGATGAAGGACAGATGCCCAAGCAACAAGATCCCAAGTCTAACTAAATAACATCCAGAATCCTGAGTAGTGAAAAGCAGGGGCCTTTTGTCTTCTACTGGCCGGAGCCAAGGAAATGGAAAAGGAAAGCTCGCTACTTTGGAGGCACCTGTCCAGAAGCCTGGTCTAGGCAGCTTCAACATTTGAACTTGGTTTTTGAGGGACTGTAATTTATTTGTTTTGCTACATATTGTTCCAGATTTTTAAAAAGGGATGATAAAGCAGACCGTGGTAGGAGCACGTCAGGTGTGGGCTTTTTTGTTCCAGGAACACATTCCCATGTGTTAAAATATTCATTCACCCCTGGGTGTGCCTACTCACTCGTTTCCTTTAAAAGAGCCAATAATGCTCCAAACTTCCTGTCTCCTTTAGAGAGACATGAAACTGTATAGGTGCTGGACAATAAAAGGGTTATGTTCCTAAGATTTGAGTCACTTCATTTTATATAGTCTCGGGGGCAGTTCTTATTAGCCTGGCAGGAAGGCTAAAAACAATCTAATGCTTGAAAGTATCCAAGTATTTCTTCCCTCTCAAGCTAGTTACTGAAGGCTGATACAACCAATCACTACATCTAAGCTGCTGCAGTGAAATGTTAAGGTTGTTAGATAGAAACTACCACTCTGAATTTGAGCACATCTTTGAAGGACATTTTAAAAGTAATGCTGGGGTAAATAAACATGGTTACTCACTTAGATACAATTTCAACTCATCAGGCATCCTTCTATGACTGGCAAGGTAAATGTGGCTGAACTCACATCTACAGGGTGGGGCTCTAAGCTCTTGACACCAGGCACACTTGACACTGGGACACTTCCAGAGAGCATGGGCCATCAAGAGCAATCACCACTGACCTGTTCTTTATCTCACTGGAGTACACAATTCAGCTCTCCGTTTAATAAGTACCAGGAAGCAACATATAGTAGAGGTTGACTAATTCTGTGGATGGGAAGATCACTTGGCTCTCTAGTACTCTTTAACTTGGATGTAAGAGTTTACAGTGGAATCCATTTTTAAAACGAACATCTCCATGCCCCAAAGTTTCTAAGTCCGGGGCTAGGACCCAACGTCAAATCTTGTTCTAAGACCAAGCCTTTGGAGAGGCAGAGTTAACATCAGTACGAGCAGGTAACAGGATTCAGCCAAGTGTGTCGCGCCAGGGCTGCTTTGGCTTTGGTTTGTCGCAGCTGCTGTTAGAGGTGTTGGGAGGGGGATTTTTCCCATGTTGTAGCAGAGGGTTGTGGGTGAAGGTCTGTCGTAAGGGACCTGGGGGAAGAAGAGAAGCTCAATGAACAAAGGAAAGAGAGAAACAATGACAGAATTTAGCCTGAAAGGATTATTTACCCCTGGCTGCTAGCTCCAAGTGATTCTGCATGCGCCGTTCACGCTCTTGTAGCTGATAGGTGATTTCAGCATTCTTCCAGCCTACATAACAAAGAGTAAGACAGTTGACCTCATGCCCATTTTTAGACCGATTTCCCCGGTCCTAATTCCCAGAGGACAGGCCCTTACCTCTTCTGAAGCTCTTTAGGAAGTTTTCTCGTGGAGGTAATTTGCTGGAGTCATGCACAACACGCTGGGGGATTTTAAGTGCAGTGCGTACAGCTGGAATCCGGAGGCAAGCCACCTGGACCAGGGAAAACATATTCGAGGAGAACCAATACACGAACACCGCCTGGAAGAGAAGGAAGAGAAGGTACTCAGAAGCTGCATTCCTGGTTGGCTTGCTGGGCTAGCTGGAAGGACTTGGAGCCAGCCTGGAAGTCATTACCCACCGAGGGAAAATGCACTGTTATGGGCAAGACTGCCAGGGGCATCACTCGCATAACATTTCTCATCCACTGAAGGTCAGCACTTTGCACACCAGTCTCAGCACCTAGCTGAAAGAAAAAAAAAAAGGCAGAGGAAGAGTAGCAATTTTAGTGACTACGGCTCATAGTTAGTACTCATCGACTCTTACTTCTCTAGGGAGAAACCACTTTAGCCCTAATCCCAGATCACTTTCCAAATTTGGCACTTGGCCAACCTGGGCTTACCTCAAGGACACCCCACATTGTAGCAGTGACTACCAGTGGCAATATGTAGGTGGGGTCAGATAGTGTAAGATCCTGGAACCACCAGAGGCCACCTGTCTGTAGGCTGGGCACAGGAAGGTTGGCCATTTCTCTCAAGGCAATGAAGAAGGAGATGAAGATCGGTGCCTATTCCATAGGATAAACAGTGTCAGGACCTCTTATCAGGGTGGACATGTTCGTTACTCCATTATTGAAAACCATGTATAATATTACCACCACCTGCTTTTTGGAGGTCTAGGGCATGGGAAACAGAAGATAATCTGAAACAGAAGGTTCAGGATAAAATAAGAATGCAAATGTTTTTGCTTACCTGAGTCAGAGGTAGAATGAGAGGTTTGAAGAGTTTAATATCATGCTTTTTCTGATACAATACCATCTCGGAGGAGGCCCTGTAAACTGTAAAGCGAGGGAAGTTAGTGGTTGGGCGGACAGTTACATTGGTGGAGGTGACCATCCTCCTCAACTGGCCCAGAACATTTCTAACTGAGCCTGGCCAGTCACTGGAAGCACACCAGGGTCAGTCACCTAATGGCCCAAGAAGCAGGCAAATCTTTAGGATGTGCCCCACAGTAGCAACTCCTGACTTAGACTGTTCCTTTCCTTCGGCAGAATGTCAGGAAAAGTGTAAATGTGCCCCTCTCCCACACTCGTTCTGTAATTGACTCACACTCAGCATGGTCTCCTGCCAACTTGGCCTCTCTGACTCGAGTGGAAAACTTCTGGATCTCTGGCAAGTGGTTGTGGATTTTGGCTGCCTCTCGTTGGCCCTTCACAATGAGAGGAAACACCAGGCAGCGGGCAAAGACTGTACCTGGAAAATACACACTAGGATTGGAGTAAAATTAAAGCAGTTCAGCAGCTAGAAGGTTGAAGATTTTTAGGTTCTCTCTTATTCTAGTTTTTCCCACACTGTGACTCATACCCAAGGGGCCCAAAACAAAGGGTAGGAGTATGAGTTAGTTCCTTCAAGGCTCAGTCCTCTGCTTTACCATCACAACAGTCTAATATTAATTTCTCTAAGCAATTAACCAGGAATCTCATTTTTTTCCCTTGAACAAAAGGTGACAGAAGCTACTTTTCTAGATCAATGGTTTGTAAACTTTTCTATCATCAATGGAACATTCCTCATCCCCCAAACTCTTAAGTGTAGTCCTAATATACATAATGGATAAAAATAATCTGGCTATAGGATTGTTTAAGTTCTGGTCTTTACTCTGCTCAGAGGTACCCTTATAGAACTCTGGGACTCCCAAGTATAAAGTTTGAAAGCTCCTGACTCAGAAACCTCTAAAACAGGACGTAATATGATGTCCTACTGCTTAAGCTCCTCCTTATTTTTTTCCTGCCCCCTAAGATTTTATTTACTTTTAGAGAGGGAAAGGAAGAGAAGGACAGAAACATCAATGTGTAGTCACCTCTTGAACTGGGGACCTGGTTCCTCTACTGGGGACCTGGTCCATAACCCAGGCATGTGCCCTGACTGGAAATTGAACCCTTTGGTTCACAGGCCGGCGCTCAACCCACTGTGCACATCAGCCAGGGCTCTTTCCTATTTCTTTTATTACACTTCACATTTCCTGGTCATTCCAACAAATATTTAATTTATGGTATCCACAGACAAGTGGGTGTAGGCTAAAAACAGATGGGGGCTGAGGGGAGATATAGGTTTAGGCTTTACCAACATTATGATGGATGATGTGCAATGGAAAGAGGGGAGCAAAGTATGGAACCCAGAATACCAGCACTGGTATTCTGGGGTAGGTGGGGTATTGGGCAATGGAGATGGGAAAAGTGTGGTCAGAAAGACAGGAAGAGCCCTGGCTGGTGTGGCTCAGTTGGTTGGAGCATCATCCTGTAACCAAGAGGTTATGGGCTTGATTCCCAGTCATGGCACATACCTAGGATGTGGGTATGATCCCCAGTCTAGGCACATACCAGAGGCAACCAATCAATGTTTCTTAAAAAAACAAAAAAACAAAAAACCCTGGCTGGTGTGGCTCAGTGAATTGAGTGCGGGCTGTGAACCAAAGCATTGCAGGTTCAATTCCCAGTCAGGGCACATGCCTGGGTTGCGGGCCAGGTCCCTAGTGGGGACCACATGAGAGGCAACCACACACTGATATTTCTCTCTCTCTCCTTCCCCCTCCCTTCCCCTCTCTAAAAATAAATAAATAAAATCTTAAAAAAAAAAAAGACAGAAAGGAAATCAGAAAAGACTGTCATAAAAGCCAAGAAATATATCTCAAAATCTAAAGCATCTAACACATAAAGATGAAGTATAAAAAGAAAAGTGGATTTAGCAATGATGTGACTGGCAGAATAAAGTGGTATTAGTAAAAGTTAGATTGCTGAGGGTCAAAGAGTGGAAAGAAAGAAGCAAGTCTACTGTATACACAATACTCCTTTAAATAACAGGTATGAGCCATGGCTGGTTTGGCCTAGTTGGTTGGGGCATCATCCCTTAGCTTAACCAAAAGGTTGCAGGTTTGATTCCTGGTCAGGTCAGGGCACATATGCAGGTTGTGGGTTTGAACCCTGGTCCGGGCACATACAACCCTATGTCTGGGTGTGTACAGGAGGCAACCAACTGATGTTTCTCTCTCTCCTTCCTCTCTTTCTAAACAATGAAAAAGTATCCTCTGGTGAGAATTAAAAAAACAAAAACAAAAACCAAACCAAACAAACAAAAAAAACCCCCAACAACACCACAGCTGTGAAAGGAAGGAGAAAAACAGTAGAACAGTTAAAGATGAACTAAGGATAAAGGGAAAAAGATTTTCCTGCAAGCACATGATATGCTTGAGCATGTTTATATGTTCAGACTAGAGCAGTAAAAAGGGAGAAGCTGAAGACACAGGGAGATAAGGGATGACTGCTGGAGCAAGGTGTAGGAAAATATAGAATTTGAAGCACAGTTCTAGCCTACAAGAGGAGCAATGTGAGTGAGCGTCTTCACAATTTTGGTTGAAGTGCTTGACCAGACCTCCTCTCCTAATCTAGGGCAGCTTCATCATTGCTAACAAGGTCCCCTTACTCTAACCCCATGCTCACATTCAAATATTTACATTTTTTTGAATTGCAGATGTTCTAGTGATTTTACAAGTCCTTTAGGAAATACAGGTAGAGTGCATGTATGTATAATGACTGTTTATCCTTCATTTGAATCATGTTTTCTCTGACCCCTTAATCTTTTGCAACTATTTCCTGATATCCCCACAAAACTGCATTCTTTAAACTTCTGCCCCTAACTTCCCATTTCCTCTACCCTTGTCCAGGATGCATTCCTCTTACATGCAGCAATGGCCCCCCACCAAGGTAGGCCTATGTCAACATGCATAAATTCCAGTAGGTTCTGGATCAATCCCACTGGGGTGTATGACCCCAGCCCTAGTTCACTGAAGGTCTGTTCTGCAGCAGCTTGGACTACATCTGCAGTCTCTCCAGAAGCCACTTCAGTTATTGCTGTGGGTGAGGGAGTTGCAGGAATGACCGGAGGGGCCTGAACCTGTGCAGCAGAAGGAAGCAATGTGTAATATTCAGTATGGAACACAGAAATTGAGGGTCCCCTTATGATAACCAGTACTGGGTTGTTCCCTTGACTCCCTACTTCTCATTCTCCCAGGTTAGCCTACATATCCACAGAACTCAGCTCTTAAAAAGGACATTTTATTTTGCCCCCAAGGGAGGAAAATAACTCACTTATTTATAGTAAGACTTCATTAAAGTTATTTCTTGTATCAGTGTTTTCCAAACTTCAGTCATTTGAGTGTCACTAGCATGCACATACACAAACTGTTATACTCATAATTTTCCTTAAAACAATTCAGTTTTGAAGACAAAATATCTACTTGGACTTATCTTAAGAAATATTAATAGCCATGAAATCAGGTAAATGATGTGGAAGTTACAATTTTTCTAACACACACACACACACACACACATCTGGAATCACACTTCATTATCTAACCTTTAGTGGCTTGGCCCCACTCTGGGAAACAATGGTATGTATGTAACATAATTCTCTCGTCAATCATTCTAACTGATCTGAACATCTATTCCAAGCAGAAATGCTAGCATTCTGGGGAACTGTATGGAGTGTGGACAAGAACTCTCCCCCACATTCCATTTCCTCTTAGTCAAAACAGAATAAAAACAAAAAATCAACCAGGAACAACCGCTTCTAACACTGCAGGGACGAAAGGTGTCTTACCTGGGCTTCTGCAAACGAGATCGCAGAGATACTGAAGCCGCGCGGGCAAGGGGCCGCGAGGAGGGCATAGCGTGGGCGCCCGCAGCACCCGCCCGCTGGGAATAGGATTCCAACAGTCCGCGGTTTCCGGGGCAACTGCGGGGGCCCTGCGACGCTGTGAAACTGCGCGCGGAAAAGGAGGATGAAGCTCTGTTATCGAGAGTATAAGTCGCGTATTACACCCATTCTTCCTGCCCCCTCCTCCCCAAGAAGCAGGCAGCCCGCTACCACAGGTGAGGCCACTGTAACTCTCCACGCGCAGGCTAGCCCGAAGGCATGCCGAGTCCTGCATCTCACCTACCGCAGGCCCACCCCGGGGCCCAAAAGTGGAGGCTGAGGTTCCCTTGGCAGGGGTAAAGCCTGTTCCAGGAACTGACAGATACAAGGCCGCTCAGCCCGCGGGGTCGAAGAAGGTAACCCTTCTGCGTCCTCACGGGACCCGAGGTCATGGGAAGCAGGTTTCGGTAAGCAGGTAAGCGTCTGCTCACGATTCCAGAACGAGGGGCCCCTGGCCGGGGTCACAGGGACACGGCAGCATCTCGACGTTCAGCCCTGGCGCAGCCTTACCTGACGCTGGGGCCGTAGCAGGCGGAGAAACTCCCTGCGCCCGCACAAGAATACCACCGCCATTTTGACGGAAAGAGGACTTCCGTTTGCGTCTGCGTACTCAGAACCAAGTCTCGCGGGAGGAGGCCCTTTTGGAAATGGGCATGAAGCCTGCGATGTCGCCTTGATCTGATCAAGGTGGTAAAGGAGGCTTGGTAGCCATGTTTGAAGTGGGTAAGAAGTCGCAAAGGTCCGTATTTACAAGATCCTGCAGAGAGTGTTTTTAGATTTAAGTTAAGAGCCACCTAAGTGGCAACAAACTGGAGAGTTTTCTTACGTGTCTAAAACTTCAGGACAGTCTTGGCTATGCTTGGCGTGGGTTTCTTTTTTCCTGCCCAGTGATGTTTGACTCTTATTGCTAGATAATACTGTAGTCGCAGATCCAGTGAAATTTGAGGGTAGTCCGGAGTCTGACAGAAATTGAAGGAAGGCAGCTTCTAGTAAAAAATTACCTTTCAGGTGGAAGACAATGCTTTAAGAGGAGGCTCCATCTTTCCCTTTTTCCTTCCTTAGTGGAGTTGTGTGAGGAGCATCTTATGTCTGTAAGGTGACAAATCTAAAGATGAAAAGCTAATGTGTTGAAGGTGGTTGTATGGAAAGATAGAAAAGCCCTGCATACTTGATGATGTGATGTCATTGAGCTGCTGCATCAAGCTGGAAACCACCTATCTCTAGACTTTGTTGTGTAAAAGTAATTAAAAGTATTTACTCTTATGTCTCTGTTGCTTGGGTGTTTTGTTTCTTGAAGTTGATAGCATCCCTAAAATATATGAGGGGAAATTACTTTCCTCCAAAGAGAAAAAGTAGAGCTCATAAAGGTGAAAGTTGATTATATTTGAACCCCTACAAAGTCTTTCAACTACAAAGCGCTTTTTGAATGACAAAGTACAGTACATTTTGGGAAAGATACAATAACTTGAAATGATTTCAATCATTGCTGTTTTAGAATGGTTATGAACATAGCTGACAAATAGTAAAAATAGTAGGCAAAGAAATAGACTATAGATTTAGTAATAATTAGGAGTGTGACCCATTACATGTTGAAAACTATTTTAAACGAACTTTTTTGGTTACTTGAAAAGATTAGTACTGTTAGAGATGATGACAAATACATAGGTATAGGACACTTGGGAAAAAATATAACTATTCAGTGGTAGTTACTTTGGTGGCCCCCAATACACCATATCTCCCAGTGTTTGCACATTTGTACAGCCTTGTACAGCTACTATAGAAAATAATATGGAGGTTATTAAAAAAACTAGAAGTAGAGCTACCATATGATCCAGCAATTTCACTTCTAGGAATATGGAATTTTCTTCCCAGAAAAAAAAGCACTGTATTTATGAGATATCTATATCCTTGTGTTCACAGCACCACTATCTACGATAGCTAAGACATGGAAACAACCTAAGTAGCCATCCGTGGAAAGTGAATAAGAAATGTGGTATACATATTGCCCTGACTGGTGTGGCTCAGTTGGTTGGGTGTCATCCTGTAAAGTGGAAGGTTGCTGGTTTGATTCTGGTCAAGCAAATGGCTGGGTTGTGGGTTCCCTCCTGGTTGGGGTGTGTATGAGAAGCAACCAATCAGTGTTTCTTACATCTATGTTTCTCTCCCTGACTTTATCCCTTCCTTCCTCTCTCTCTAAAATAAATAAATAAAATATAAAAAAAAGAGAGATACAATTCAACTATAAAAAGATGGAAGTCCTGCCATTTGCGATAACATGGGTGGATCTGGATGGTGTTATGCTAAGTGAAGTAAGTCAGAGAAAGAAAATTACTGTATGATCTCACTTATATGTGGTCTCTAAAAAAATTACCAAACTTATATAAAAAGAGATCAGATTTGTGGTTATCACAGGCAGGGGTTGGGAGTAGGGGAATTGGTTGAAGGTGGTTGAAAGGTACAAATTGCCAATAAACTCAAGATGGATAAATGACTTAAATATAAGTCATGATACCATAAAAGTCCTAGTGGAAAACATAGGCAATAAAATTTCAGACATTCCATTTAGCAATATTTTTGCTGATATATTTCCTAGGGCAGGGAAATAAAGGAAAAAATAAACAAATGGGACTATATCAAATTTAAAAGTTTTGGCATGGCTAAAGAAACCATCTTCAAAGTGAAAAGGGAACTGACTGTATGGGGGAACATATTTACCAATGATACATCAGACAAGGATTTAACTTCCAAAATATATAAAGAACTCATATGACTCAACACCAGGAAGACAAACAATCCAATTAAAAAATGGGCAAAGGATCTGAATTTACACTTTTTCAAGGAGGACATAGGGATGGTGCATAGACATGAAAAAATGCTCTGGGAGTGGGAGGAGGAGAGGGGGAGAAAATACGGAGAATAAATAGCATAGATGGTAGATAGAAAATAGACAGGGGGAGGGCAAGAATAGTATGGGAAATGTAGAAGCTAAAGAACTTATGACACATGGACATGAGCCAAAGGGGAGAATGTGGGTGGGAGAGGGTGTGCAGGAGGGAGGGGAATGAAGGGAGGATAATGGGACAGCTGTAATAGCATAATCAATAAAATATATTAAAAATAAATAAATGCTCAACATCACTGGCCATCAGAGATATGCAAATTGAAACCACGATGAGATATCACCTCACACCAGTCAGAATGGCCATCATCAATAAATCAACAAACAACAAGTGCTGCTGAGGATGTGGAGAAAAGGGAACCATAGTGCACTGTTGGTGGGAATGCAGACTGATGCAGCCACTGTGGAAAACAGTATGGGGTTTCCTTGAAAAATAAAAAATGGAACTGCCTTATGACCTAGTGATACCCTAAGAACCCTGAAACACCAATTGAAAAGAACTTACGTACCCCTATGTTCATAGCAGTACAATTTACAATAGCTAAGTGTTAGAAACAGCCTAAGTGCCCATCAGTAGATGAATGGATCAAAAAACTGTGGTACATTTACACAATGGATTACTATGCAGCAGAGAGAAAGAAGGAAATCCTACCTTTTTAACAGCATGGATGGAACTGGAGACTATTATGCTAAGTGAAATAAGCCAGTTGGCAAAAGACAAATACTGTATGATCTCACTTATAACCAGAATCTAATAAACAAAATAAACTAAGGAGAAAAATAGAACAAGAGACATGGAACAGACTGATAGTTGTAGAAGGGGAGGAGGGTGGGGGAGAATGGTGGAAGGAAGGAGGAGGGATTGGTGAAAGAACCTGTGTGAATGACTCATGGATATGGACAATGGAGAGGGGATTGAAGGTGGGAGAGAGGAGTGGGCTGGGTGGAGGGAGGCAAAAGGGAAAAAAGTTGGGACAACTGTAATAGAATAAAAAATTAAAAAAGAAAAGTACAGACTTCAGTTGTAGTTAAATAGTTAAATAAGTTAAATAAGTACTGGGGATGTGATGTACACTATGATGACTATGGTTAACACTACTGTGTGGTATATTTGAAAGTTGTTAGAGTAAATCCTGAGTTATTACAAAGAAAAAAAATTTTGTTATTTATATGAGCTGATGGACATTAACTAAAACTTATGTGATAATCATTTCATGATATATGTAAGTCAAGTCATTATGCTGTACACCTTAAACTTATGCAGTACCATATGTAAATTTGTATGGATGAAGATGTAAACAAAACTAACTCCATCTCTGCATCCTGAATTTCTTTCATGCTGTGATCTTTGACCAGCCTCACTGTACTTAGCAAGCATATCAAAGCCTTCTAGTTGATGATTATCTGTGTTCCATAAAATACAGACATAAGTATTTTTGTTAGTAATGGCTGGAATGGCATGACAGTGGTGATAAATATCAAATGGCAGTATTGATTATAAACAATCTGCCACAAAACCACCAGAAGGTATGGCATGTGGTGTGTATAAATACTGCACTTTTTTTCCCATTGTCTTGTCAATAATTGGTAACTGAGTTACACTATAAAAATAGTAAAGTACTGTGATGGGGCTGGGTGAAAAAAATGAAGGGATTAAGCAGAGAGAGAAAAAAAAAAGCCTTATAGACACAGACAACAGTATGGTGATTACTAGAGGGGAAAGAATGTGGGGGGAGGTAGAAAAGGGTAAAGGTAGGATACATGGTGATGGAGACCTGATTTGGGGTGGTGAACACACAATATTGTTTATAGCTGATGTACTATAGAATTGTGCACTTGAAACCTATATAATTTTATAAACAATGTCACCCCAATAAATTCAGTAAAAAAAAAAAAATACTGTAACAGGGGTCTATTAGTAGAGAATGGTTTGCACAGAACTGTTGGGTCATTTGTCTGTTCTGACCCTACATCCCTGTAAGTAAATTACCCTTTAATACATTCTAATATATTCTGTGGAGTTGCTGGCATTGTTCTTTAGTCTGAAGATACCTTCTTATTATGGTGACCATTAAGCCTTTGCCTCACCACTGGTCACAATTACATCTCAATAAAACTGGGAAAAGTTCTCAAAACACAGACATGCACACACTGTGTAACAATGTGAGGTAGATGATGGATGTGTTAAGTAACCTTATTGTAGTAATTATTTTGCAATGTTCATGTATAGGATGGGGCAAAAGTAGGTTTACAGTTGTCCATATGGAAAATAATACAATAATTAACTGAACATATGCCTTAAACTTACTAATTATATATGTCAACTATATTTCAATGAAGTTGGAGAAAAAGTTCTGAGGAATACACAAAAAAGTTCTACTAGAATATGTAAATTTAGCAAGGTTATAGGATACAAGGTCACCATTCAAAAATCAACTACATTTCTATACACTAACAATGAACAAGTGGAAAATTAAAAAAACTATTTACAGGAGCATCAAAATCAAGAAATATTTAATAGTAAATTTGACAAAATATACATGAGACTTGTACACTGAAAGCTCTCAAACATTATTGAGAGAAAACATAAAAGGCCTAATTAAATGGAGAGATACACCTTATTCATGAATTGTAAAACTCAATATTGTTCAGACGTTAGTTCTTCTAAAAATGATTTACAGCAATTTCAATAAAATCCTGGCATTTTAATAGAAATTGACAAGTAATTAGTACATTTACCATATTTGTAGGACCATAAGATGCACCTAAGTTTTAGAGGAAGAAAATAGGAAAAAATTTTTTGAAGCAAAAAATGTGGTAAAATATTTAATAACCTGTGACCCTTCTCCACCCCCCCACCCCCCAGTGAGCCAAGCAAGCTACATTCGGATTATAAGATGCACCACCATTTCCCTCCCAAATTTGGGGGGGTGTGCATCTTATAGTCTGAAAAATATGGAATGTGAAAAATGTAAAAGACCTAGAACAGACAAAATGTTTTTGAAAAAGAAGAACAAAGCTGGAAGACTTACAGTACCTGATTTCAAGATTTTTTTTCTCTTGCTCACCTATAACTTTATTTGTAATACAAAAATAAAAATAGCATAAATGTTAGGTAATAATGTAAGCTAATTCAGACTTCATAAACAATAGATGTTCTACTTATAAATACTACCTTTCTTTTTCCTTTGTTCCCTATCTTAGTGAATGAAACCATCTTACACTGAAAGCCCAAGCCAAATACCTATGATTCATCTTTAATTTTTCCTATCTCACCTCTACAACCACTAAAACCTCTTTTTTTAAACATATTTTATTGATAATGCTATTACATTTGTCCTACTATCCCCCCTTCGTTCCCCTCCACGCTGAACACCCTCTCCCACTCCCCCCCTTTAGTTCATGTCCATGTGTCATAAGTTCTTTAGCTTCTACATTTCCCCTTCTATTCTTGCCCTCCCCGTCTATTTTCTATCTACCCTCTATGCTACTTATTCTTCATACTTTCCCCCCCCCCTCCTC
>CM052538.1:127539016-127566048 GCA_028533065.1 Trachops cirrhosus
TTATATACATATAAAAATTAACTCAAAATGGATCATAATCTTCAACTTAAAGCTAAAACTATAATTTTTTTAGAAGAAAACACAAAAGAAAACCTTAGTAATAGGCAAAAATTTCCTAGACAAGACAGAAAATATCACTAGTCATAAAAGAAAAATCAGATAAATAGGACTTCATCAAAATTAAAAACCCTTTGTTCTTTCAAATACAGTATTAGAAAAATTAGTAAAAGACAATCGCTGACTGGGAGAAAAATAATCACAGTATATATCTGACAAATGATTTGTGTCTAGAATATATAAATGAATTTTCTTACAACTCAATAATTAAAAGCAGACCTACCCAATGAAAATGGGTAAATGTTATAAACAGGCATTTCACAAAAGTAGATACCAGAAGAAATAGCCAAACATCACATAAAGAGAGGCTCATTATCATTAGTCATCAAGAAAATGCAAAATAAAACCACAACGATTTACCCCTGCACATCTGCCAGGACTGTGGAAATTACTGGGTAATGGATTGACAATACCAAGTATTGGTGAGTATGTGCATAATTTAGCTGTAATTTTGATGTGTAGCCTCGTAGGAATGAAGAATAATACAATTCTTTGGCAGATTCCTATAAAATTAAATGTACATTACATAACCAAGCAATTCCCCTCTTAGGTATTTATTCAAGAGAAATGAAAATATATGTTCTCAAAAAGGCATACATGAGTGTTCACAATAGCTTAATTCTTAAGAACATGGAATTGAAAGCAACTCAAATATTCAGCAGTGTGTGATAGATAAATTCTAGTATATTCATACAATGGAATACTACTCAACAATAAAAGTAATGAATGACTGATACAACAACATGGGTGAATGTTAAAAACACTATGTTGACTGAAAGAAGCCAGACACAAAGAATACATGGTCCAATTCCATTTACACAAAGTTCTAGAACTGTAAAGCTAACATATAGTGACAGAAAAGCAGATCAGTGATTTGAACTGCAAGTGGGTGGGTGAGGGTAGAATAGACTGCAGAGGGGCATGAGGGTAAATATTCTATATCTTTTCTTAAAATAGTTTTTTTTGAATTTATTGATTTGTATTTAGAGGGAAATGTTGACAAAGGTGCAGCAGAAATAACCTGAATGAGTGGGAAAATAGAGTTAACAATTCTGAAACACTACTAAAGCAATTCCAGGACATAGAGTTTATCTGACATAACAATATCTCTTAGATGCTATAACTGATACTAAAACCGAATGTTTTTTACTCATAAACACTGGTATAATTGGCAATATTCAATTACTTCTTTTCTTTCCTGAATATGTAAAAATTAAAATACTAATTATAGAAGTAATATATCTTCTCTTTAAATGTTTCTTATAGATTCAATTTCAATATTTTCATTCAATAGTGGTGTGACTTAAGAGCTTTTTCATTCACAAGTCAAATAACAATCCACCCAAAGGGAACAAATAGTCTTTAGGCTTAGTGCAAATATAGAGTTCAGGAATGCATCAATTGACATTTCTAAAATGCAAAACAGATAAAATTCTTAGAAGATACATGCAGTTAGCTGACCACAGAACTAGAAAATTTGATATCTTTACTGGGGGTTTTAAAAAAGATTTTATTTATTTTTAGAGAGAGGGGAAGGGAAGGAGAAAGAAGAGAAACATCAATGTGCAAGAGATACGTGGATCTGTTGCTTCTCACACACTTCCAGCTGGGGACCTGGCCCCAAACCCAGGCATGTGTCCTGACTGGGAATTGAACTGGCAACCTTTATGGTTCATAGTCCGGCACTCAATCCACTGAGCCACACCAGCAAGGGCATAATTTACTGGGCTTCCAGGTGTTTTCAAACTCAACTTGAACTCTTGACATAGGCTTTGTATTTTGCTTTTCCAGTTTCACTAATAACACAAACATGATTTAAACCTCTGAAGTATTCATTATAGCCAAGGACATATCCTACAACAAACTTGTCTGGAATTTGAAATCCAACAAAGTCTGGTCTATATCCAATACTTGGAGGGGTTCTTTCTACCAGCAAGCTTGAGACCTTGACCATCTTCAGATTATGTTGCTCGATCAAGAAAAGCAAGGTTTGAATTGTTTCACCAGTGTTACTTATATCTTCAACAATCAACACATTCTTTCCAGTTTAAGTGCAGAGAAAATCTCCACCAATCACTTTTATGCCCCTGTTGACTGTTCATTACAGTAGTTCTTCAGTCTGGTAAAATCTATAGTCATAGGAATGGATCTATCACTATTTTTGTTCTGTGCTTTGATGTAATCCAGTAGGTCAGCAAAGAATTTACAGCATCCCCTTGAACACACAGAGGGCTACCAAGTGGTGGCCTAATATCTCTTTCATCACATCTAGAGCAAGCTGTTGGATCCTGTCTAAAATTAGTCCATGAGGAATAAACACCTTTTCAAAATCTTCAATGTAATGATTAGGTATCCTAAATAAATATAAGTCATACCCTGGTTCATCATCACTAATCAGGACACTGGGGTTGCAGGTAGGCTTGTGGGCTGAGGGCAGTCTGAGGAGGAAAAAGCTGGGTGCAGGGTCAAGGAGGGTGGGGCGGAGGTACAGCAGGAGGAGAACCCCGGTGGGAAAGTGGAGAGGTTTTGCAATATTCTATATCTTGGTTGTAGTGGTGGTGATATAGGTAAATACATTTATCAAAACTCAACAAACTGTTCACTTAAATGGGCACATTTTATGTGTTATACATAAATAAATTTGATTTATAAGTGGAAAATTTTATAGATCACTTTTGAAATAATATACTTGCTTCAGTTTTCTATATATTTCAAATGAAAAAGCTTAAAAAGCTTAGTTTTCTGGATAATCTTTTACTTTTTAACTCAGCTTGAATGTTCATTCTTTGGGTCTTATGAGAGATGCAAATAAAGTGCTTTGGGAGTTCTGAGGAGAGATGTTATTTCCAACCAAGAGAACTCCAGAGAACACGGAGGAGAACGTTTTTAATCTTGGCCTTTGTTAACAGATACAGAGATAGATAGATAAAGAAAACGGTATGGCATTGCAGGCAGAGTAAACAATAAAGCAAAACAATATTGCTTTTTTGTAAAAAATTTATTTATTTATTTTTGGCATATTGTACTTTATTATTTCAAGAAAGATAAAAGTGCAACTGAAACAAAAAGAAAAGATTTGTGCAGTGTATGGAGAAGGTGCTGGGAGTGACTGAACAGTCAGGTAAATTAGTTGAGGTTGACAGTGATCAAATCAAGACATTAATTGCAGACAATCATCATTCTACCACACAGGAGAGCTGACACACTCAAAATATCCATATCAATAAAGTTATTGGTGAAAATGAAAAATATTTCTTTTATTTCATGGGAAAAAAAACCATATGGGCTTTTTGGTCAACCCAAAATATTTATTTCACAAATGACTGTGTAGATCCTCTCTGTTTGTAACCAGTGTGTATGCTTTGTTTTTGAAAACATTTTAAGTTACAACATTTTAATTAAGCTTTATTTTTACATTTGTTTTTTCCAATACAAGTAAATGGGGAAAAAAGAGTAATGATTGTTTTAATTATTCCCTTCTCTGAACAATTGAGAGGTAGTTTTGTCACAGGTGGGCACAGGTAACCAGGTTCTTGGTGATTGGGACAAAGAATTGAACTGAACACCCAGAGTTTATAGCAGAGAACATGGGAGCAGGCCAACTCCAAGCAGAGACTGACCTCATGGGCTGGAGGGACTCTATTCTTATAAGGCAGATACTTCCTGGCTAGTTTTTGGTGGGCTTTTAGTGTGCATGTACAAGTAGTTGTATTACTTTAAAGCTACTGCACGTGTGGTCTCCCATGATTTTCCCTGATCTGCCAGGGAAGAGGGTCCCACAATGCTACTGAACTGATCCCTCCTTCTGGGGTCCCCCTGCACTAGGTTCATGTTTCCCTTCACCAGAGAATTATAGCTCTCCATGTTAGAGATTAGTGAAAAGGAAAGGAGTTATTTATTCAAGTTACACAGACTAAGAGTAATGACTGAATGTTTTCATCAAAATCCCAAAGTCCCTTAAAACACCCACAAACACACATAGTCCTTCCTTCCCCCCTTTGCCCAGTCTGGGGTACCGTATCTCAGGAAAAGAAATAGAAGTCGGTGGCTCAGGCAGCCCCTGGTTCTTCCCAGTAATCCGTGCTCAGCTGGTAGGCCTCCCTCAGCTCTCAGCACCATCAGCTGTGTCGCCGGGATCTCCAGCTAAAGTCGTGTGTATGGTGGTTCTCTGCTAAAGCCGCATGGTGGTTCTTCTCATGGCTGCGGGGAGGTCCCCACTCTGGCCAAAGGCATGTGGTTCCTCCTTACATGGCTGCAGGCAGTACTTCTCTCTCCACTGCCACGGCCGCGTGGCTCCCCAGTAAAAAACTTTATTTGGAGAGATTCCAAATCTGCATTTCATTGTTTATTATATCATGTTTCTATATTAAATGCCTATATGTAATTTTGTCACTTTTAATTATACGTGCATGATTTGTCCCTACACAAAATGCTTAATCATGATTAGTTAGGAAATGTTTTTAAAAATGTAGCCTGCAGGAATTTATTAATTTAAAAATCACACTTAGCTATGTTGTAAATAAATAATTCCTGCCACAGAACCATGCAAAAGACCATATATTCATTCAACATTTATTCACTCAGCAAAATATTTGTTGAGGGCCTGTTATGTACCTGGCACTGTTCTAGGCAACAAAAACCACTCTGTAATGAGTGAAAAGCCACTTTGGGTAGACAGTATGATAGCAATAATCTTATTCAGTCTTTCTTTTAAAAAGATACATATTTTAGAGTGGTTCCAGTCAAGATGGCAGAATAGGTAAAGGCTGTGCTTTCCTCCTCCCACAATCACATTAAAATTACAACTAAATTATAGAATAACCACCATTGAGAACCACCTGAAGACTAGCTGAACAAAACTCCTATAACTAAGTGTATGAAAAAGAAGTCATGTTGAGACTGGTAAAAGAAGCAGAGATGTGAAACAGGCTGTTGAAGAATCAGGAGGGATGCCCTGGCCAGTGTGGCTCAGTTGGTTGGAGCATCGTCCCATAGACTGAAAGGTCATGTGTTCCATTCCTGGTAAGGGCACATACTCAGGAGGCATGTTTGATCCCAATTGGAGCACATATGAGAAGGCAACCCATCAATGTTTCTCTCTCACATTGATGTTTCTCTCTCTCTCCCTCCTTCCTATGTAAAAGCAATAAAAAAAAAAGTCCAGAAAAATGTCCTTGGGTGAGGATAAAGAAAAAAGAATCAGGAGAGATATCTTGGCTGCAGAGGTCTCCCCTGAGGAGAAAAGGGGTCTCAGCCTCACACTAGGCTGTCCAGCCCACAGCAAGAGTGCCAGGAAGAGGAGCTGCTCCTACAGCATCTGGCTGTGAAAATCAGCTGAGATTTTGTGTGGGTGAGATAAAGGGTTGCTATAGACTGAGACACCTTTTTAATGGGCCCCAGCACAGAATCACTCTCATAACACTTGCCCTAAGCTCCAGTAAAGGGACAGCAGCTTGAAAAGCACCAGGACATATGCGGAGGGACTGAATTGTCTGGCTTCAGAGCAAGGACTTGAGGGGTAGCTCTCCCTGTGAAACAAGTGCTGGTAGGCACCACTGCTCCTTTGTTGAGCCCTTCCCCCATCCAAATCAGAGTCTCCATCAGCCTGGCTAACACTGCTTGCCCCCATCCTGGTGATTCCCTGAGACCCTCTCACACTGGTTTGAACTACTTTCAGCTGCTGTTTCTTACAAACGGTCAGCCTCGGCCCAGCTGCAGACCTTCCTAAGATCTCTTAAAGGTCCTCCAACACCAAACAAGCAGTGGCTGGCCTTGGCACATCTTGTATCTCTTGCTAAGTGGCCCCAAGCCTGGCACTAGTGGTGGCTGGCCTCAGTTTGCAGCATAGTGTCTTCCAAGCACTTCTAAGCCCAGCACAGGTAGCTACTAACTGCTGATCACTTTGTAATTCTTACCAGGTGGCCCAAGGCTGGAGACAGACAGTGGCTGACCTTGGCCTGCACTGGAGCCCCTCCCAGGAGGCTCCAGAACCAACACATTAGGATCAAGTAGACTGCACCAGTGGGTCCCATAGGACACCTAACACGTAAGGCCGCTCCACAAGACAGAGAGTCAGAGCAGATCAGTCTCTTACTTCTGGTCAAGATGGCGGCATTGGCAGACATAGTTCACCTCTTTGCACAACCACATCAAAATTACAACTAAAATATTGAATGATCATCACTCAGAATGGTCAGAAATCGAGTTGAATGGAAGTCTGACAACTACAGAATTAAAGAAACCACACACATCCAGAATTGTAGGAGGGGTGCGGATGCAGAATGGACTGGTCCCACACCCACATATGGTGGATAAAAATTCTGGAGGGATATCTTAGGAGTCCCAGCCCCACACCAGGCCCCCCAGGATTCCAGTGGTAGGAAGTTAAGTCCCCACAACTCCTGGCTGCAAAAACCAGTGGTGATTTGGTGGAAGATAGTGCTAGAACCTTAGCAGTTCCTCTTAAAGAACCCACACATGGATCCACCTACTCAGACTTATTCCCTCTGAGCTCCAGCACCAGGGTAGTAGCTTGAAAGTCACCAGCGGTATATGGGGAGGAATTGAAGTGTCTGGCATCAAGGTGAGCAGACACCTCCTTCCACAGACTCGGCAAGCTGGTACCATGTCTGAGACTCCGTCAACCTGGCTAACACTGTTTGATCCACCTTGGTGATCCCCAGAGACTCCCCACCCAACTTATGAGCTCACTCAAGTGGCTTTTCCATTTGAATGGCTAGTCTTAGCTTATGCTTCACGACTTCCTAAATCCTCTCAAACAAGCAAGAGCCCCAGGCCTGGCACTAATAGCAGCCAGCTAAGATTCATAGCTTGGTTTTGCTGGGAATCTCCAAGCACAGCACAAGTAGCAGCCACCTCAGATTGCCTTATAGCTTAGGCAGGATACCTTGGGCAAAACATAGGTGGGAGCTGATCTTGGCCTGCACCACCTGGGAAACCCCAGTGGACAGCTACAGACCATGCTGGAGCACTGCCACCCTGCTCCTGCTCAGCTGATCCTCCATGGAAGGTGGAGCTTGGTGGTCAGTGGTCATAGCTACTGTTTATAGCTGATTGGTCTGGGTAAATCCCTCCTATTAATCTTCCAACAGTAACCAAGACTCAACTACAAGAGGAGGGTGTACTCAGCCTACATGAAGGCTGAATCTTGAGTATCCAGCTTGAATGATAAGGGAGACTGTACCACTGAACCCTACAGGACACCTACTACATTAGGCCACACTACCAAGACATGGAATCAAAGTAGTTCTACAAAGTACATAGAAACAAACACAGGGAGGCTGCCAAAATGAGGAGACAAAGAAACATGGCCCAAATGAAAGAACAGAACAAAACTCCAGGAAAAGAACTAAACAAAATGGAGATAAGCATTCTATCAGATGCAGAGTTCAAAACACTGGTTGTAAGGATGCTCAAGGAACTGAGTGAGGACCTTGACAGCATAAGAAAGATCCAGCCAGAAACAGAGGATACACTAATTGAAATAAGAACATTTAACAGGGAAACAATATAATGGATGAAGCAAGAATCAGATCAATGATTTGGAACATAAGGAAGCAAAAAACAACCAATCAGAACAACAAAAAGAAAAAGAATCCCCCCTCCCCCACCAAATGAGGATAGTATAAGCAGCTTCTGGGACAACTTCAAGAGGTCCAACATTTGCATCATGGAGGTGCCAGAAGGAGAAGAGAAAGAGAAAGAAATTGGAAATCTATTTGAAAAATAGTGAAAGAAAACTTCCCTAATTTGGTGAAGGAAATAGACATGCAAGTCCAGGAAGCACAGAGAGTCTCAAACAAGATGGATGTAAAGAGGCCCACTCCAAGACACATCATAATTAAAATGCCAAAGTTTAAAGATAAAGAGAGAATCTTAAAAGCAGCAAGAAAAAAAGTTACTTACCTGCAGGGGAGTTCCCATAAGACTGTCAGCTATTTCTCAAAAGAATCTTTGCAGGCTAGAAGGGATTGGCAAGAAATATTCAAAGTCATGAAGAGCTGGGACCTACAGCCAAGTTTGCTCTCCCCAGCAAAGATGTCATTTAGAATTGAAGGGCAGATAAATAGCTTCCCAGACAAGAAAAAAGCTAAAGGGTTTCATCATCGCCAAACTATTATTATATGAAATGTTAAAAGAACTTATTTAAGAAAAAGAAGATCAAAACTGTGCAAAATAAAATGGCAATAAATACATATCTAGCAACAATTGAATCTAAAAAACAAACTAAGCAAATAAGAAGAACAGAGACAGAATCATGGAGACAGAATGTTTTGATTGTTGCCAGATGTGAGGGGGTTGGAGGAGAATGGGTGAAGAGGTCAGAGGATTAAGAAGTACAAATAGGTAGTTACAGAATAGCCATGGGGATGTAAAGTGTGGTATAGGAAATGGAGTAGTCAAAGGACTCATACACATGACTCATGGACATGAACATTATGGGGTAATTGCCTGAGGGAGTGGGGGGTTCTGGGTGGAGGAGGGCAGAGGGGGAAAATGAAGATAGCTGTAATAGCATAATCAATAAAATATAATTTTAAAAAAGCAAATCAATCTAATACATAGGAAAAAACACAAGAGACAACTAAAATAGGATGACAAAGAAACAACTACAAAACAAGAAAATTTTTGTTACTTAAATGAACTGGGGATCTCCCTGTAACTCAGCAATAATTTTTTTTTTACATCTTACCAATTTATTCAAACACCCTCTGGATGCCTACTTCGTGTCAGGGCTCATTACATGTGTAGTTTACTGCCCACAGCCTTCAAAGCCTTTTCTCTCCTTTACTCCCAGCTGGATGCCCCTTAGCACTTGTGCCTCCCTCTGCTTTCCTTCTACTTTCCGGACAAAGGAAGAAAAGACTATGTGAGATGAGCCTTTAATCCATTCCAAAATAATTCTGTATCTGTTTCTTTTTCTCTCCCTATCTGAGATGATAAACTGAATTCTTTTGAAGTGTAAACTATGGTATCCTTGTGCTCTCAGCCCTCTTTGTTTTCTTCCTTCTGGTTGCTATAAGCATCTAGAATTAAGGCTTTTCTCCCTTAATTATCTGTGTTTAGCTTAAACATTTTTAATGTTCTCTTCTCCCCATGCCTGCAGATGTAATCTTCCCTGTGCTGAAAACAATACAACACAAGACAAAACGAAAAACACCAAAACTCCCCAAACCTTCATTTGACCTTGGTGCAACTCAGCCTATTTTTTTTCATCCTTTTATTGTTACATGTTTAAGGACAAAACTCCATTTTCTCAATGTACAGTCACTCCTAGTTCTGCTCTCTTGACTCCTGCTGTTCCCTCAGCTCCAGTCCCTGTCATTCAAACTGTTCACTGACAGGCAGTCCTGGCTTCCTAACAGCAAGGCTCAGTGGATTTTTCTCAGCCCTCATTCTCTTAGACTTCTGGATGGCATTTGACACTGTCGATTACCCCTCTCTCTAAAACTCTCCTCTCATCGTTTTCATAGTAAAACATATGATTTTCTTCTCACCTTTTTGCTCAAACCTTTTCAAAACAGGTTAGATGGATACATATACCGGGCTTAGTTTCCAACATGTGTATTGCAGTTTGAAGTGGGCAGGAGGGAATAGTGGGTGTCACCAAAAGTTGACTGCTGCTCAGACAGGCTTGGTAGGATGTTGTCCAGCGGTGTTAAAATCTTCTTCCACTTGGAATGTCTCGATATTTGACTGTGTCTGAGGCTGGTTAAAGTAACCAATCTTATGAGAGACAGATGGTCCCTACGTAGTTTCTTCCGCTGCCTAGTTAAACCCTGACAGATCTTGCTTTTTCAATTCTCTTTATTTTTCTAAGTTTCAACTTTTCCATTTCTAATCCCTTAGATGTATTAATTCTGTCATTTAGGCATGGCCAAGCTCTCTCTTCTGACTTTTTACTTTTTCTTTCCTGGTCGTACGTGTTGATTTGTCATATTGTTAGACTTCTGGACATGTTTACTGTGAACCTTAAGTGTAACTCACAGTGCTCTGTATAAGAATAAGCCCTACTTTATTGGACAGGCGTTTCTCTCTTCCTAAATGTAGAAGTTATTTAACGTGGTTTATTTATTTATTATTTTCTTAAATATTTTTAAAGATTTTATTTAGTTATTTTTAGACAGAGGGGAAGGGAGGGAGAAAGAAAAGGAGAGAAGCTTCAACGTGTGGTTGCCTCTTGAGTGCCCCCTACTGTGGACCTGGCCTGCAACCCAGGCATGTGCCCTGATTGGGAACTGAACCAGCAGCCCTTTGGTTTGCAGGCTGGTGCTCAATCCACTGAGCCACACTAACCGGGGCTTAATGTGATTTAGATTATGAAAAGAAAAATGTTTCTGGGAGATTTTATGTTTGCTACTCAAATGCAGAAAATAGAGTTTATTGTTATAGGAGAAGAATTGTCTCTCTGCAAATAAGAAGTATGTACTTGAAGAACATCATTATCTTACTGAGACTGGATAAGAATAAGTTTTGGGTGAACTTCTAGTTCTTATTGTTAGTTGATGATTCTCACAGAACCTTAGGCCAAAATATAAAATAAAATAAAATAAAATAAAATAAAATAAAATAAAATAAAGCAAAATAAAATAAAGGAAATATTGTGAGTTGATGGAAAAAGGAGACTCTATCACAAATAAAAAAGAACACTGAAGTTATTTCTCTCTGAACTTTAACTATGATTTATGCCTAATTTCAAACATGGCAGATTTTAATAGAGCCTTAAAATTAGATCCTATTGCTGTAATTTACTTTGAGTTAACCATTTATTGCTGACACTAAAAATACAAATTAGGGAGATTTCTCTATATAAAGTTTATGGCCTTTCTCTCATTTCCCTTCTTTCTTCTCTTAGTTTGTACTGCACTTCTGCTCTATTTGTTCAACTTGGGTACGTTGTGAAGTGCAAAGGCACAATCTATTTTTACTCTGGTATGAAGGAATTTCAGAGTATAAGGTCACTTGGCTAGTGATAAGTAAGTCAGGGCAAGAATTCATCCTGGATCTACCAGTAGCCAAATAGGGACAATTTGGGCCTCAAAATTAATTACGATAGAAACACAATGATCCACTAACTAAAATGGGAATCCAGGAATCCATACTGATGTACACAAATGAATGACTGAATAAATATATAAAAGGCAGAGAAAGGAAAATCTCCTTCAAGCACAATGTTAACCAATAAATGTGATAAATGAGGAAGGAATGATGGGAGTTGGAAAATCACCGTTCAGCGACTACCATTTCATGATTGCTTCTGACAAGAATCATCAATGGAAGATAAAGTTAGTGGGGAAGTTTTTCTCAGAACATGGCACTTTCATACAAATTATTCTCTCCAAGATTATCTAGTGATTACAAAGAAAAATAGTAATTTTACAGTGGTGCAGTCTGGTAGACACTACTTTAATCAAATAATCAAAGTTAATACAGCCAGTAATGGGACCAAGTCATATCACGTAACTCTGATGTACTGCTTTGGCAAGGACACAACATTGTTTTTATGCTATCCTGCCAAAAATGCATAAACTGAATCCATACTGAGGGATTGTCTACAAATAACTGGAGCAAAATTTTCAAAAGAGTCAAGATAGTGAAAAACTGATTAACTGCCCCAGATTAAAAAAGACTAGAGACATGACAATTAAATTTAACATGTAATCCTGGAATTGAGACTGGACTTCAAAAAAAAAAAGAGGCCATTGTTAAAACAATTGTTGGGCCCTGGGTGGTGTGGCTCAGTGGATTGAGGGCTGGCCTGCAAACCAAAGGGTCGGGGGTTGGATTCCCAGTCGGGGCATATGCCTGGGTTGTGCGCCAGTTCCCTAGTAGGGGGCACATGAGAGGCAACCACACATTGATGTTTCTCTCTCTTTCTCCCTCCCTTTCCCTATCTCTGAAAATAAATAAATAAAATATTTTAAAAAATTGATGGTATTTTCCTATGGACTGTGGATTAGACAATGGTATTGTATTGATGTTAAATTACCTGATTCTGATTATTGTGATTTAATTATGTAAGAGAATGTCTTTGTTCATAAGAAATGCACTTTGGGGGCAGGACGGCGGGGCATTGTGGGCCACCGCGCTGCAGCAGCCTCACCAGTTTGGGCTCCCTGGTGAAGTGGCAGAGGATGGAGAACGCGCTGGACCAGCTCAAGCAGTTCACCACCATGGTGGCCGACACAGGCGACTTCCACGCCATCGACAAGCGCAAGCCCCAGGATGCCACCACCAACCGGTCTCTGACCCTGGCGACCGCACAGATGCCCGCCTACCAGGAGCTGGTGGAGAAGGCCCTCGCCTACGGCAGGAGGCTGGGCGGGCCACGAGAGGAACAGATCCAAAATGCCATTGACAAGCTTTACGTGCTGTTTGGGGCAGAAATACTGAAGAAGATGCTGGGCCGCGTGTCCACGGAGGTAGATGCGAGGCTCTCCTTTGACTAGGGCTCCCTGGTGGCCTGGGCCAGGTGTCGCATCCAGCTCTACGAGGACACCGGGTCACAAGGACTGGGTTATGATCAAGTGCTCGTCCATCTGGGTGGGAATCCAGGCTGGAAAGGAGCTGGCGGAGCAGCACGGCATCCACTGCAACACGACGCTGCTCTGCCCCTTCGCCCAGGCTGTGGATGCTCATCTCCCCCTTCGTGGGGCGCATCCTTGATTGGCATGTGTCCAACACAGACAAGAAAGTGTACGAGCCCCTGGAGGACCCTGGGGTGAGAAGTGTCACCAAGATCTACAACTACTATGGGAAGTTTGGCTACGAGACCATCGCCATGGACGCTTCTTTTCGTAACACGGGCAGAGTCAAGGTGCTGGCAGGTTGAGACTTCCTCACCATCTTCCACAAGCTCCTGGGGGAGCTGCTCAAGGACGGCAGCAAGCTGGTGCCCGTGTTCTCGGTTAGGGCTGCCCCGGCCAGTGACCGGGAGGAGACTCACCTGGATGAGAAGGCCTTCCGCTGGCGCACAACGAGGACCAAGTGGCTGTGGAGAAGCTTTCAGATGGGATCCGGGAGTTTGCTGCCAACGCCGTTAAGCTGGAGAGAGTGCTGGCCGAGCGGGTGCTGGCAGAACGGATGTTCAGCACAGAGAAAGGGTAGTAGCCTGAGGTCGGGTCATAGATGAGTGCCGGCTTTGAGTCTGGGTCTGATTTACACATGCTTGGTGATGAATCTTGCATTTTTTTAACCAATTGGAGCAGGGACAGATCATAGATTTCTGATTTTATGCAAAACTTTTGCCTAATGCATTAAACAGTCACTTAAAAAAAAAAGAAATGCACATTGAAACATTTCAGGGCAAATAATGATGGTTGCACCTTAATTTCAAATTGTTCAGAAAAAACGTGTACACGTAAACATACAAAGAGAATGATAACAAATGGCATGAAATGTAAACACTTGGTGAATCTGGGAAAGAGTAGACAGGAATGCTTTACATGATTCTTGCAACTTTTCTGTAAATTTGAAATTATATGAAAATTAAAAGTTACCAAATAAACATAATCCTGATTATGGGGGTGAAGTTTTCAAGTAAAATTTTTTATTGAACTATAGTATTCATACAGAAGAGTGCACCCATCAAAGGCATCCAACTTGACACATTTTTATGAAATGAACCCCCATGTAATCATGATCCAGGTCAGGATCTAGAGCATTACCAACATTCTGGGAGCACCCTTTCTAGTCATTATCCATCCTTTCTCTGCAAAGGTAACCTTTATCTGACTTCTGTTATCATAGTTTAGTTTTGCCTGTTTTTGAAAGTTGTATACATTGAATCATACCATATGATTATTTTTTTGTGTGTTTTTTCCCAACATAATATTTGTGAGAGTCATTTCTTGTTGTAAGTAGCCATAGTTCATTTGTTTTCTTGTTCTTTAATATTGCATTGTATTAAATAGATCATGATGTTTGCCCTTTCTACTGTTGTTGGACATTTGGGTTGCATGGCAGGCCATCTCTTATGTGGCCCCCAATGATCCTTGCCTCCTGTTTTCCATGAGCTTGTGTAATATTCTCTCCTTAAGTGTGAACTGGACCCTGTGACTAGCTTCTAATGAAAGACTATGGCAAAAGTGATAGAATTTCACTTCTGAGATTAGGTTACAAAAAGACTTTGGCTTCCATTGTGAGTACTCTTTTTTGATTGATTCCCTTGGGAAACCAGTGCTACATCATGAGGTGGCCCTTTGGAGAGGTCCAGGTGGTGAGAGGCTGAGGTCCCAGTCAGACCTTGAGAAGACTGCAGCCCTGGCGGACAGCTTGACTGCAATGTCATGACAGACCATGGGGGAGAGTCTTGAAGTTAAGCCACACTGCATTGCTGACTCGCAGAATCAGTGAGATGCACATGTTTGTGTTATTAGCTGTTAACTTTTGGGGTAATTTTTTTTGCAGCAGTTGATGACTAATACAGATTGTTTTCCTAGTTTTGACTATCACAAGCAGTATTGCCCAAATCTTATATGTATAGCACACTTATGTGGTTATTACTTTTGAGGTGTATATTTAGGAATAGAATGGCTGGCTCATAGGGTATATTTATGTCAGCTTGCAAATACTGCCTTACAGTTTTCCAAAGTAGTCACATCATTTTATACCTGTACCAACAGTATGAGAGAGTTTCTGTTCTTCCATATCCTTGACAATACTAGACATTATCAGTTTTTTAAATTTTAGATATTCTAATATCTCATCTTTAAAATATTTTACTTTGAAAAAATTCTAAACTTAGAGAAAAGATGCAAGAATACTACACGAAACTTTCATATTCTCTTTACTTAGGTTCCTTAACTGTTAACCTTTTACCACATTTCTCTCTTCCTCTAATGTATATGATGATTCTTTATCTGAGAATAAGTTAAGAGCAAGTTGTAAACATGATGACCCATAGCTTCAGTATGGCAGTGTATTTTTCTCCTGCAAGAGCACTTTCCTGAGTAATTATAATGATCCCAATCAGAAAATCAACATTGCTATAACACTATTATTCAACCCACAGATCCTGTTAAAGTTTGTCAACTATCCCATTCTTTCTCTCTCCTTTCTGGTCTAGAATCTAATTCAGTATCACTTTGCATTTTAGTTGTTATGTCTCTTTAGTCTTCTGCAATTTAGAAAACAGTTCTTACATAGTTCCTTAGTGTTTCCCTATCTTCCATGACCTTGGCAGTTTTAAAGAGTGTACACCTTTCCTTCTTGATTGGGGTTTGTCTAGACTCAGGCCATGAATTCTTGGTAGAAGTACCCCCCAAAGGACACTGTGCTGTGCTCAGTGCATCACTTCAGGAGACATCCAAGGTCAACCAGTCCCATTGCTAGTAAGGTTAACCAAGATCCCCTAGTTAAGTTGGTATGTGCCAAGTTTCTCCACTGTGAAGTCATTTTTCCATTTGTGATTGAATAGTATTTTGTGAGGAGATAGTCCAAGGCTATCCCTACATCCCGTTCCTCAGCAACCTTTCTCAAAGATCTTGGTAACCATTGATGAGTCCTGCCACCATGATGGTTGCCACAGGGTGGTTTTCAAAGTCCATCATTTCTTCTACATCATTAGATGACATACTGCTGTAAGGAGGAGCTTTTGTTCCTTCCTTATTCAGTCATTCTTTCACTCGTTTATTCACATTAGTGTGGACTTATGGTCAGTGGATTAGTACCTGCTACAATCATTATTATGATAATCAGATTATCCCAATTTGGGCCAGTAAGAACCTTCTTGAGCTCAGTCCCAGGTCGTTTGGCCACATGCCCATCATTCTTTGAGCACTTCCTTATTTTGTGCTACAGTTGAGTATTCTAAGCTCATTTTATGCCTCTGTACTGGAATCAGTCATTTCTGTGAGGAGCCCTGGTTCCTTTTAGTAAAAGATGGTGTTTTGAAACCAAGATATGGATGTTCAGTATGTTCATTGTACCTATGTGTTACATGTATACATTGATATCTATATATCTACCATCTATCTTTTTATCATATGCCCATATCTTTATCATCTCTCTATCTTCTTCCTTCAAGTAATCCATCACATCAATACCTCCAATTCTAATCCAATACCTCAGGTTTTTTTCTGGTCATTCCCCATTCCACCTATGTGTAAATCCTTCTTTAGGCCCTGACAAACCTCAATGTATTTACTTATTTCTCAATCTTCATCTATGTAATCAATCTTCCTCTATGGAACCAGTCTCCAGACCACAAAGACTTCCTCCTTGGCTAACCTTCTTCTTGGCTCTGCCAACTTCTCAGTCCCAGCCATTTCCTTGGCCAGTTTCCACCTTGGTTTGCTGCCTCCTTGTGGCTGCCTCTTTGGTGGCCACACTACCACCTTTAAGGGATAGGCAAGAAAGGCCGTGGAATAAGGAAGAGGAACAGCCACCCTGATATTTTGATTCTTAGGCCAGTGTTTTATTTATTGGGTTTCTTAGGGAGAATCCAGCACTCTTCAGGAATTTATGCACACTGAGAATTTGGCCTCTTAAGATATCCCAGTATGCTGGGTATTTTATGACTTCAGATGACTAATATTAGCAGGATTCAGCATTGTTTAATGAGGATAGGGGGATGAGAAACAGCGGGAACAGATGTGAAAGAAAATGTGGGGAAAATAAACAATCACTTCAGTTGGGCATAGACGGAGCTCAACTCCAGTCTTAGTTTCATAGTAAGAATGGTTCTCTCAGTGCTTTTGCCCCAGACAGGAGCTCGCCATGACTAATGACCCGTCATGGCGTCATTAGTCTGGTTTAGATTAAAGTGGGGATGGAAGGTGTGTTTTCAGATCCATCCTAGAGAAGAATGCACATTTTAGAATGGTTTTGAAATCAGCTTGACCTTCCCAGATGCCCTGTGGTCAGGTTAGACCTATCAGGCAGCTTCAGGCTAACCAGGTGCCTGACCTCAGGCTGGGGTCAAAATGGCCTCTCTTGGGCAAAGAAATACCCTGTGAACCTCCTCAGCTCTAATCTAATCTGATCTGATTGGACCTAATCTGATCTGATCAATCTAATTTAATCTAATCTAATCTCTTTCATTGCTCTGTTATTTGCTAGTAAGCTTTTTGATCCACTTGACAGAACAACTCTCCATATTTTGTTGAATAAACTAGACAGAATAAGAGTTTGATGGTCTGGAAATGAACTCTGAAAAGTTAAGTGGCATTTATCTAACGTTATAAAGTTATATATTGTTACTGGTTCAAAGTCTGCATGCCTGATGCTCTGAAATGCCAAAACACAAAATGTCGGTTTGGAGTAAGAAGGAAAGGTTTATTCACTGAGAAGGCCCAGCTTGAGAAGGTGGGGGTGTCTTATTATAGCTCCTGCAAATCCATTTTAAGAGAGCCTAGAATTCAGGCATCTTTTATGTCAAAGCAAGGGAGGAGTGGTGAGGCAAGAGGTGGATGAAAGCTGCAGACAGCTAGGTACCAAGGCAGAGATCCATGGAAGAGCACAAAATTCTAAATCCCTTTGTTCCTGGCTGGTCCATAGACCCCCTCTGATATTAGTCGGGTCTAGAGACTCTTGCTACATAATTTTTCATCTCTTGGGAAAGGTGTCTTTTGACAAGGGGCTGTCTTTGCAAAATCTCAAGCCTCCAGCAAGATTCCTCTAGCTGATTAGCATTTGTATAGCATGAGCTATTAGTCTGAAGTCCTAGGGAGAAATGCGGTCTACAATTAGGATAGTTACAGAGAGCAAATATTTCACTCTGCTACAACATGACACATTTTGGTTAATATCTGTCAACATGTTACTGGATAGGGGCTTGGCGCTGAGTGGATCTGCCTGGGACCAGTTGTAGTGTGTGGGTTTTTGACTTTGTGTAGGAAAGCTTTCACAACAGGAGTCCAGGTGACTCTGAGGGCACATTGATCAAAGCTGGGGAGGGTAAAACAAGCAAGGGCCTAGCATAGAGGAAGCAACAGGAGAACCTAGGCTGGGCTGCCTGAGCTCACTGGGAAGTCAGAGAAAAGGGGCCTTAAGGACAGGTTCAGGGGGTTAGCCTGGGACGAGCTGCCTCTGCCCATTGCCTTAGAGTTTGGGAGACACATGTCCGTGGGGCTAAGAAGTGGGGGAAAAAGAAGGGAAAGGAATGGCTCGGGTTTCTCCCCAGAAAGAGAGGGCACATGCTGGGTCCTTTGTGTTGAGGCTTTTATCTCTCTCTTGCAGGTGAGGTCTCAGGGGAGGTCTCAGGGGAGGGTTTCAGCAGATATTCATCAGTTCTCCAGGTGTGCTCTTTCAGGGTTGTGGTCTCCACTGATTGGTCAGTGCCAGGACGGGTCATTAGTCATTGAAGTTGATTCTGGTGTCACCCACCTGGTTTTGCTGCTTTTCTGGGCCTGGAGCTGAAACACAGCTGAGGCCTAAATGTCATCTCCAGCGGGGGAAAGGCCAGGGAAAAAAGGTTACCCTAGGTCAGGGTCCTTGTTTTCCCAGTTTTGCCCCCTGCCAGGGCTTTCTGCCCTGATGACTACCTGCACCTGTCTATAAATTGCTTGGCCATTGTGTTCAGCTATGTCTCAGTTTCCCTATTCCAGTTGCCAGAGAGTTTTCCTAGCTTCTTGCTATCCTGCCTCAAACAGGCAACACCAACTAGCAAATTCATGAATTAGAGTAATGTGAAGGACAATGATTTGTTTGATATAGTCATTACCAACAGTCTGCAAGACTAGTCGTTTGGGTAATAACTGCCCAGGTCCCATTTATCTGGCTGCCTAGAACCGAGCCTGAGTTTGTATTCTGATGACACTGCTTAGGAGGTGTGTCTCTTTAGGCTTGTTAGCTACCTTTCCTGTGCTTCCGGTCCCACATCTGTGAAAGTGCATGTGGGGGAACTGTGTGGTCTCACTGAGGTAACACACATAATTTTCAGAGAGGTGCTTGGCACACGAGAAGCACCCAATAAGTATCAGTTAGTGGTGGTGGTTGTTATTAATGTTTTAAGCTGCAAATTCATCCTTAGTAAAAAAAAAAATTCTGCAACAAATCTAATCAGCTTCCTTGTCTTGGTGCTCCTATAGACATCATGAGTTTATTATGTATTCTTTACTAGTAAAAATGTATAGACAGCACCCCCATTTGCCTCTCCACTAGTTTGAAATGGATGAGGTTGAGTTGGTTCATTCTGGAAAAATAGCTGGTTGGGTCCAGCTACAGTTCTCTTCAGTCCCATCGATGTCTTCACCATTACCTCACTGGGAAGATGAAACTGCCCTTTACAGATAGGAATGTTCCACTAGTGGGACCCAGTGTCTCCTGAAAACTTTTCATTCATTGTGGTCTGTTTACTTGTTTCAACTCCAGAAGAGTTTCCCTGCCAAGCAAAAGCGAACTAACAGAGCAATTTCGGACTTATACTTAACTCCCATTTTAAAAAAGCCTTCTGTCAATGGATAAAGGCTATGTGATGTTGAGTGGAGCTCTGAACTGGGAGTCAGAAGGGCTCCCACTTTCAACACTGCATCTATTTGCAAATACCTATCGTGTACCTTCTAAGTTCACAGCAACATGCCTGCTAGACATTGAGGGGATGCAAAGAAAGGGTTCAAATAAGTGGACCTTCCTCTCAGAGAACTTGCAACCTGGCCAGAGGGAAAAGCAGCTGTAATTCGAGGCTGAATGAAGTAAATGTGGGATCCAGCATCCCATGGTATGCTGAGGGGAAGAAATTGTAACAAGGGGCAGGGAAAAGGCGTCCTGGGCAACCAGCACCCCCTCTATCGTTGTGCGCTCGCCTTTGTACAGTTATGCCTTATTTAATTGTTTTGTTCTATTGCACTTTGCTTTATTCTGCCTCACAGATACCATGTTGTTTACAAATTGAAGGTAAGACCCTCCACCAGGAAGAATATGACTTGCTGAAGGGTTAGCATTTTTTTTAGCAATGAAGTATTTTTAAATCAAGGTATGAACAGTTTTAGACATAATGCTATTATTGCATATTACTGCAATAAAAATTCTTTTTATATTTTTAACTTTTGGTTTTATTGTTGCTTAAGTACAGTTGTCTCCACTGTCCCTCCACCACTCCCCCGCACCCCGGCCATCCTCACCTCCCATCCTCGATTTTACCCTGCTTTGTTTTTGTCCATGTGTCCTTTATACATGTTCCTTGATGACCCTTCCCTGTTTTCCCCCCATTACCTGCTACCACCTCTCCTCTGATTACTGTCAATTTGTCCTTAATTTCAATGTCTCTTATTACTGCATACTTAATAGACTACAGTATAGTGTAAACATAATTTAAAATTTTTTAAAATTCTCACCTGAAGAAATGTTTATTGATTTTATAGAGAGAAAAACATCCATCAGTTGCTTCCCATATGTGTGGATTGGACTGCAACCTAGATATGGGCCCTGACAGGGAATTCAACCCCCAGCCTTTTGGTGAATGGGATGATGCTCCAACCAATGGAGCCATCTGGGTAGGGCTAAACGTAACTGTTACATGCACTGGGAAACCAAAACATTTGTGTGACTCGCTTTATTATGCTGATCTGGAATCAAACCTGCAATATTTCAAAGGTTTATCTGTATTATAAGGTCTGGAAACCTGGGAATGGTATTACCCAGACTCCTTTGCTTTCAGAGTTCTTGTTGTAGTCTACGTTCTGCCAGTTTGGCTTGATTTGGAAAGTAGAAGAGAAGAAGAAGTAATTTTTCCCTCTCTTCTGACAGTGTTGGTAGGTGGATGTGTGGGCTTCCTGGACACCAGCTTTTGCAGTGGCCCTGGGGCCATTCCATCGGACTTGGGCTGTCTGCACAGCTTCCAGGAGCTTCCTGACTGCATGGAAGCGGCTCCTCTCTCTCAGTGTGCACTGGCTAATGAAACTAGGTCTTCTGCAATGCCTCGCTCTTTTTTTACCTCTGAGCCTTTACTTATCTGTTTCCTCCTCTCTGTCACCTAATTTGTCTTCCCTCCCACCTCCTTTGTATTTTACTCATCTTTATGTCCCAGTAATTAGTCAGCAACTCTTGCATATCAATTAATCAATCAAATTTTGGAGGCAGATTAGATGGAGGAATGACTGAAAGAAAAGGAGAGGTTACAGGTTTAGGCAGATCTATAAATGGCATGGGGGTGGTGACCATAGTGGAGAGGGTAAGTTATGAATAGTGACAAAGCAGAATAATGATTAGAGGGGTTAGGACAAGACACAGATAAATAGAAATATAGTCCTTCATTGCAGTAATATCACTGGGTTTCTAACAATCTAAAATATATGAAAAAGACAAGCATCATGGGTTGCCAGCTGTATGAATATTTGTTGAAGAAGGATGAAGACTAAATAGGAATGAGTGGGGAAATGGGTTTGCCACGTCTTGAGGGTATGGAGAATGAACTCTCTGGTGGCCAACTAGGGTGGAGATGACCTCTAGAGGAACACATCAACAGAGAAGACACACAGGAGAGTGGGTTCTATATGGGAATGGTGGGAAGGACACCCCAGGCTTAAGTAGAGAGATCATAATATTTGTATGAGCATTTTTCAGATACATTATCCTATTTTATCCTCATAGCAACCCTGTGAAAAAAGTATATACTATTAGTAATAAAAATAAGTTGTTTTGCTTGGAAAAGCAATGCATTTACTGTGGAAAGCCAGCATATCTAGGTATACAAAGGAAAAGAATAAAAACCACTTTTAAGGCCATCATCTTGTCAACATCTTGATGCTGGCTTCTCAGAGCTTTTGTATGCATATTTATTTATTTCTAAATTAATAAATTGGGATCACATTGCATATTTTAGCTTGTGATTTTACTTAAGACATTGTGACCATATTTTCATGTCATTAAATGTTCTTCTATGCATGAGATTAATGGCTCCATAATATCTCATTGTCTGTCTAATTTGTACCAAAACTTATTTAACCAATCATTCATTGCAGCATTTAATTGACTTCAGTTTTTACCTTTATAAAGCATGTTGAGATGAATGTCCTTATAGTTAAGTCTGTGATTATCTTCAATTGCATTCTTAGGATGACTGGCTAAAGTGGAATTACTGAATCAGTATGCTTGCACATTTTAAGGCTTTTTTTTTTCACATTCCCAGTCTGTGCTCCCAAGTGTCCACACTAGCTTTTAGAGAGCATATATTTCTTTGACTCTTCTAAACAGAGATTATTCTAAATTTTTTTGACATTTTAAAATGTTGAAAAAAACATTATTTTCATTTTTAAAAATGAATTGAGGTTGAAGGAGGCTATAGAGGGTACAGAGTGGGTGGCAGAGCCTCCCCACAGAGTGGGTGGCCCTGGCTGAAGCTAGGCCAGCGCTTGCTTCAGTTTTGAGCTCCTTGTGTCTCCCCTCCCAGGAGGGCACTGCCACTAAGGGCCTTATTTCCTCCCCAAAAGAAAATACGTATCATGTCACCAGTATTACATCATTAAAAACTCCAACATGATCATAGATTCCATTAATAGAATGTGACTGATAGGAGTTACAGAGTAATTCTGTTTACTAAGGTTTGGTCAGAGCCTTCTTCATGCATTGGGTTTGAAGCTATATAACTAAAACAGACTTTTGAAATAGTCCATTGATAGGTCTTAAAAATGATCAAAGAATTAGACAAGAGGATCTAGGAATGCAGGACACTGAGTATTAAATTATTTAGACAGGTGAAGAAAGGGTAGAAGAAGCTCTGATCTTTGAAGATTTGTGGTCTGAGCTCTCAGTGTGTAGTGATTAGTTGACAGAGGGAAGTATATTTTGTAAGTGAGACACTGGGGGAGGGTGTGTTATATTTCTTGGAAGTTTCAAAGGAAAGATCTTTGCACTGTTCACCACCCCAATACTTCTCTACCATAAGGATTGCTTCAGAGGCAGGGGGAGAAGAGGTGGCTTGTTGGACTTTGTGTGTGTAGGAGAGCCATGGTACACCTTGATGTGGGCATGGCAAGGCCACTGTCATGCTACTGGTGCCTTCTGTATCTTTTTACCAGCGGCCCTCGTTCTTTTGTGTTTTTAATTACTCTGGGGGGGGGTGCACAAAGGATGTGCGAATGGGAAGATAGGTGGGTTGAGGGGGATAGAAGAAAAGGAAGGGCCTGGAAAGAGCTGGAACAAAGTTGCTTCTCAACTCCCTGACTACCCCTGGTTTCACATCTCTTTGGCCAAAGGCACTTCTTTGGTCTTTATGGGATGAAGGTAAAAATCTAAAAAGTTTGAAATAAAATTCCGGAAGGCCTTATTTTAAGGTAGTGGGTTAGAGAGAGCTCTGCCTTCAAAGTCATGGGTTTGTTTCCAACTCAGTGCCTCACTATCTGTGTGGCCTCGGGCCTACGACTTTACCTTCTTTAGAAGTCTCAGGCACTCCCCACCCCCAACTATAACAATGCATTTGCTGAGCCAAACACTATAAAATGAAGGGACCAGAACAGGTCAGGGACCTTAATTTGGTGTTCCTGAATATGCTTCAGGGGGTTTGTAAACTTGTTAAGCATTTTTCTGGGAAAAGAGTTAAAATGTTCATCACATTTTATGGCAGAAAATCCAGAAAAAGTTAAAAAAACATTGGGCTAGATGAGCTCTAAGTTCCCCCAGTCTTGACCACTGGGTCTTCTCTTCTAGAACAAGTGGGGTTGCACCTGGTACCCCGCTTCAGGTACCCCTGCCTGCTCTTGGGAAATGTTGGATATCTGCTGGTTGTAGGCACAGAATTATGAGGACAAATATGGCAGAATCTTGTCTTTAAACTACACTAACTGGGTTTGAACTCTACTTTGTCACTTACTAAATAGGTAACTTTAAGCAAATTAAATCTTCCTGAGCTTCAGTTTCCTCATTTTTAAAATGTGGATAATACTATATTTACCTTCTTCTGGTGTTAATCTGTGCAAAGTGTTTAGAGGAATACCTGGCAGATAGCAAGCATTATTTAACTACTATCACTATTGAAGATGAATGTATGTATGAGTGTAAGTGAAAATGTTTGGAAGAGATTGTGTGTGTGAGGGGGGTATGGGGGGGCAGAGGATATGAGACTGTACTTGGGTAGCAGGATATGAATTCCCAAATCACTTTTTATGTGAAAATTTGAATTCATTCTCTGTCTCTCTCTCTCTCTTTCTTTGCATCAGGAATCATTTGAAAGAAAAAGTTTGTTCTGTCTTTGTTGTCCATTTCCCATCACTACCTTGCTCCCAGGATTGGCATGAGTAGGACTGACAGCCTGGGACTTGATCCTGGTGTCTGACAGTGACTTGCCTATCCTGAAGGTCCTGAGAAAGGCCCGCTGAGGACAGTCTTCCTGTGGGTATCATGATTTCAGGACCCATGGCTGGACTGGATCAGCAGATCCTTGGGTCCTGGCCGAGTGGGAGGCTGGCATCACCTGTGGTCACATTCCTGCAGCCAGCCAGCACCATGAGCAGAAACAATGTGTTTCCCATCTCAGATGTATGCTATAAGGACACTATTTGACTTTTGTGGGATAAAGGGCACCTCCTAGAAGCTTGGTGGAATGGGGGAAGCCATGCCTGTGATTGTCCCTTGGGGTTGCCCTGAATGGTTGGAACACTCAGGAACACACAACTGGGACCAGTGTGCAGACTCTGTGGGTCCTTTGTCTAAATCACATGGACAGTCTTTCCTTTGTTTCTTTTAGAAATGGAGAGGAAGTATCTTTGTCTTTGATCTTATTCTTTATTCCTCTGAATATTCTGTGATTAGGCAGGGGCATTTCTTTGTGCAGGATACATTTTCCCAGTGATTTCCTGAAAATTATTGAGGGACCCTGTCCCAGTTCAAAATACCACAGGTTGGGTTGCTTAAAAACAGCAGAATTTATTTCTTACAGGTCTGGAGGGGGGAAGTCTGAGATCAGGGTGCCAGCATGGTTGGGTGAGGGCCCTCTCCAGGGCCACAGAGTTCTCGTTGCATCCTCACATGGTGGAAGGGGCTAGAAAGCTCTGTGGGATCTTATATAAAAGCACTAATCCCATTTATGAGGATTCTGCTCTCATGGCGGCCTAATAGCCTCCCAAAGCCCAACCTAGTAATACCATCACCTTCTGAGGTTAGGATTTTAATACATGAATTTGGCTGGGGTGGGGGGTTGGGGAACACAAACATTCAGACCATAATGGACCATTTTTTTCCTTTGGTAAGAAATTCTTTTAAGCACATTGGAGCTGTTGTGACCTCATTCCAGTGAGTAATGGGTCTGGAATGAGAAGCTTTTCCCTCTTAAGAATCCCACAGTGAAGAAGAGAGCTAAAAAGGAAACCATGAGAGAAGAATTAGATTTCATATTGAGATATATTGATACTTTAGACAGTAATATGCACTCCTTTAAAATATATAGTTGGATGAATTTTGAGAAATGTGTATGTTGTGCTATGATAACAACAGTTAAGATACAGAAGAGTCTCCCTTAATTTTTCCTCCTTCAGTTGGTTCTCTTTTCCTGTTCTCAGCTGCTGGCAACTGCTGATCTGATTTCTGACCCTTTTGCCTTTTCCAGACTTGTCACGACAATGGAATCACGAAGACTTTACTGTCTGGCTTATTTCGCCTAGTACATGCTTCTGAGGTTTATCCACATTGTCCATTGTACCATTAGTTTGTTCCTTTTTGTTGCTAAGTAGAATTTCATGATATGGCTATTCCACAATTTGTTTTTATATTTATCAGTTGATGGACATTTGTGTTGTTTCCAGTTTGGGGCTATTTTGAATAAAGCTGTTATGAACATTTGCATATAAGTCTTTGAGTAGCTATATGTTTTCCTTTCCTTTGAGTAAATATCTACAAGTGAGATTGCAGGGTTTTATGGGGAATATATGTTCCACTTCATAAGGGAATGTCACGCTGTTTTCCAAAGTGGTGGTACCATTTGGCATGAGTCCAGTTAACCACAGACTCCTCACAGGGTGTTTCACAGACACACACTCTACTTTCCCCATGACAATGGATCATTTCGGGATGGTCCTTTTTTTACTGTGAAAGCGCCAGAAAAGGTGTCATAGTCTGTTTCAGTTACTCATTTTAACGGTTAGCATAACAGACTCTACTGTTAGGAAACTGTCCTGCTTAGAAATGGAACCGCAATCTTCTTTACTTCTGACAGTTCTTTATCAGTCTTCTTATTTCATCCCCTTTATTAAGATGATCAAAATGGACGACCTCAGCCAGTTAACCAACTTTATCTGAATGATTTAAAACAAAGAGTAAAATACATTTCTGGGTTTTTCCTACTCATTCTTAAGTTTTTCTTTATCTGTTCTGATTTTAGTTTGTAGACAAAAGCATTCCCTGGTGATTTGTCTTGCCCTGCAGTCTGACTCTTATTAGAAGCCCTTTCTTTTCTTCCATCCTCAACAGTGTATCTCTCAGGCATCCCCTATATTCTCTGCCTTTGGGACCGGTGGTGGCATCTGCCTGCATTGGCTCATTGTTTGGGGACAGCAAGGCCTTGGTTTATTCTCAGACCTCCCTGCGTGCAGAGCTCTTGCTTCTTCTTTCCAGGCTGTAGAAGGCAAGAGAGAATTACATGATGCTCTGACTCTACGTGTCCAGGAAAGGCCCTGTGATCATGAAAGCCTTGGGTTTTCCAACCAGAGGTATTCATTTCCACTTGAACAGAAACACAAACTGTGTTTTAGACTGGGGCTGGCTATTTGCATAAAACAAAGGAGTTATACATTAGCGTGGGGTAACTGGCTCTTCTCAGTAGCTGTCTAGCAATGACTAGAGACAATGGCTTAATTATAAGCTACCACAGCGAAAAGACTCATAACCCACACTCAATATCTTAACAAAATTTCACCATTCCTTTCGTGAGAGATTTAAATTGGTTTGCAGATCTAAAGAACAGCTTACTTTGTCCTTTTCATTTCCTCACTGCTTCCAAAGCACTTCAAGTTTATTTCAGCCTC